>CM035844.1:134200050-134595050 GCA_020510985.1 Pholidichthys leucotaenia
ATGTTTACTTGGTATTACCTGATGTTCAGGTGATGCTGTTTGGCTAAAATTTTCTGAAGCCTAATATTCCAGCAGTGTTAAATAAATGGCTAAAGGATTTTCAATCAGCAGTTAAAAATGTACTGACCAATGGAAATTGAAGCTTTTTACATTATTATTTTTTTTTTCACATTGTCTAATTTTTATAAACTTGCACAAATAATTGCTTCATAACACCACCTGTGCCTTCTTACAAGAGTTTGATCAATGGTTGCAACATGGATTTTCATTCTGTTTTACTACAACCCTCAAGTGTCCATCCCTTGCATTAATCATAAAAGATTTTATTAATCCCACATTAGGGAAATATGACATTACAGCAGCTCCACAGAAGTACACAGAACAATAGGAATACTAGACTGTAGTGAATTATTTAATTTAGACAAATAAAAACACTAAATTTAAATGTCACTAAAACATAAGAGCATAGAATAAGTGCAAATAAAATAAGGCAGTTAAATGATTACAAACATACTCAGTAGCGCCCCCATGAAGTGGCCCTCACTCAGCTGGTTAAACACCTATTTTTTTCTTTTGTTTTTTCAAGAAGCTGAAGTGAAAACTAGAGTTAGGGCCCCACCTAGTGCTGAAATATAATAGCCAAGTATTTTTAAGAGTAGCAGAAAGGGTGGCCCTCACTTCCCAGGTTAAAAGAACCGGTCCTCACCCTGGTGTTCAGACAGGAATGTGTGTGTGTGTGTGTGTGTGTGCTTGGCCCTTAGGGCTTGTCGTACCCGCCCTGTGTGGTGGGACATCAGGCAGGCTACGGTCAGATTGTGTATAGTTGTGTGTGACCATAATAAAGTGGAGTTCACTGCATGGCATAGGTCTGACTCCGACTCTGATTCTAGACATAACATTTTGGTGACGAGGAGAAACTATGGGGGCATATAGGCTACCTCCACCATTATCACCATTTCTGGACTATCCGGGAGAGCCAAACTGTCTGGACATGTTCGAGGGTTACATCGCAGCACTGGGCTTAAGTAGACTCGACGGAGTACGAAGATGAGCACTTCTGGCCCACCATCTCAGCGAAGAAGGTCGGAAAATTCTCTATATGTTGGTAGAAACTGAGTGTTATGCGGATGCTATCGGGTGACTGGCCAAATACTTTGCCAAACATACAAGGATCATGAAACTGCGGGTAATGGAGCTGTTGGCACCAAAAGAAGCTAAGCTAGCTAGCTCGGGGAAGCTAGCAGCTCAGACAGTGACTATGGGGAAGTTAGCCACGAAGCTAGGTGCGCGCCAAAACCAAGCTACAAGCTACCAGCTAGACTTTGAGGTAGAACCGGGGCCATGAGTTGGGGAGCCCCGGCCACCAAAGACGGCAAGCCAGCCGAGGGGCTCAGCACGTGGGAGTCGGAGCAGCGACAGCCGGGTGCAGAAGCAGCGCAACGGAATACTTTGGACGATGGTGCTGCGTGCAGCCAAGAGGCGCCTGGGTCAATGAGTGACACTGACGAGGATGATGATGAAAGTCCCGGGAAGCAGCAGCGACAGCTAGATACAGAGACGGCACAGCGGAACACCTCGGACAACAGAGAGGAGGTGCCGGGCGCCATGGAAGTCGGGCAGGACCTCAGTGCCGGGGCTCAATGCGCCTTGGACGAGGGTGCTGGGCCTTATAGCGAGGTGCCTGAGTCGATGAGTGACATCTACAGGCGAGCGTTAGTTTTCCCCGGAGCTCAGCCACAGGGGGCCGGAGTGTTTGGAGCTACAACGGCGGCAGCTGCAGCAGTTCCAAAGACGGATGGGAGCGGACCGACAGGCACGGGGGGACTGCGTGCCGGGCAGCAGCACTGCAGGTCTACATGAGAGAAGCGGTCAAGGGTGAGGAGAAGGGACATTCTCACTGGGGAGGTCGGCTTTGACCCCAGGGGCAGGCGGTGGCCAGGGGGCGCACATGCCGTGGGTCTGCCCTGGGCCTCCAAGCAGGTTTGATCCTTGGCTGCCCATGGACAGTGTTGTAACGTAAGTAACTGTATTGTAAATATGTTTAAGTAGTGTGTGATGTGAATGTTATGCGAGTTGTTATGGGATTATTTGATGTATTTGATATAGAGACGCTATTTTAGTTGGGGGTTTTTTGGGGGGTGAATGTGTTAGGCCATTCTAGTTCATTGTTCCCATTATTTCCCTTAGTGCATGATTCGGGTCCTAAATTGGGGTGGGTCTGGATTGTGTGTATGTGTTTTGCACTTTTGTAAGGGGGAGGGGAATGCTGTGTGGCATGTGTATGTGATTGGCCCTTAGGGCTTGCTGTACCCGCCCTGTGTGGTGTGACATCAGGCGGGCTACAGCCAGACTGTATATACCGTGGTGTGAAAAAGTGTTTGCTCCCTTCCTGATTTCTCATTTTTTTGTATCCATCCATCCATCCATCCATCTTCTACCGCTTTTCCGGAGGTCCGGGTCACGGAGGCAGCAGTTCAAGCAGAGAAGCCCAGACTTCCCTCTCCCCAGCCACCTGCTCCAGCTCTTCAGAGGGGATACCAAGGCGTTCACAGACCAGCTGGGAGACATAGTCTCTCCACCGAGTCCTGGGTCTGCCCCGGGGTCTCCTCCCAGTGGGACGTGCCTGAAACACCTCAAGTGGAAGGCGTCCAGGAGGCATCCTAATCAGATGCCCATACCACCTCAACTGACTCCTTTCAATGTGGTGGAGCAGCGGTTCTACTCTGAGCCTCTCCCGGATGACTGAGCTCCTCACCCTATCTCTCAGGGTGAGTCCAGCAATCCTACGGAGAAAGCTCATTTCAGCCGCTTGTATCCGCGATCTCGTTCTTTCGGTCATTACCCAAAGCTCGTGACCATAGGTGAGAGTAGGAACGTAGATTGACTGGTAAATCGACAGCTTTGCCTTAGAACTAAGCTCCCTCTTCACCACAACAGACCGGTACAACGTCCGCATCACTGCAGATGCTGCTCCAATCCGTCTGTCGATCTCTTGCTCCATTTTCCCCTCACTTGTGAACAAAACCCCAAGATACTTAAACTCCTCCACTTGGGGGAGGAGCCTGTCCCCAACCCGGAGAGGACAATCCACCTTTTTCCGGCTGAGGACCATGGACTCGGACTTGGAGGTGCTGATTCTCATCCCAGCCGCTTCACACTCAGCGGCAAACCGTCCCAGCAAGAGCTGTAGGTCATTGCTGGATGAAGCCAACAGGACAACATCATCTGCAAACAACAGAGATGAGATCCTGTGGTCACCAAGCATGACACCCTCCATTCCCTGGCTGCGCCTAGAAATCCTGTCCATAAAAATTATGAACAGGATCGGTGACAAAGGGCAGCCCTGGCGGAGTCCAACTCTCACTGGGAATGACTCCGACCGAGTGTTGGCAATACGAACCAAACTCTCACAACGGTCGTACAGAGACCGAATAGCTCGTAACAACAAGCCCGATACCCCATACTCCCGAAGCACCCCCCACAAAAATCCACGAGGGACGCGGTCAAATGCCTTCTCCAAGTCCACAAAACACATGTAAACTGGTTGGGCAAACTCCCACGAACCCTCAAGAATTCTCGAGAGGGTAAAGAGCTGGTCCGATGTGCCACGGCCAGGACGAAAACCACATTGCTCCTCCTGAATCCGAGGTTCGACCAACGGCCGGACTCTCCTCTCCAGTACCTTGGCATAGACCTTCCCAGGGAGGCTGAGGAGTGTGATCCCTCTAAAGTTGGAGCACACCCTCCGGTCCCCTTTTTTGAAGAGAGGAACCACCACCCCGGTTTGCCATGCCAAAGGCACTGCCCCCGACCTCCACGCAATGTTGCAGAGGCGTGTCAACCATGACAACCCAACAACATCCAGGGCCTTGAGGTACTCAGGGCGAATCTCGTCCACCCCCGGGGCCCGGCCACCAAGGAGATTTTTAACCACCTTGGCGACCTCAGCCCCTGTGATAGGCGAGTCATCCCCCTCGTCCCCAAACCCTGCTTCCTCTGTGGAAGGCGTATCAGTGGGATTGAGGAGATCCTCAAAGTATTCCTTCCACCGCCCGACGATATCCCCAGTTGAAGTCAACAGCGTCCCATCCGCACCATACACAGTGTGGACGGGGAGCTGCTTTCCCCTCCTGAGCCGCCGAACAGTTTGCCAGAATCTCTTTGAAGCCGACCGAAAGTCTTGTTCCATGGCCTCAACGAACTCCTCCCATACCCGGGTTTTTGCTTCAGCAACCACCCGAGCTGCACTCCGCTTGACCTGCCGGTACACCTCAGCTGCTTCGGGTGTCCCACAAGCCAACCAAGCTTGATAGGACTCCTTCTTCAGCTTAATGGCCCCCCTCACCACTGGTGTCCACCACTTGGTTCGGGGGTTGCCACCACGAGATGCACCGACCACCTTGCGGCCGCAGCTCTGGGCTGCCGCTTCAACAACAGAGGTGGAGAACATGGCCCATTCAGACTCCATGTCTCCAGACTCCCTCGGGATGTGGTTGAAGTTCTTCCGGAGGTAGGAGTTGAAGACCTCCCGGACAGGGGCCTCAGCCAGACGCTCCCAGCACACCCTCACTATACGTTTGGGTCTACCAGGTCTGAATGGCTTCCTCCCCTGCCATCGGATCCAACTCACCACCAGGTGGTGATCAGTTGACAGCTCTGCACCTCTCTTTACTCGGGTGTCCAAGACATACGGTCGCAGGTCTGATGATACGATAACAAAATCGATCATCGACCTGCGACCTAGGGTGTCCTGGTGCCAGGTGCAAATATGGACACCCTTATGCTTGAACATGGTGTTCATTATGGACAGACTGTGATTAGCACAGAAGTCCAATAACTGAACACCACTCGGGTTCAGATCGGGCAGGCCGTTCCTCCCAATCACCCCCCTCCAGGTTTCACTGTCGTTGCCCACGTGCGCATTGAAGTCCCCCAGTAGGACAATGGAGTCTCCAGGAGGAGCACCCTCCAGCACCCCAGTCACAGACTCCAAAAAGGGTGGGTACTCTGAAACATCATTTGGTGCATAGGCACAAATGATGGTCAGGACCCGTTTCCCAACCCGAAGGCGCAGGGAAGCAACCCTTTCGTCCACCGGGGAAAACTCCAATATAGAGGCAGCAAGGTATACAATTTTTTATTGTAAAATTGTATACAATACAATTTTTTTGTATGTCACACTTAAATGTTTCAGATCATCAAACATATTTAAATATTAGACAAAGATAACACAAGTAAACACAAAATGCAGTTTTTAAATGAAGGTGTTTATTATTAAGGGTAAAAAAAATCCAAACCTACATGGCCCTGTGTAAAAAATTGACCCCCCCTCTAGTTAAAACATAAATTAACTGTGGTTTATCACATCTTTAGAAAGCTGAGTTCAATTTCTCTAGCCACACCCAGGCCTGATTACTGCCACACCTGTTCTCAATCAAGAAATCACTTAAATAGGACCTGCCTGACAAAGTGAAGTAGACCAAAAGATCCTCAAAAGCTCGACATCATGCTGCGATCCAAAGAAATTCAGGAACAAATGAGAAACAAAGTAATTGAGATCTATCAGTCTGGAAAAGGTTATAAAGCCATTTCTAAAGCTTTGGGACTCCATCAAACAACAGTGAGAGCCATTATTCACAAATGGCGAAAACATGGAACAGTTGTGAACCTTCCCAGGAGTGGCCGGCGGACCAAAATTACCCAAAGAGCACAGGAACGACTCATCCAAGAGGTCACAAAAGACCCCACAACAACATCCAAAGAACTGCAGGCCTCAGTTAAGGTCAGTGTTCATGACTCCACCATAAGAAAGAGACTGGGCAAAAATGGCCTGCATGGCAGAGTTCCAAGACGGAAACCACTGCTGAGCAAAAAGAACATAAAGGCTCGTCTCAGTTTTGCCAGAAAGCATCTTGATGATCCCCAAGACTTATGGGAAAATACTCTGTAGACTGTTGACACAAAAGTTGATATTTTTGGAAGGTGTGTGTCCCATTACATCTGGTGTAAAAGTAACACAGCATTTCAGAAAAGGAACATCATACTAACAATAAAACATGGTGGTGGTAGTGTGATGGTCTGGGGCTGTTTTGCTGCTTCATGACCTGGAAGACTTGCTGCAGTAAATGGAACCATGAATTCTTCTATCAAAAAATCTTGAAGGAGAATATCCGGCTATCTGTTTGTGACCTCAAGCTGAAGCGCACTTGGGTTCTGCAGCAGGACAATTATCCAAAACGCACCAGAAAGTCCACCTCTTAATGGCTTAAGAAAAACAAAATGAAGTCTTTGGAGTGGCCTAGTTAAAGTCCTGACCTGAATCTGATTGAGATGCTGTGGCATAACCTTAAAAAGGCAGTTCATGCTCGAAAACCCTCCAATGTGGCTGAATTACAACAATTCTGCAAAGATGAGTGGGCCAAAATTCCTCCACAGCACTGTAAAAGACTCATTGCCAGTTATCACAAATGCTTGATTGTAGTTGTTGCTGCTAAGGGTGGCCCAACCAGTTACTGGGTACTGGGGGCAATCACTTTTTCACACAGGGCCATGTAGGTTTGGATTTTTTTTTCCCCTTAATAATAAACACCTTCATTTAAAAACTCCATTTTGTGTTTACTTGTGTAATCTTTGTCTTATATTTAAATTTGTTTGATGATCTGAAACATTTAAGTGTGACAAACATACAAAAAAATGAGAAATCAGGAAGGGGGCAAACACTTTTTCACACCACTGTAGTTGTGTGTGTCCATAATAAAGTGGATTTCACTGTATGGCATAAGTCTGTGTCATGAGGCTAAGCGTGGTGTTTCACCGGGCTCAGGCTCTTAATTTATTTCTGAATATTTTTTGTATTTTTCCAGCTTTGTGTTGTTTTCCCGTGTATTGAGTTATGATGTCTCCTTGGTGGTTTATCATTCTGTTAGTTATTTATGTCTTTAGTATTAGTATTATTTTGTCAGTTCCCGTAGTTTTGGATTTATATTTTGTTTCTATGTGAGATGACTGCCTTACCTCCTCTTCCAGATACTCCCACCCTGTCATCGTCTCACTGCCTGTTCCCTAGTCGTCTCAGCTGTGAGTTGTTGTTTAATTATGTCACCTGCCCACTCACGCAGCCCGCACCTGCCGCCCATTGTTTCATCCTGTTCCCTAACTATTTAAAGACTGTCTGATTGTTCTCTCACTGCGGCAGTCTCAACGAGAATCCTCTCTCTTCGCCACCAGAATTCCATCCCTGTTCTGGTACTAATCTGTAAGTTTACCTCATTTTCTGTATTTGGATTTTTGCCTTGCTGTACTCTGGCACTTTGTGTGCTTTGTTAATAAAAATCACAAACTGCAGTTGGCGCGTGGGTCTGTTTCTCTCTACCCCGAGGGGTGAACCTTGACATTCTGACTCCAATTCTGATTCCAGACATAACAATTATAAAACCATGCAAGATTTCAATTGCATGTTGAATTTAAACTTAATCTACTGGGTTCATGTAATTTGCAAATCTGACTCTGAAAGCATCAGTGCCTCACCAGCCATGAACCTCACCGCACGTCACTGGTGTGCGCTGGATTAAAAAACACCTGCTCACAAATGTAATTTCACCAACATTTGGACTGATTTCTCTGATTTTTCAAAACATCTTTAAAAGTCGGTCCAAATGCTATCGTGTGAACCCAGCTTTAAGGATGGAGGAAAATACGGATGTTTTGGTAAGACCCAAATCACAATTTTATATTTACTTTTATACACAGTCTAAAATAAATCAAAAGGAGCCTGAAAATGCTCCCTAAATGCCTGAGATGCAACAGAACTATAGGAAAAAATGTGGTTTTGCTGTCTGCCAGGAGCATAACCACAGAGAAGTCTACCTTTCATTGTTTATTTTTCCCACAAACAAAACCAGTTTTGTGGTCCAAACCTAACCAAGTAGGTTTAAAGCCAAATCCGACCATAATGTAGTAGGTGAATCATATGTGTGTGTGTGTGTGTGTGTGTGTGTGTGTGTATGGAGGGGGGGGACAAAAGAAAAACATTTTAAGGTAGAAAAGAATCAGAAGAATCAACACCTAAGAGCCAGAAAAAGAAATGCAATACATAGTTTCCAACCAACTGTATACACCATGCCACCAAACACTACAAACAGACCAATAGCCAGCTTAGCATCGTTAAATAACATCATCTTGTAACATCTGTATCAAATATTGAACTACTGAGTCCCTCAGTTAGCAACAGTATAAAACCCTTAGCTTTTATTTTATGACAATTGTATGGAAATCCTAGGCCAAACCCAAGTTGCTGCAACTCACAGTTAAAAAAAAAATAAAAACAAGCAGAGTGCAATGGTGGTGTGGAAACAGAAATTAAAAGGAAATAGTGTTCCTATCAATTCAAAATTTATTTGCCCCTATACATCAGACTCTCCATTATTATATTCCATTATCCTCTGCATTCAAGTTATTGTATTCCAGAGTTATTAAAGCATCAAAAACAGATGCAGAAGAATCAGCACATGGAGCAGATGCATCAGGAGATTCTTTGTCTGTTGCCCATTTCATGCTGGCCCAAAAAACCCAGGAAATCCCTCCTAGACGTGGTGTTTATATGCAGTGAGATCACAGTCATCCAGTATTCAGTGCCTGGTCAAATGACTCTGTGAGAGACACAGGCTGTTAACAGCTTAACCTCCACTCGGCACAGATATGAACAGCACATCTGGGTGAACATGCTGATTTTGTCAACAACTCTAAAAATTAATTCCAGTGGCCTTTTGCAACCACTTAATCAAATACATTGTTGCTGTAGAAAAAAATCTAAACTGTTGCCTTAGACAAGTTGAAACCAATATTTGATTAGGTGTATTGAAATTATTTTGGCAGCTACACTGAATTTATACTGTGTGTGTTTTAAAGTAACACTCTACTGAAAATTAAGTTTTTTTTCTTGTTAACATGTTTTTTTTTTTATTATTTGCAAGACATATCAAGAGTGAAATCACTCTTATGTGCCATATCTGTGTTTTTCTGCTGTGAAGGTTTAGGTTCAGGTTCAGGTTACTTTATTTGTACCCGTAGGTAGATTTGTTTTGCAGTCTGGTGACATCCATATTTACAAGCCACTAATTACATTCAACATAGACACAAACACAGGCACACATGAAGCTGACTATAAACATGATAAAAATACTCAAGGCTCCATCAATCAGGATATAAAAAGACAAAGAGATGAGGGAGAAACCAGAGGTAAGAGAGAAGGGTCATATTAAAAGTTAAAAACTAGTCAAAGAGGTTGAAAAACTCAAAGGTCTAAAACCCAATAAAATATTTAGAACCCAAGTGACATCCTACAAAAATAAGTAAATATAAAATGAAGTTAATAAATAGGTACCTAAATTATGTACAATATATTTTTACAGCTTGTTCAACTCTTTGACAGCAGCAGGGACAAAGCTGTTTTTGTAGCGCTGGGTTCTACTTTTTGGGACAGCAAACCTCCGTCTTGAGGGAAGAAGCTGAAAGTGGCAGTGCAAAGGGTGGGAGTCATCATTTAAAATGGAGGTAGCCATCCTCTGTACTTGTCTGGTGTACAGGGATGTCAGGCTCAGCTGTGACTCACCAAGCAAACGACTGGACCATCTAACTACCTGATCCAAGGATTTCCTCTGTTTCAGTTTTATCTGACCAAACCATGACACTAAAGAAAAGGATAAAACAGATTCAATAAAAGCCCGATAGAACATTGTCATTATGGTTCGGTCAACTTGGAAGCGTGCAAGTTTTCTCAAACAATGCAAATGTTGCTGACCCTTTTTGCACACCCTTTCACAGTTCACTTCAAAGTTTTTTGTTTTTTTTTCAAAGTTTAAATTACTATCAATAATCGTCCCAAGATATTTGTATGATTGTACACATTTGGTGGTCTGGCCTTTTAGTATGGTGACTTTGTACCTGGGATTTTTCCTCCTAAAGTCAATAATCATATCTTTAGTTTTTGTATTCAGCAGGTAGGAATCCTCACACCAGTGAACAAAATCATCAACTACTGGGCCGTGGCCACGCTCACCATCCTGGAGGAGACTGACAATAACTGAGTCATCAGCATACTTTATAATGTGTCTGTTGTCATGTCTGCTCCGACACATGTTTGTGTACAGGATGAAGAGTAGTGGTGACAACACACACCCCTGAGGAGAGCCAGTAGAAGAGCACTTTAGGTCAGACAATGAACCATTGACCCTTACTCTCTGCATCCTGTTGGTTAAGAAATCCAGAATCCAACCCACCAGATTATTGCTCAAGTCAAATTGTTGCAGGAGCCTTTCAACTAAGATATGAGGTTGGATTGTATTAAAGGCGGAAGAAAAGTCCACAAATAAAAGCCTGGCATTTGTCCCATTAAAATCCAGATGTTTAAAAAGCATGTTAAACAGAGTGACAGTGGCATCCTCCACTCCTTTGTGTGGCCTATAGGCAAACTGCAGAGGATCCAATGCCTGCTCAGTCTGCCTTAGGACCTCACATCTGACCAGTTTTTCAAAAATTTTCATTAAAATTGAAGTCAAAGCAACTGGTCTAAACTTGTTTACCGTTTTAGGACAGCTGGATTTTGGAACGGGAACAACCACGGCTTCTTTCCAGATCTTAGGCACGTTGTGTCTGTAAGGACTTATTGAAAATGTAATGAAATATAGGACTCAGTTCATGTGCACAGGACTTTACCAAGCACCCACATATATTATCAGGGCCCTGACTTTTGTTCACTTTTACAGCGCAGAACTCCCTTTTAACATCCTGCACCTCAATATTAAAGTGCTGATTGTCTTTGAGTTTCTGTTTCAAATCTTGGGTTTCTGTGCTGAAATCAAAGGAGTCAAAACAACCATAAAAACAATTAAGAGCATTAGCCAGCTCTGTGTCTGAATTAAAACCATCTAAAAACACACGATTACTGCGTTCTGTGCTCTGAAGGCCTGCAATAGTTTTCATACAGGCCCAGGCTGAACCAAGTTTCTTTGTTGCCATCTTGCTTTCCAACTCTGATTTATAATTCTGTTTTGCTCTTAAAATTTTGGCCTTCAGTTCCTTTGTGGCAACCTGTAGCTCAGAAACAGACCCCTGATTAAAGGCAAGTGCTTTCCTCTTTAAGCAGGATTTAACTGATTTTGTAACCCATGGTTTGTTGTTGGGATATATTTTGACACGTTTACGTGGAACAATCTTATTTTTACAGAAAGACATGTATGAGCGTGTGACGTCAACCAGAGAGTCCAAATCATCCCCGCAGGCCAGTGTGAACATCTCCCAGTCTGTACAGTCAAAGCATTCCTGGAGGCTGTGCACTGAATCTTCTGTCCACACATCAATGTCTCTCATCTCCACCTTGCCTCTTCTGAGAGCAGTTTTATATGTGGGCAGCAAATGTACACAGTTGTGATCTGAGGATCCTAAAGGAGGAAGGGGGAGTGATTTATAGGCCCTCTCTATGGATCCATAGCACAGGTCCAATGTCTTTTTTCGCCTGGTTGGGCAGGAGACATACTGATAAAAGTTTTTAAGTTTAGTTAAGCCTTATTCGTGCTGCATTTCTCCTCTAGTCTGCTTTGGTCCATGTGCGCTTTGGACGAGCCCGGCATGCACGTGGCACTGTACATGCTCACTGTTTTTATCTACCCAGGCTAAGCGGTTGACATATGCGCACAGCTATCATTTGCAGTTTCACTTCCACCCTATAGGTAGCGCCAATGCTCTGACGCGCCAGGATTTTCACCAACAAAGAAATGCTGCTTGCTTTCTGCTGCTTGACTTCCCAGTTTTCACTCCTTTTCCATGAAGATGCTGCTGCTGAAGTATGTATGTGTGATTCATGCATGTTTATTCTCGTCTTCCGCTTCCTCGTTGTCTTCTTTGTCTACTTTGTCTTGGTATGCTGTGTCGATTTCGCCACCTCGTGAATGGGATGTTCAGTCTTGCTCATGCGCTTTTCAACTCGTTCAGGTTGTGGCCAGGCGGCGCGGTCATAAAATTTGGGCTCCACGTGGTTGTCTGCGGTCGAGCACTGTGGACACTAGTGGAGTGGAGACGATGATGTAAATTTCGTCACATGAGGTTTCCGGTTACACGTATGCGGACAGCAGAGGTGCAGCATGAATCTAGATTAAAGCCCCCCCCCCCCCCCCACATTTCTAAAAGGCGAGTTTAGACAATCTGCTCTAATGAAATCACTAGACCGGGGAACTAATCAGGACTAAGTACTGGGTATGGCCTTGGAGGAAGAGGGTGGAATTGAGGATTCAGCTTCGCCTCCGGGGCCAATTAGCATTTTTGGACAGCTGCTTTGAAAACTTGGCTCAGCGTTTTACCATTAAACTGCTTTCAAGGACCAATGCAGTTCCAACCATTATCCTGGGCCACCGTGTACACAAGTGGGCACATCGTTCAACCGGTATGTCTGTATTTTATTATGGGATTTATTCTGTTTGTGTAATGTAGCACTAGCTACCATTTGCCTTTAATGTGCCTGATATGGTAGTCCACTAAAGGTAAAATTTTGCGTACAATAATTGTCAAAGCCTTTTGTCAAATAGGTAATGTGCTAGAGAGAAAATGATCTAGAAATATTTGGATATATTTAAATGCTGCATCTTGTTGATTTATTTGTTCAAACTTTTTTGAGAGGTTTGGAGAGATTTTTATTTATTTATTTAAATCATTTATTTATCAGGGACAATGCAGTGAAACACAGTGGTCATATAGCACATCTGATGTTGTGCACAAAGAGTATATAGCGTTAAGCTAGTTTGCAACTCCTGTCCCCGGTTGGACATTTCAAGAAGAAATACAAGTAAAAAGACAAAATACTCGTAAAGCAACAACAAATAAACACAGTATAAACAAGCAGCATAGGAACCCAATACACATTCACTCAACACAACACAAACAAACACCAAATAACACATTAATGGCCCTTTTCCACTAGTGTCAGTTTGGCCCGATACAGTACGGTACAGTTCAGTTCAGTTTGGTCCACTTGTGTTTCCATTACACCAGAGTACCGCTTGATGTGGGTGGGATTTGTTACAGGAAGGCGGTGCAACCCTCCCGTGACAAAAAGCATGGGACACACAATCAACACAATATCAAAACACAAGATGGCAGGATACAAGGCGACTGCAGTCTCTGGCTTATTTTTTTTGCCAGAGTAAAGGCAGAAAAGGAGAGCAGAAGGCTATAGGCAGCCAGTCGACACACTGGAAAAGTACTGGACCGTTTAGGAAACTATATGGAGCAGTATAAAGTGGAAGACATGAGGATGCGAAGTACATCACATATGACAGTAAGCTAATGATTGCTAATGCTACTTTGCTTTAAGTCCACTGTACTACATTGTAATGTTGGCAAGTTATCGCTATTAGGTACTAAAATATGTATTCCCTGTGTGTGTGTTTCAGATGGTTCTCTTGTGGCAAAATCGTTTCAAACCATGGGTCTGGGCGTTCAACACAGGCTCCCAGTGATGAGATGTCACCCCGGCTTCACGAACGCGCAGTGGTTGTAGTTATTGGGTTATATTAGCCGTAAAATATATATTTCAACAGGTTTAACAGTACTGAGTTAGGTATAATAAGATATATTTAACAATTATGATGCATTTTAAGTGAAAACAAACTGGATCTAAGATTAAAGTGCCTTCCTATTCATGTGCCTACACATGCCCAACTGTTGTATTATTAAAATAAAATTTTTTGCACCCTTTTTAGATACATCTTCTCTGTTGTTTATAAGGGTTAATTATGAAGGTAAGAGTGATTAAATGCTAAAAGACAGGGGAAACAGTCTACGAATAATCCAGCAGTTACATATATCACTTTTGGTGTGATGCAAGTGTGTTAACAGAATTATCCATCGTGTTGAAACAAGTTAAATCCCATGTAACCTTATCCCATTATACTGAAAAACTTAAATGTTTTGTTTGTAGCACCTCGGGGGAGTCAGATTATTTAGCATCTCAGACAGGAGACAGTGGATAAGATAAGATAAGATAAGCCTTTATTAGTCCCACAACGGGGAAATTCCAGGATTGCAACAGCACAGGGATAGCAACACTCAGAGCAACAATCAGAAGGCAAGAAAAAAAAACAAGCAAGCAAGAGCAGCTAATAAACATATGTACGTATTACTATAAAATATATATATATACACACACACACAGACACACAGTGCAGAGCATTGTAGCTGGATGGAATAAATATATGAATATATGAACACACAGTGCAGAGCATTGTAGCTGGATGGAATAAATATGTAAATATATAAACACCCACAGTACGGAGCATTGCAGCTAGGTGGAATAAATATGCAAGTATATAAACACACACAGTGCGGAGCAATGTAGCTAGATGGAATAATATGTAGATATATAAATATATAAACACACCCAGTGCTGAGCATTGTAGCTAGATGGAATAAATATGCAAATATATAAACACACACAGTGCAGAGCATTGTTGCTAGATGGAATGAAACAGCATAACCGTCTACTTAGTTATAAGCATGGGAGAACAATGCTCAGGAGGTTCCTGTTGAGATGGCAGGAAGGAGTCAAGGACGTAGGGGGTTGAATGCAGTGTAATGCAAATGTCATGTTGTGTGTGGAGAAATGCCATGAAACTTGTGAACAGTGATTTGGGTAAAAGAAGAGTGCCTGCTGAAATGTTTCATTCAGTTCTGTGCTTGTGAGATGAGAAGTGTGTAATAAACCGTCTGCCATGAATCTGCCTCTTATTTCACACACTCCACATGTTAACCTTTCCTTACCCCTTAGCATTCCTGGCAATTTTCCAGTGTGGAAAAATAGACTTTTGGTTGAGAAAGAACTGTCATTATTCACCATTACACACAGATAACATAAAAACATTGCACAGCTGGATTACCACAATGTATCTAAATAGTTTGTAACCACAATGTCAGGATACACTGCATCACAAGATTTTGTTGGTCCAAAACTGCTCCCACAACCTACAGTCATGTGAAAAAATTTGGACACGCTGTATTAGCCTGTGTGGTTTTTTTTTGGTGAGGAAGTTGGACATGTGGATATTTAATATCACTGTTAAAAATACTGGGAGATTCATGTAATACAACTAAACAATTAAAAATGAAGACTTTTTTCCAAATTTTCTGTAAAATGTAATCGGAAACAGTGAGGAAAAAATTAGGACACCCCCTCAGCTTTTTTAGGACATCCCCACATTCATTTCCACCTAAAATGGCTAAAGTAAGTATTTTATACATATAAAAACATAACTATGGCTGTGTTGTGAGACATGTATATGTTGGACACTGCATATGTGATTTAACCTCACGATGAAGGAGAGCCACCCCCCTGCGGTGCGGAGCCACAGAGCCTGGACCCCCTGCGGAGGACAGGGGACAGAAGACTTCCTGACCGCTGAGGCTCGAGAGGAGAGAAGGGGGAGTTATGTAAATAAAGGGTTAATGAATGTGAATAAAGAGATTTTGATATAGATGTGTGATTTCCCCAGCGAGGGAAATGGTTTGATGTGAGAATGTTTAAAAGGGAGAACTTTGGTGTGTTCACCCTCTTTGTTCGCTGCTCAGGAATGAGAGCAGACAGTGGAATGGTTACTTGAAATAAACTGAAATTAAAGGCAATTCGGTTTCGTTATTCAAGTCTCCCCACAATAACCAGGGTTAGATATAGATATGAACATTTCTTAATACAGAACTGACTCTTTCATGGTGTCCTAATTATTTCACATGACTGTAAACGTTCACCTTGATCTGCTGAATTTTAAAGTATGCTAAGTAATTATTAGATTCCATAACACACTCCAATTGCATAGTCTTCCAACGCTTGTTTGGGGAAAGATCTGGAAAAAAATGGTAATAACAGACAAAACACAATCATGATGCCAACGGTCACTGGTTTATTACAAGTTTCAGCAAAAATAGTCATAGTTTTGTTTTACATGTGTACATGTTAAAAGAGACTTGTGGGGAGACTGGGTCAGACATGCCAGCCACCCGTTGTGAGGTTGCCCAGTACAGCCAGGAAAGCCTTATGGAAGGAATCACTTTGAGTCATCTCCTCCCTTCGTAAGGCGGCTTCTTGCTGCCTTGCTTCAAGAGCTTCCTCAGCAAGCCGGTTGATGGTCTGCATTTGCTGGGCAAATGCTTCACCCCGCTGTTCAAGCTGTTTACAGTGCAGGTCCAGCTGTTCACACTGCAGATCGAGCTGTTCACGGTGCTGTTCAAGCTACTGTTCTTGGAGCTGCACCTCACCACCATGCATCTCGGTAAACACAGTGGCAAGCTCCGCTGTGGGGTAACTCCTTTTCCTCTTGCCTACACGAAAGACAGAAATAGGCGGTGGTTAGTTAAAGCAAGTGCAAATCATATATACGGTAAATACACTTGTGAAAGCCAAGTGGTAGGGTGTTACAAAAATGCTTTGTTGTTGTATATAAGCACTGCGCATCAGTACAGCAGATTTTGCAAGCGCCAGGTTTACGTTTAAAATAACTTGGTTTTATTGTGGCCTCAGAAATCTGAATGAGTTAATAGAGTGAGTTGTTCTTCTTTTAGATTTGATTGGCGGTTGGCAACCAGCTTACAGGTGCATTACTGCCACTGACTTAATTATCATCACTCTATATCTTTGTATGAGTTCTTATACGTAAGGAGTTCTGAACAACTCCTTATGTGTGAAAAAATTATCCGTCCTTGGACTGTGTCCTCGGCGGCGTTGACTTCAATCATCACTCTATATACGTATATAATTCAAGAAATCTCTGTGTGTATGTGTCTGTTTGTCTGTCACAATCATAGGACTCGCTAAAAGATCATAGGACCGCCTATGATATTCCTGTGATCTCTACGTGATGTCTATATAGGCATCACTCACGATCATAGGACTCGCTATGACATCATCAAAGATCAAATGCAGGCATCATAGGACTCGCTATGCCATCATCAAAGATCAAAGGCAGTCATCATTCACGATCATAGGACTCGCTATGACAGCATCAAAGATCATAGGACTCGCTGTGACATCGTCAAAGATCAAAGACAGGCATCACTCATCATCATCATCACTCTATATATAATTCAAGAAATCTCTGTCACGATCATAGGACTCACTAAAAGATCATAGGACTCGCTATGACATCATCAAAGATCAAAGGCAGGCATCACTCACGATCATAGGACTCGCTATGACATCATCAAAGATCAAAGGCAGGCATCACTCACAATCATAGGATTCGCTATGACATCATCAAAGATCATAGGACTCTCTATGATATCATCAAAGATTAAAAGAAGTCACCACTCACGATCATAGGACTCGCCATGACATCATCAAAAATCATAGGACTCGCTATGACACCATCAAAGATCAAAGGCAGGCATCACTGAACAAGTGCTGACGTGTTTACTTACACCCTGGCTTACACCTGCTTTCTACGGGCATGCAGAAATGCATGCTTATTGTTGGTTTCTATGGGCATGCACGGGTATGCACGGGCATGCACAGGTTTGCACTAGCAGAGTGATGACTCAAGAAACTCTGTGTGTGTGTGTGTGTGTGTGTGTGTCATAGGACTTGCAATAACATCATCAAAGATCAAAGGTGGGCATCACCGAAGGAGTGGTGACGTCAAAGATCAAAGGCAGGCTTCACCATGGCTACTGCTGCCATGGTAACAGGAACTTTCTACAGGCATGCAGAAATGCTTGCTTATACTTGGTTTCTGCAGGCAAGCATGGGTATGCACTAGTGTTTGTAGATCTTCTTCTTTTAGATTTGACTGGCGGTTGGCAACCAGCTTACAGGTGCATTACCACCACGTACTTCACTCTGTAAGCCTGGTCACCATGGTTACTGTTGCTTTCTTCTTCTTCTTCTTTTAGATTTGATTGGCAGTTGGCAACCAGCTTACAGGTGCATTACCGCCACGTACTTCACTCTGTAAGCCTGGTCACCATGGTTACTGTTGCTTTCTTCTTCTTCTTCTTTTAGATTTGATTGGCAGTTGGCAACCTGCTTACAGGTGCATTACCGCCACGTACTTCACTCTAAATCATTCCTCTATATCTTGTCAGGAGCTTGTTGCTTTGGAATAGTAAACGTTCCATTTCAGTTCTTAGAATGCCTTTGTGACATCATCAGTGACAGCATCACAGAGGCTCCTCTGATCTGACATATTTATTTAGTTTTAGAGCAGTTGGTTGCAGTAGGACACTTTTAAGCAGGCTTGCTGAATACCACACCTCACCTTACAACCAATTTCAAGGTAAAAAATATTTTTTTCTCTTTTGTTGTACTAGTGCATACCCGTGCATGAGAGCAGAAATGGCTCAGAAAGGAGTTCAACTGCACCGGGAGAGTGTCTCTTGTCCAATCTGTCTGGATTTTCTGAAGGATCTAGTGACTGTCCCCTGTGGATACAGCTACTGTATGGACTGTATTAAAGCCCGCTGGGATGGAGAGGAGGACATGAGGAGACTCTACAGCTGTCCTCAGTGCAGGGAGACTTTCAAATGGAGGCCTAACCTGAGGAAAAAGCACCGTATTAGCAGGTCTAGTGGAGGAGCTGAAAAAGACTGGACTCCAGGCTGCTCCCGCTGATCACTGCTATGCTGGACCTGGAGATGTGGCCTGTGACTTCTACTCTGGCAGGAAGCTGAAAGCTGTCAGGACCTGTCTGGACTGTCGGGCCTCTTGCTGTGAGGATCACCTTCAGTCTCACAATGATATGGTTCCTTTCAAGAAACGCAAACTGGTGGAGCCCTCCAAGAATCTCCAGGAGAACATCTGCTCTTGTCATGATAAACTGAAGGAGATTTTCTGTCTTACCATGGACCAACATAAAAGCCACAACACAGTCCCAGCTGCAGCAGACTGAGCTGAGAGCCAGAAGAAGCTCTGGGAGAGTCGACTAAAGATCCAGCAGAGAATCCAGGACAGAGAGAAAGATGTGAAGATTCTTCAACAGGAGGTGGAGGTCATCAATGAGTCGATAAAACGGTGGAGGACAGTAAGAAGATGCTCACTGAGATGATCCATCTGATCCAGAAAAGAAGCTCTGACATGAAGCAGCAGGTCAGTTCCCAGCAGGAAACTGAAGTGAGTCGAGTTTTAGATCTTCAGGAGAAGCTGGAGCAGGAGATCGCCGAGCTGAAGAGGAAAGACGGCGAGCTGCAGCGGCTCTCACACACAGAGGATCACATCCAGTTTCTCCGTAGCTACCCCTCACTGTCAGCACTCAGAGAGTCTCCACACTCATCCAGCATCCATGTTGGTCCTCTGAGGTACTTGGAGGATGTGACAGCAGCCGTGTCAGAGCTCAGAGACAAACTACAGGACATTCTGACAGAGACATGGACAAACATCTCAGAGGCAGTCACTGAAGTGGACGTTCTACTGACACCACCACCAGAACCAAAGACCAGAGAGGAATTCTTAAAATATTCACAAGAAAATCAGTCTGGATCCAAACACAGTGAGCAGATTTCTGTTATCAGAAGGGAACAGAAAAGTGACAGAAATGATGAAACATCAGTCTTGTCCTGAACATCCAGACAGGTTCACTGTGTCTCAGGTCCTGAGTAGAGAATGTTTGAGTGGACATTGTTAGTGGGCGGTGGAGTGGAGTGGGAGACAAGTTTCTGTAGCAGTAGCATACAAGAACATCCAGAGAGAGGAGAGAAGGTATGAATGTTGGTTTGGATGTAATGACAAATCTTGGTCATTAGATTGTTACCAAAACAGGTTCAGATTTCATCACAACAGCATCAACACTTAAGATCTCAGGTCCTGGATCCTCCAGAGCAGGAGTATTCCTTGATCACAGAGCAGGTATTCTGTCCTTCTACAAGGTCTCTGAGACCATGACCCTGATCCACAGAGTCCAGACCACGTTCACTCAGAACCTCTATGCTAGACTTTGGATTTGTTGTGGATCCACAGCTGAGTTAGTTAAAGTCAGATAGACTGCTATTGTTTTTTTGCATTGCCTGTTTGAGTCCCTGGCTTGTAATGTGAATTTTGGAGCTTTAAATGTAAGTTTTCTTGATTAATAATAATAATAAAAAAAAAATAGACTGAAGTCTTCCATGCTGATGTGGGTTTAAATTTTTATTTTACTTTTAAATTTTATTTTCTCTCATTGTTTCTGCAGAGATCAGCTGTCAATCAAACGTTGTGAGTGGTACCTCCAAATCTTATCGTTGCTCTCTTCCTAGTTTTTGTAGTTCTAGTTTGAATGAAGCAAGTTGACTGCCAGCTCATTCAAAAGTGAGTTTTTGTGCAACATCAGCTTTTCAAAAACAAGAATTTTATCACTACTTCCTCCACTACAGCTAAAAAAAAATGGGACCAGGTGTCCACCGCTGACTGAGCTGCCCAGGATCCACTCTGTACATGTGCATTTTTCAAGCTAGTGATTCATGGTGGAAAAGAAACAGCACAACAACACTGTAGTGGGAAAATACACAGAACAGGTATGTGGGTCTATCATGAGGCTTTATGAAATTATATGAATCACTTTATAAATCATCCATCCATCCATCCATCTTCTACCGCTTTTCCGGAGGTCCGGGTCGCGGAGGCAGCAGTTCAAGCAGAGAAGCCCAGACTTCCCTCTCCCCAGCCACCTGCTCCAGCTCTTCAGAGGGGATACCAAGGCGTTCCCAGACTAGCTGGGAGACATAGTCTCTCCACCGAGTCCTGGGTCTGCCCCGGGGTCTCCTCCCAGTGGGACGTGCCACTTTATAAATCACTGGTTTTAAAATGCACTTGTATATGTTGAGATTTTGGCTCCACTTTACCTGTATCCATAAACAAAACAGTGTGTTAATCTTTTGTTTGTTGCACTTTTAACTGTACTTGAACATGTTGTGCCACATGTTGACGGATTCGTGCCACACGTTTATGGAGCTGGGGCTGGTACCGGTGTCACCGGTTGCAGATCCGACACAGGATCTGCAATGGATGCAGAAGAGCCCGGGGATTCATGCTGAGGGAGGGGGACCCCGGGTATGTGGAATGACATTCTAGAAAGAAAGTGCACACACAACTTCAATGCACAGCACAAAAGTGCAACACATAAACTAAACTTTTTAACCAGGATTAGCATATTTCGTGGTTTTGCTCTCACAAGCAAATAAATTGGACAGAGCCAGCGCGAATCATGGCTAGCTAGCTAGCTAGGTAGCGCTGCTAGTGTTCCTGGCTATAACACTCGTGAGCCATGAGAGAACGGTGTTGTGATTGCTCACAAAAGTTAGCATGGTCTTGGCCACAGTGTAGAAGATTTGTTTGAAGCTGAAGCCATCTCTACCGTTTGCAGTTACTTTTTGCTGAAGAGTTTTTGCAAATGGCAGTTGGACATTCAGCAAAAGAACGGCGCTCTCATGACGTTACGCCCGGACCAATCAGTGGCCTGCAGTGTTTTTACGTCACATTTTCGTGTCGGTACAGTATGATTAGAACCATTCTCCAGCAGGTCCAAAAAATCAGGACAGCAACCATTACAGTCCCTAATGGAAAAGCCTACAAAGCGTACCGTACCGAGCCGAACTGGGCCAAACTGACTCTAGTGAAAAGGGGCCATCAAAGTCTGACCTTGCTAACATCACAAGTCCTAAGTGTGGGTACATTCTCGTTTTGCCTTCAGCCAGTTCTTAACCTTTACTGTGAATGTTTTGAAATCTGTTGTTAGTTTAATTTTGTTTGGCATTGTATTCCAGATGTGACTACCTTTTATAGAGAAAGCGGTCTGTCCAAATGTGGTTCTGCGGTGGGATATTTTACAGTTATTGCTGTTAGAACTCTGGGTGACTCTGCTGCCATCCTGTCTTTGAATGAAACCAAATGTAATCGGACTTGGTCATCTGACAGCTTTGAGCCAATACAGCACAGCAAAGTGAAATACTTTTGGACTGTGTTGCATGCAGAGATGATTCTGCGCAGAATGAATGTGTAGTGTTGTTTGGTAATTGCGGAGAGGACCAGAGCTGCTTTGTCCTCCGCTGTGCGTGTCCACTTTCCAGCTGCCTCCGTTGTGCTCCATGCTGCCCTGGTGCATCTATGGTTGCATGTGATGCACAATCAATCTGGTCATTCCTCTAAACAGTCATGGTGGTGTTAACTTTTAATGTTTTGGACATTATAGGCATGCAAGCACCAGTGGGAGCTCGCAATCTGCTTTTGGGCGGCTAAATGTAGCTTGCTTCCCAGCAGAGGACAGCGGTGGCGGCCAATGTGCGTGCTGTGCCACTTTGCTGTGGTGCTCATGTACTCCACAAGTGCCAAGTGTTTGCATAGATCCTCCGCAGTCACGGCAGCATTGTATAATAATTTTTTGAACATTAGATCTTCAATACTATTGTTTTCTAGTCAAGTTTGCCAGCTTGCAGACTTCTGTTTGCTGTGGTCCTGGAGGAGAGGCGGTGCGTCAGTGTCCTTACGGGCGGGATGTGGATGGGCCTAATTAGAATATTCATAGTTCCTGGTGTTTGAGGAGGAGGAAAAGGGAAAAGATTTTCACAAGCAACTGTAAGACCATGAAAAGTTTTTTTTAATGGAAAAAAGGGGCAAAAGATGCCATTTTAGACAATGTAGATTTTTTTAAGGGGATTCCTATACACTGCAGTTCGTTTTTAAATTAGAATACAGTACCTGAATTCAGTGATTTGAAACAAATTTGTAACTTAAAATTGGTTTGACAACTTAATTTTTCTCCATTGCGGTTCATAATTTTAAATCACTCTACTTATCCTGTACTTATTTAACATGGCAGGACAAGTGCAGACAGATGAGACTGTGTTAGAGGAAATACACGTATCATTCCATTTATGAATAGCATCTTTCATTTTACAAATCTGGTCAGCCTGACAGGTTTTTTCATTGTGTTTTGGAGAATAAAAGCATGATTTTGTTTCATGTAAAAAGTGTACATGCACCTGTAAAAATGCCAGGTTTATGTAATGTAAAAAAAAATAAAAAAATCCAGGGCTTAAAGTTTTCCAGCACTGTGCTGGATTTCCGGTGTGTGCCTTTTTTTTTTTTTTTGGCTGCAAGGAAATTTACTTCCTATTTTTGTGCGCAGAAACACTTTTTGTCCAACCTATCTACAATGGTGGATGAATAATGCTCAAAATAAACAGTCAGTTCTGCATAGTTTGCGGTTCTTTTAAGATATTTAGAGCAGTGAATATAGTATTTGGGATGGCAGAATGTATTAAGCTTGCACGCTCCACTGATCTCTATAAAGAACCTGGATAGCTCATGCCTCATTAGCAGTGTTGGGAGTAACGTATTACAAAGTAACATTTTTGCACATTTGCACATGGTGTAAATGTTGCAAATTCCAATAAAAATAGTGAATCAATGGCCATTTCCATATACCCTTTACTGAAAGGTTGCTAATCAAACCTTATTCCAGCAGTGAATTAGTTTGCTTGACTGAGTTTCACATGCCCTTTTAGGGCTGTCTACACATCCGGGTACTGGCATGTGAATATGCAAACCTCAGAAAGCGCGGAGGTAAGAAAAACCAGCAGTTCACCATTGAAGCAATATGGCATATCAATATTATGACAAACTTTCGCCGCAAGATCAGATCAGATATGATCAAAAACTTTAAATTTGTCATCTCAAAAAGTGTCCCTATCGTCTACCAGCCAGTATGTGGAAGAATGATTCAACAGAGTGCCCAGAAACAATATTTATTGATATTTGTAATGACAAATAAATGCACCAGCTTGGCTGCACATTGGTAGAACACTCCAATAATAGAAAATAAATTGTACCTGCTGTGGAAATCCCCAAAAAGCTGTCATGTTTAAGTTTGCAAAATTATCCACCGGAACTCACAGGAAAAACAGCCTCCCATCTCGCATACAGGAGACGCTGTTTATTTACATTTGTTTGCTCTGTTAATCCCGACACTTTGTTTCAGCTCTATGTTTACTCTGAAGCTGATAAACAGCTCAATTTGGAATTAATATTCTTACTTAGCCGAAGCATTTCTATGCTAATGCTATTTTAGCTATTAACTGTTGTGTCCGAATAACGAGAAGGCGAGGTGACGTTTTATGAGTTTTATTATACTAATTATATATTATGGGGGGCAATGGATCAGCGTTCTCGTCGCGCCCTCCGCCAGTACCCAGGCTCGCCTGGGGAAGCTAATGATCCTACCAGCAGACTAAATTCGAAGAGACGACGCCTCTGTGCCAAGTCAAAGAAGAATCCTAGTCACAGTCCTAAAGCCGAAAGCAAACAGCCCCAAGAGCACTTTGTGGTAGGATCTGCCCTTCGCATATTACAACTAAACGTTGAAGGCCTATCTGCAGCCAAGCGAAGCCTTATTGAAGTCCTCGCCTTCCAACATTCAATTGATGTAATCTGCCTCCAAGAGACTCATATTGGCACAGAGGAAGCTGGCCGCTTCACCATCAAAGGCTTTGACCTCCTGTGCTATGTTCTACATGCTAAACATGGACGTGCCACCTATGTGCGTTCTGACACAGTTGAAGCAAATCACCTGATAACAACACATTTCTCAGACACCATAATCATTGGTGGCTTCCATATTGTCAATGTGTACAAGCCCCCTAATGCCAACTGGGATCTGCAGGTCTTACCCACCCTACCCCACCCTGCCATCTATGTGGGGGACTTTAACAGCCATCACCCTGACTGGGGGTACCCAGCAGTGGACAGTGATGGGGAGGCACTTTCAGACTGGGCATCCAGAAATGACCTCGCTTTGATATACGACCCCAAACAAAGAGGAACCTTCCACTCTGCTAGGTGGAAGAAGGACTATTCTCCTGACCTGTGTTGGGTCAGCTCTTTGAATGGGGAGCCATATCCTACACAGATCCTCATTCTTGATGATTTTCCACACAGCCAACACCGGCCCCTGCTTGTACACATTGGCCTACAACTTCCAGTCATATACAGCCCAAGGAAGATGCGCTGGAACTTCCGCAAAGCCAACTGGAAGAAATTCAGTGAAACTCTGGACCGGAGCGTTGTTACCATCCCACTCCACACCATCACTGTAGATGAAGCATACAACCGCTTCTGCAGCGCAATCTTCAAGGCTGCCCATACTGCAATCCCACGAGGCTACCGACCCCTCTATGTCCCATGTTTGGACGGAGAAAGTGCTGCCCTCCTACAATCCTATCAAACATCAGGGGACCCAGAGATAGCAGACCATCTCATTGAATCGCTAAATACAGCCCGGCGAAAGAAATGGGAGGAGACAGTTGCTGACCGGAGCTTTACCCATTCTAGCAGGAAATGTTGGAGCCTCATCCGTCGCCTAGGAGCTGCACAGAAGCCCCCTAGCCAAAGCCGAGCATCCGTCACACCCAACCAAGTTGCATCCCACCTACTGACTATCGCCAAAGCACCCCAAGACAAAGACACCAGAAGAGCAGTTACAACTGAGCTAAAAAAACACCAAAAAATGCCTGTAGAGGAAACGAACCCTGAACCCTTCGAGGCTGCTGAACTGGAGAAAGTCCTACAGGGCCTGAAATGTGGAAAGGCAGCAGGATACGATAACATCTTCCCAGAATTCATGAAAAATCTTGGCCCCCGAGCCCTAACCTGGTTGACACAATTCTACACAAGGATCACACAAACGAACTCGATCCCAAATGTCACGCCGCGCCGTTCATCAGCGGCGCCACCTGCTCACACACCTGATCCTCATCAGCGGCGAGGGATAAAAGCCGCCTCGCCCGGAGGCTCGGCCTGAAGCCGTCAGACTTCGTTTCCTCACCGCCGTGAGCATACCTTTCTTCAGCATCGCTATTTTGGGTAAGAACCCTTACCTCCTTCTCCAGTCTGCTCCCCTGTGCACAGGTGGATTCCCCGGCGGCGGACATCTCCGTTCCATCGCCCATCCTTCGCCGCTGCACGGAGCTCTCCAGGTGGCTGTCTCCCGGGCTACGTTCCCCTTGCTGTGCCAGCTATCCTGACAACTCAAGTAAGATCCTCTCTTGCCATAATTCATCCTGTGTTGGTGTATGCCCGTCACCCTCTCCCTGTGCTCTCTCCATAGGGTTGCTCGGCCGAACGGTCATCTGCCTCTGTGCCTGAAGCAGACGCCACCACCAACACATCTGCATCCCGCAGACACACACTCATTCACCCCTGCTGTTAATAAACTCTTTGAACTACTCTAAGCCTGTGTGTGCGTGTCTCCTGAGCCGTGCGTTATGTCAGTACGGCTTCAGCAGAGCGGCTCGGCGGACGGCGGGCTCGCACACCGGCTTACCACTCTCGAGGCTAGAGTGGATCAAATAGCTTATCAACAGCAGGTGATCCTAAATCAATTGATAATTATCACTGGCCGATTGGACCGCCTGGACCCCCAGCAGCCGTTCCCCCCGGCTCCTCAGGGTGGCGCAGCTCCTGCTGTTCCGGTGGCCGTCCAGCCAGCTCCAGTGGCACCGGCCCGACTCACACCAATTCCGACCCCCGCCCGCTTTAGCGGAAAGCTCGGCGGAGCGCGGGGGTTTGTGATGCAGTGCGAGTCCGTGTTTGACCGTGTGCCCGGAGACTTTCCCTCAGATCACAGCCGGATCGGCTACATAGGGAACCTCCTGGAGGGGCGTGCTTTAACTTGGGTCTACGCTATTATGGCGAGACCCAGTTATGCCACCCTCACCTATGCCGAGTTCGTGAGGCGCTTCCTGGAGGTGTTTGATCACTCCCGTTCCGAGGCGGTCCAGGTCGATCGGCTTCTCGCTCTCCAGCAGGGGAGCCGGTCGGCCGCGGATTATGCCATCGAATACCGGGTAGCGGCGGAGGAACTGGGCTGGGAGGAGCGCTCCCTCTGCGGCCTGTTTCTCCGCAGCCTCAATAGTGATCTGAGGGATGAACTGGCTGGACGGGATATCCCCGGAACGTTAGCGGAGCTAACCTCATTAGCAATCAGCTTGGACAACAGGCTGCGCGAGCGCTCCTCAGGACGGAAGCCGTCTGCTTCTCGCCCTCGAGGAGTTCCGCTACGCCTGCCCCAAGCTCGCCCCCTGGCGGCGCTGCCACCATCGTGCCCCGAGGAGTCAGAGCCTATGGTGACGGGCTGGGCGAAGCTCTCCTTGGCAGAGAGACAGCGCCGCCGTGAGTTGGGTCTCTGCATGTATTGCGGAGACAATCAACACACGGTAGAGCTTTGCCCACAAAAGCCAAACGGTGGGGTCCGCGAGTCACTGTAGGGGGCCTCGCGGACGTCAATCGGCAAAGTCCCCTCACTCAATTAAAGCTGCCCATCCGTTTTTGCCACAATTCCACTGGGCACCTCACCCACGCACTGGTGGATTCGGGCGCAGAGGGCAGCTTCATTTCACAAGGCCTGGCAACCCGATTGGGCATCCGCTGTCAGGCGCTCAAACACCCCATCTCCCTGGTCCATCTCTCCCGTGCCTCCCTTGGGAGAGTTACCCTTCAAACCATTCCTGTCCCAATCATCATCTCAGGGAACCACCGGGAGGAAATGGTTTTCTACGTCCTGCCCAACTCTGTGTCGCCCGTCATCCTGGGGTATCCCTGGCTACGCCTCCACAATCCTGTCCTGGACTGGAGGTCAGCTGGGGTGTCGGCGTGGAGTACCTTCTGCATGGGCACCTGTCTTCAGTCCGCTGCCTGCTCCCCGTCCGCGGCTCCTCCTGTGGCGGATACTGCACCCCCGGACCTGTCACTGGTGCCCCCAGATTTTCACGACCTGGGTATGGTATTCAGCAAGTCAAAAGCTATGTCTCTTCCCCCGCATCGACCATATGACTGTGCCATCAATCTCCGCCAGGGGGCTCCCCTGCCATCTGGTCGGCTCTACAGCCTGTCGGCGCCGGAGAAGGAGACTATGAATACGTACCTGAAGGAATCACTGAGCGCTGGGATTATTCGCCCATCGTCATCACCCGTGGGGGCGGGGTTTTTCTTTGTAGGGAAGAAGGACGGTTCCCTCCGTCCCTGTATTGACTACCGAGCTCTTAATGACATCACTGAGAGGGACCGTTACACCCTGCCCCTCATGGACACTGCCTTCCACTCCCTCCAGGGGGCGACCTGGTTTACCAAGCTGGACTTCCGCAGCGCTTACCACCTCGTCCGGATCCGGGAGGGAGATGAATGGAAAACAGCGTTCCGTACCCCGAACGGCCACTTTGAGTACCTCGTCATGCCGTTCGGGCTGACCAACGCTCCTGCCGTCTTTCAGCGCCTCATCAATGACGTCCTCCGGGATTTCATCGGCCTCTTCGTGTTCGTCTACCTGGACGACATTCTGATCTTCTCTCAGTCCAGAGACGAGCACCGGATCCATGTGAGGCGGGTCCTTCAAAGACTGCTGGAGAATCGTTTGTACGTGAAGGCTGAGAAGTGCGAGTTTTACGCTAGGACCACATCCTTCCTGGGATTCATCATCGCCCAAGACCAGGTGCTCCCGGACCCAGAGAAGGTGAAGGCGGTGGTGGAGTGGCCTACTCCCGCATCTCGGAAGCAGGTGCAACAGTTTGTTGGCTTCGCCAATTTTTACCGCCGTTTTGTCCCGAATTTCAGCGGGATCGTCGGACCACTGACCCGCCTCACGTCCCCGAAGGTCCCGTTCCGGTGGACCGAAGAGGTCGATGCTGCCTTTAAGGCGCTGAAGGCGGAGTTCTCCTCCCCCCGGGTCCTTCGCCAGTTCGACCCCGCGCTGCAGTGCATTGTGGAGGTAGACGCATCGGACACGGGAGTGGGAGCAGTGTTATCCCAGCAATCACCGGACGATGGCGCCAAGCGACCGTGCGCCTTCTTCTCCCGGCGCCTGTCCCCGGCGGAGAGGAACTATGATGTGGGGGACAGAGAGCTCCTGGCCATTAAACTCGCCCTACAGGAGTGGCGCCACTGGTTAGAGGGGGCGGACCTGCCGTTTGTGGTCTTGACGGACCATAAGAATTTAGAGTATCTACGATCTGCCAAGCGCCTGAATGCCCGCCAGGCGCGCTGGTCTCTATTCTTCGCCAGGTTCCGGTTTTCTATCACCTTCAGGCCAGGCTCCAAGAACGGCCTGCCTGACGCCCTCTCTAGACAGTTCACCCCCGCGGGGGCTGAGGAGACGCCCCACACTATCCTGCCCAGGTCGTGCGTCGTGGGAGCTATCTCTTGGGACATTGTGGACAAGATCCGGAAGGCACAGGAGGTGGAACCTGATCCTGGCGGCGGACCGGAGGGAAGACTGTTCGTTCCGTCTGCGGTCTGAGGAGAGGTCATCCACTGGCTCCACACCTCCCGGCTCACCTGTCATCCCGGCACCTCTCGGATGATCAGCCTCCTCCAACGGTCCTTTTGGTGGCCGGGCCTGCGGAGGGATGCAGCCCGCTACGCCCGGGCTTGTCCAATTTGTGCCACCAGCAAGTCGGGAAACGCCCCTCCAGCGGGTCTGCTCCAGCCTCTGCCCGTCCCTGGCAGGCCATGGTCACACATCGCACTGGATTTCGTCACCGGGCTCCCAGCTTCCAACCCATTCGACACCATCCTGACCATCGTGGACCGTTTCTCCAAGGCGGCACACTTCATCCCCCTGCGAGGTCTCCCTACCGCCCTGGAGACGGCGGGCCTCCTCGTCCAACACGTGGTCAGGCTGCATGGGATCCCGGTGGATGTGGTCTCGGACCGGGGTCCCCAATTTTCATCCGAGGTTTGGAAATCCTTTTGTAACGCCATCGGAGCCAAGGTGAGCCTCTCCTCCGGCCATCACCCCCAGTCTAACGGGCAGTGTGAGAGGACCAATCAGGAGCTGGAGGCTGCGCTCCGCTGTGTTGCAAGATCCAAGCCGGCATCATGGAGCAACCATCTCGCCTGGGTGGAGTACGCCCACAACACCGCCCGCTCTTCTGCAACGGGGATGTCCCCCTTCAAGGCGTCCCTGGGTTACGACCCCCCGCTGCTTCCAGCGCAGGAGAGCGAGGTAACTGTTCCGTCAGTTAGGGCGCACGTGAGGCAGTTCCGCTCCACCTGGGCCGCCGCGCGTCATGCGCTTTTACGCACAGCGGAGCGCAACAAGACCGTGGCGGACCGGCGTAGAAGACCTGCCCCGGCGTACAGAGTTGGGCAACTTGTCTACGTTTCCACCCAGGACGTCACCCTTAAAGGCGAGAGGAGGAAGCTGGCACAGCGCTTCATGGGTCCCTTCCCCATCACCCGGATCATCAACCCGGTGGCTGTGCGCGTGGCTATTCCCCCCTCCCTCCCCATCCATTCCACCTTCCACGTATCAAAGGTGAAGCTGGCAGTCACCGACCCCCTTTGCCCTCCTCCTGCAGCGCAACCCGCGCCCCGGATGATTGGTGGCCACCCGGCCTGGTCCGTCTCCTCCATCCTGGACTCCCGGCGCCGGGGTCGTGGGTTGCAATACTTGGTGGACTGGGAGGGCTATGGGCCCGAGCATCGACAATGGGTGCCCCCGTCGTTTGTGTTGGAGCCATCGCTCATCGCGGACTTCCACCGAGCGCACCCGGATAAGCCATCGCCAGGAGGCGCTGCTAGAGGGGGGAGTACTGTCACGCCGCGCCGTTCATCAGCGGCGCCACCTGCTCACACACCTGATCCTCATCAGCGGCGAGGGATAAAAGCCGCCTCGCCCGGAGGCTCGGCCTGAAGCCGTCAGACTTCGTTTCCTCACCGCCGTGAGCATACCTTTCTTCAGCATCGCTATTTTGGGTAAGAACCCTTACCTCCTTCTCCAGTCTGCTCCCCTGTGCACAGGTGGATTCCCCGGCGGCGGACATCTCCGTTCCATCGCCCATCCTTCGCCGCTGCATGGAGCTCTCCAGGTGGCTGTCTCCCGGGCTACGTTCCCCTTGCTGTGCCAGCTATCCTGACAACTCAAGTAAGATCCTCTCTTGCCATAATTCATCCTGTGTTGGTGTATGCCCGTCACCCTCTCCCTGTGCTCTCTCCATAGGGTTGCTCGGCCAAACGGTCATCTGCCTCTGTGCCTGAAGCAGACGCCACCACCAACACATCTGCATCCCGCAGACACACACTCATTCACCCCTGCTGTTAATAAACTCTTTGAACTACTCTAAGCCTGTGTGTGCGTGTCTCCTGAGCCGTGCGTTATGTCACCAAAGAAATGGCGGGCAGCAAAGGTCATTGCCATCCCAAAACCTGGCAAAGACCACAAACTACCAGCAAGCTACCGCCCAATCTCCCTACTCAGCGTTCCTTACAAAATCATGGAGCGCCTAATACTGCAACGCATTTCCCCAGAAATAGAGGATATTCTAAGTGTGGATCAAGCAGGTTTCCGCAAGGACCGCAGTACAGGAGAACAAGTACTGGCCCTAACCACCTTCATTGAAAATGGCTTCGAGAGCAGACTGAAGACAGGGGCTGTGTTTCTCGATCTTACAGCCGCCTATGATACGGTCTGGCACAAAGGCCTCCTCCTGAAACTTATAAAGGCGATCCCTGCTTGGGCAACAGCAATTATAAAAACCCTGCTGACCAACCGAAGGTTCAGAGTCCACCTCAGTCAGAACACAAGTGCATGGAGAATGCAGAAAAACGGACTCCCACAAGGCTCAGTTCTAGCTCCAACTCTGTTCAACCTCTACATAAACGACCTGCCTACTACAAAATCCCGCAAATTCATCTATGCAGACGACATCTGTTTGGCATTCCAAGCACCAGACTTTGAACCACTGAAACGGGTGCTCACGGAAGATCTTGCTAAACTGGACCAGTTCTGCAAAATCTGGCGCCTAAAACCAAGCCCAGCAAAAACCGTCTCCAGTGTATTTCATCTCCACAATGCAAAAGCTGCCAGAGAACTAAACATCCACCTGAGCGGACTCAAGCTTAAGCATGCCCCAAATCCAACTTATCTTGGAGTGACCCTTGATAGGACCTTATCCTTCAAGGAACATCTAAAGGGGACGGCTGCTAAGGTGAAAGTACGAAACAACCTGCTCTGCAAGCTCGCTGGTGCAAAATGGGGGGCGGCAGTCTCCACCCTGCGCACCTCAGCACTGGCCCTTTCATACTCTGTAGCAGAATATTGTGCCCCTGTCTGGTCCAGGTCATCTTACACACACCATGTAGACACCCAGCTCAACTCAACCATGAGAACTATAACTGGAACAATCCGCTCAACACCACTCCCCTGGCTCTCTGTACTGTCAAACATAGCCCCTCCACACATCCGGCGAGCAGCATTAACTCAAAGGATGCTCCAAAAAGTTAAAGATTTTCCTCACTTACCAATCCATGCAGATATCTACACCCCACCCACTGCCCGACTTTCATCCAGACGGCCGATTTGGAAAAACCCTCCCCCAGCTGACTTTACCATCCAGACAGCTTGGCAAGAGGAATGGGAGACCAAGGAGGTCCCAAACAAACAGCTGGTGTTAAACCCCAACCAACAGGTCCCGGGCACCAACCTCCCAAGGAGACAGTGGTCTACACTCAATCACTTCAGGACTGGACATGGCCCCTGCTTGGCCAGCCTTCACAGATGGGGCAGTAGCCCTAGCCCACTGTGCGCATGTGGAGAGGAGAAAACTATGGAACACATCATAGAGGCTTGCCCGCTCCAAAGACTGGAAGGAGGATTACACACCCTCCATACAGCAAACCAGGAGGCAACTGCTTGGCTTAAGGACTTTGCATTCGCTAAATAAATAAATAATTATAACACCAACTATATACACAGGAGTCCCTACCGCGCGTACAGGAGGCACAGCAAAGAGACAATATGTCTCCCGCAGCCGGCTTATATACTCCAGGTGGCGCCACCTCTCAGAGGCGGGGCATCACCCCTCTACAGCCTACAGTACCGCCAACATAATATAATATATAATATAAGATCCTACACCCCCCCTTTGAAAAAATGCAAGCACACAAATTACCCAACCATATAATTTATACCCGAATCACACTCTAATACAAACGCTGATAGGCCAATCCACACACACACCACACTGGCCCAGCTGAGCTCCCTGCTATGTAAACACAGTCACTGAAAAGAAAAGGGCCACACACCAAAATAAATAAACCCCGTAGTAACTAAACATATAGACACAAATAGTTACAGACATGAACAAAGGCAGTACCCGACCCCATAACTCACAGGATATACTCAATCACACACACAGGGATTCCTGATAAAATTCATACCCGTCAAGTGATACGGTTTCGCCGTATTTTAATACGGGGAAAATGCAATTTTAGCAAATACGGGCGTATTACCATTTCTGTACGCCAAAAAGAAAAATATACAGCGAAAAAAAAAATTATTGAGAAAACCTAAAATCAACTGAACAGTAATTCGATGCCTGGCGAAATTGAGCATGTGGTGACCCCCATAACCTACGGGGCTGGCAGAGCGCTCAGCGTGAGCAATTATCAGAACAGTGAGAGGTGTGGACTGATCATTATGCAGATGCGCCTCGCACCCTCTTTTGTCCTGCAGCTCCGGAACAGAGAGGAATTCCGGCGCCAGTAATCCTGCACCTGATAAGTGTGACTCTAATGCAAATGTCCATGCTTTCCTGCTTTATACTGTGATGCTAATGTGCCATGCATGCATTGTCTGTAGCCGGGTATATAAGTTGACTGCATATCTCTTGCTCTCTCTCTTTTTGATCACTCACATTGCTTGTTGCTGACTTTGAGACGCAGGGCTCGCTCCAGCGCGCTGCCACAGTGCTGGGCGAGCCTCGTGATGGAGGATGAATAAAGGCAGCACCCTTTTAAACTTCAGTTCACCGTGTCCGCCTGCACTTATTTTGATCCTCCACAAGCTCACCTAAGCGCGGTGGAGGGTGTCTTGTTTCAAGTTCATCCAAGTGCATTAGTGTAACAAAGCTGACAATTAAAAACTCTTTAATTCCAAGTGTATATATCTAGCTGGCAATTAAGAACTACAGTATATTCAGAATTATTCTTATTGTGTACTTTCAAATTAAGCAATCTACCTTGTGCTAATGTAAATTTGAAAAATATTGTTTTTTTTATTTATTTTTATTTATTTATTATTAATATTATCATTTTTTTATTTATTTATTTATTTATTTGTGCTACTTGGCTTATTATTTTCACATTACCAAAAAGTTATGGCTCAAGATTGTGTCCATATAAGTGTACATTTGAATAAATATGTTTGAAATTTGTCAATTGGTTGATTTGAATACTTCACTTGAATGTTTAGCTGTTAACGTATGCCTCTCACCGGTAATGAATTTCAACATTGCAGTATTGTACAACCCACCGTCACACAATTCTTCTTTTTATAATGAATTAAGTGCTCTGGTTAAACAACTTGAGAGGAGCAGAGAAACCATATTTTATGGTGATTTCAATATCAACTGGTCTGATAATAAGGAAAAACAGAAACTGAAAAGCCTCATGACTAAATTTAATTACAAACAATTGATCAAAGGACCTACCAGGATGACCAAACAATCGAGAACACTTATTGACATGGTATTCGCTAATAAACCAGAACGAATAACCAGAACCTATAATCTTGTAACTGGTCTCTCAGATCATAACATGGTTCTTGCTGTCAGAAAACTCACTAAAAAGCGACTACAGTATTTTGGGGGAATCGATATTGACAAATCAAATTTTATTATTCCCAAATCTAAAAATGAGGAGTTTGAACATCACTTAGAGAATCAAAATTGGGAGCAGCTCATGTCAATAAATGAAGTAGATGATTGCTGTAATTTTATAACTGCAACAATTACAAAGTCCATAGAAAAATTTACAAAGCAAATTAATAGCAGACAACAGAAGATTAACCTACCATGGTTAAATAATGAAATAAGAAAACTTATGAAGAGGCGAGACTATGCATTGAAAACATCATTAACCTCTAAACTACAAAATGATCACCTTGTGTACAAAAGTTTAAGAAATAAAGTGGTACAAGAGCTGCGAAAATCAAAAGTATCTTATTACAATAAACTGATAGATCATGCAAAGGGTAACAACAGTTCCCTATGGAGGCATTTAAATAACTTAACTAATAAAAAAAAACGATCAGAAGGGGGGTAAAGGAACTTAGAATCAATGGCAAGACCGTCAGTGACAAGGCTACTTTGGCAAATGAATTTAATTCATACTTTGTGGGCTCTGTGGAAGACTTAACAAAAATTTTTGTGCTGCCAAATGTGCTCAACAACACAAATTCCATACTTCCAACAGATTCTTTTCACATCGATGAGGTAAATGAGGAGTTAATTGCTGGTATTGTTAAAACACTGTCAAACTCAAAAACTAATGATATCTACAATATGAGCACCTCCTTTCTCAAAATGCACAGCAAAATATTAATCAAACCACTGACTCATCTCATTAATCTCTCCATTAGGTCTAGTACATTTCCATCTGGCTGGAAAAAAGCTGTCGTCATACCAGTTCATAAATCAGGCAGTAAAGACGATATATGCAATTACCGCCCAATCTCTATTTTACCAGTCCTGTCTAAGGTTCTTGAAAAAGTTGTAGCTACACAGCTGATTGAATATTTACAAGACAGTCAACTTCTTCATCCACATCAATTTGGTTTTAGACCAGGATACTCAACAGAAACAGCAAATCGTTGCCTTATTGATAACGTCAAACAGTCCTTGGACAGGGGTAATGTGGTAGGAGCTGTTTTTCTAGATCTCAGAAAGGCTTTCGATACTGTAAACCACAGTTTGCTTTTATCCAAAATGGTATCTTTTAACTTCTCCCCAGATACATTAGAATGGTTTGCATCTTATCTCCAGAATAGAGAACAATGTGTAAAAGTTCACCAGGATAAATCCTCATTTTTAAACAACCGCATGGGTATCCCACAAGGGTCCATTCTTGGTCCTTTACTTTTCAGCATTTTTATTAATGTCTTGCCGTTACACTGCTCAGCTGCAACATGCCAACTTTATGCAGATGATGCAGTTATTTACACAGCTGCCAAGACTCCAGCACAGGCTGCAGATGTACTGTCTACAAGTATGGTTGATGTCCAAGAGTGGCTCCTCCAGAACCATCTATTGCTGAACCTTCAGAAAACAGTCTCAATGTGCTTTTCAATCAAAAAATGTAACCTGCAACGTTTTAAAGTTAATATACATGATCATGACATCAGTTTAGCTACAGAATTCAAATACCTTGGCATTGTACTAGATCCTCAACTCAAATTTAATCTTCATATAAAGAAAATTTCAAAAACAGTTAAAAAAAATCTGAACTGCTTTAAATTAGATATTACATACCTTACGAAGCAGCTGTACTGTATATGCATTCTATGGTTTTTTTTCTCATATATCATACTGTTTGACAGTCTGGGCTCAAGCAGCCCCTTCCACAATAAGACATATAGGTTCATTATATAATCAAACCCTAAAAATCTTGGACAAAAAGCCCATTAGGTGGCATCACTGTAATGTTTTAAAAAAAATACAACCTATTGAGTTTTGAGTTTCATTGACCTCTGTTTTTTGAAATTAACGTTCAAATGTTTCCATAAATCAGCACCCGAGCCACTTGCTGGTTTCATCCAAAGACAGGACTGCAGCAGAGCCACCAGGAGTTCCGTTAACAATAACTGTAAAATATTCCACCGCAGAACCACATTTGGACAGACAGCTTTCTCTATAAAGGGCAGTCACATCTGGAACACAATGCCAAATGTAATTAAAATAATAACGGACTTTAAAACATTCACTAAAAAGGTTAAAAACTGGCTGAAAAATAAACAAGAATGTACTCATGTATGAATTGATTGTCTGCAAGGTGAGAGTGAATGAAGGGAAGGAATGAATGTGTTTGTTTATAGTGAGTGACGAAGGGAGGGAGGCCTGAAATAGGCAAATGTGAGTCAGGTTGTTATATTTGTGTATTTATAATATTTATAATATTTATAATTGTGTATTTATAATCTTTTTTGCATCGATGTATGTGGTTATTGTGTATTTTTTTTTTCTTTTTTTACTTGATTATCTCTTCTAAAGCCCATCCAGGGACAAGAGTTGCAAATTAGCTAATAGCTATACACTCTATGTGCAACACATCAGATTGATTGTCATTGATTAATTGTCTATGTTCATTGCACTGTCCCTGTCAAATAAACTAATCTATCTAAATAGTTCATGTTACAATTGTTGTTGTTTGTTTGGTTTTTGTTTGGGTTTTTTTTGCTTCAGTTTTCTTTCATCTGCCGATAAATACAGTTTTTAAGTACTCAGTACAGGTGTGAAAGCCCCCCCAATAAGGGAGGCATGAGGTATGCCTTGACAGGTATGTAAATTACACAATATAAGTCACACAATGAGGGAAATTACCACACACCCCACTCGAGCCATCGCACTCAGGTGTTACTGCACCCTCAACACATAACACATCAGTCAGACACACACACAGCTGAAACGGTGGTCAAGTGCATATAAACATACAACCTCACAATTTGTCAGTGGCACACAATCATATACAATGCAGTACCAAAACAAAGGGAGAAAAAAAATAAAGTCACTTATACATAAAACGTTTTAGTGCAGAAAATCACAACATTAACAGCACTGCAAGGCAAAATAAATATTCACATTTCTTCACTTTTTCTTTCAGCCACAACAACAGGAAAGTATCCTAACTATTTGAACAAAACTGTCATGGTGTGGCCCTCGCGGACCACAAATGAGACGCTATAGGCAACCAGTGAGTTTGCGTATTTATTTAACAAGGGGAAAAGGTACAAAATAATGAGCCTCGTGGGGCAAGACACAAATAAGACTAAGGCAAGAACACACTGACGATACACACAGATTAATGAATAAACTTACGAAGAGTAGCGAGGAGTTAGGGGATGACTGGAGCCATGACGTAGGGACTCCAGCCTAACGTTGGGGAGACCAGTGTTATCCATTCACGAATGAGGTTGCAGCCCCGAGAGACCGAAGCTGCTTCCTTAAATAGGTCTAGACAGATTGATCAGCTGATGAAAGGTGATTAGCTGATTGGAATCCAGCCGTCCGGCGGTGCTTGGCTTCTGACAGCCGGAAGCACCGCCGAGACGCTGTCAAAATAAAAGCCCGGAGGCCAAGAGGTGCACCAGAGGAGAGAATGGAGAACTACCGCACAACCAGAGTGCAGACAGAGTCAGCACACGGACCATGACAAAAACTTGAACAATTTAACCATAACTTTAGCAGACACTTACACAGACACTTAATCAGACCCACCGCAAGCCACATAACACAACATTTAACCCGGGTCTCCCGAAGGCCCCCCTCTGGAGTGTCCGTCCCACGGCCCACTCCCAGAGTGTCTCCGCTTTCTCGTGACAGAAGATGGGCTGCATTGACGTCCTTTTCTGCCCCGACGCCGCAGCTCTTTGGGATGCCATCTTGACCCATCAGTTAAATTCAGGTACCCGTCGCCGTTGGACTGGACCACCCGCAGATTATCCTGTCCAACTCCCAGCTCTCTGGGATTGCGCACCTGACCAAGCTGAGGCTCGACCCGACAGCGTACGTCATCACCCTCACCCAGGGGAGCGCTCACTGGCTTTTTCCGTCTTCTGCGTTGCAATCTGGCACCCTTATGGCTCCTCAGCAGTTCGCGAAGTTGATTCAAGCCAAGTCCCTTGCAGTTATTTTCAGCACGGCCAGGGATCGTGCCACCTGATGCAACCCCGGTTGCTAGATGTAGGTGATGTTGCGTCGGCGCAGCACCAGTCACTGTTGGCACAGCAGCCATATCCAGTCAGCCACCCGAGCCCTGTAGCTCATGCTCTTTGGACCTTTCCGCCACCACGGGGGTCAAACCACGCCGTTTGAGTCCACTGTCTACTGGACCACAAACACCAGCACGGGACCCTCGCCTTGTCGGCGTACTATGGCGCTGGCGGTGTCCCTCTTCACTCGGAACGGGCCACCCAAAGTCCCACACTTCAAAGCCACTTCCCATGTAAAGTGACCAGTCCAGCAGACCACCACCTGCCCACTCCTCCACATCTCCGCAGGTGATGGAGAGACCAAGCCCGTAAAACAAGTCACAGCCCATCAGATTATTTCCGTCTTGAGACACCATGAACTCGGCTGCGCACATAGAGGCCTCCTTACACCTCACAGACAGCCACACTGAGCCCACGATGGCAAGGGGATAATTACCATATCCATAACAGGCTACGTTTGTCTTACTCACGTTACAGTGGGGAAAACACCGTCTTGCTATTTCCAAGTTCAGAATAGAGGTTGCCAACCCCGTGTCCACCAACATCGGCACCGGCGTCCTGTCCAGCAGCACATTGCAGATAATACGATCGTCCGTGTTGGAAGAGACAGTCTGGACCACTGTAGGTGCCTTCTTCTTTCCACCGTCCCTAGCAGACCCCTGCTCCTCCTTGTTGAAATTACGGCAAACTCTGGCGAAGTGATGGAATAAACCGCACCGTCCACAACACTCGCCCTCCGCTGTGTACTCCCTCGTTCTAAAGCGGTGCCTGCTGGATCCGTAGCCGTAGCAACTCGGCGTCCCCGGGGTGGACTTTATTTTTACGATAGTCGCGTACTCATCGTCGCCTCCATCATCCAGATCCAAGGCCAGGGTCCTCCACTGTGCTTCGTTCCTGGGCAGGGTGACGTCTTCACCGAGATTCCCCATTAGTCGTTCTGCTGCCTCGTTTCGTGGTGCTAGCTCCATGGCTGCTAGCAGTGTCAGCTCACCAGCGCGGGTTAGCAGGCGAACTCTTGCCAAGGAGTAGGCCACGTGTTCCACCAACTGGTCGTGGGCCAACTCCTCCTCCAAAGTCCCAAGCCTGCACTCACCCACCAGCCACCAAAGGTCCACCACAAACTGTCGAACCAACTCCAGGTCACTGGCTTCACTGCTTGAACTGCATGCGCCATGTGATGATGCATCCAGGGGTGTGAAAGTAGCCCACCATGAGCCTCGCTACATTGCCGAATAAGTCACCTCCTCCAAGCGTGCTCAGTACCCTCCGGCTTTCCACACCCAGGTTATGGACCAGAATAGCCCCTGCACACAATTTGTCAAGGTCGCCAAGGTCTAACAGCAACAGATAGTACTCGAAGGCCGCACGCCACCAGGTCCAAAGGACCAACGGCTCATCCGGAGCCTGCAAAATAAAGCGAAGCGCGGCAGCAGCCCTCTCCATCTCTGCATATCCTTGTCGCCAAATGTTGTGTCCGAATAACGAGGAGGCAAGGTGATGTTTTATGAGTTTTATTATAATACCAACTATATACACAGGAGTCCCTACCGCGCGTACAGGAGGCACAGCAAAGAGACAATATGACTCCCGCAGCCAGCTTATATACTCCAGGTGACGCCACCTCCCAGAGGCGGGGTGTCACCCCTCTACAGCCTACGGTACCGCCAACATAATATAATATATAATATAAGATCCTACATTAACCTCTTGACTGTGTCTATTTCATGGACAGATCGAATGCCCCTAGTGGCACAGCGCAGCACTGCACCTGTCAAGTGACATGACATGCAAAAGCACTGCTCGGCTGTACTGAGGATTTGTGCAGATTATGCTCGTTCACAAGGTGGCAGACACGCGCTGGCTGACATGGAATACACCAAAGAGGAAGAAATACTTTTTCTTCTTCTACTACTAACTAACTAAGTCAAAGGCTTACTCGCGAAGCAAGACTCTGCAGGCAGGACAGAGTGACATGGGTGAAGACTTTGCCAACAATGCTGAGTAATGAAATTCCATGATAGCTGTTGCAGTCACTGCAATCCCTTGTTCTTGTACAATGTTTGCGTCACGCATATCTTGAGGCACATATCCTTGCTCCCAGCAGAGGCAGAGAAGTTCGTGTAGAGGCTGTAGGAGTGCTACTTTACAACTTTTTAAGACTTCGGGGGGAAACCGTCTTTCCCCAGAGCTTTACCACTGCTAAGACAGCCTATGGCTTTGCTGAGCTCTTCCAGGCTGGGCAGTTTGTCTAGTTCCTCTATGATTGGCAAGCTGGGTAAGGCATTAAGGGCAGCATCTGTCACGATGTTCTGGGTTGAGTAAAGCTCTAGGTAGCGTTCAACCTAATGCTGAAATATTTTGGTCTGGTCCGTGATGACTTCGCCTGACTTGGATTTGACAGGGCTGTTTTGATGCTGGTGGGACCGGTTGCTATTTTGATGCCCTCATACATCCCTTTGGCGTGGCCACAGTCAGCAGCTAATTGTATGTTGGCACACAGGTTCAGCCAGAACTCACTAGCACAACGGCGGGCGATCTACTGGGCCTTGCTGCTCTCAGGGTGCCGCGTGTGCTAGGACAAGGGTTCTGCTTTTAAGCTAGCAGTGCTTTCCATTTGGCCTCTGTGACTGGTTGCATTTCATTCCAGTGTGCCTCAAACCAGTCTGCGTTTCTGTGTACTTTTTTCCCCTATGTGGTCACAGCAGAGCCGTATACGGCGTTGCAGAGGTAGGACCATTTTGCGTCTGCATCTGCTTGGTTGTTGCAGTTTGAATAATCTTCGAGTTTTCGTTGAAGGATGTCGCCAAAAGTTTGGACCCTTTCAGTTTCAGAAGTGGTGCAAGTGTTAATGCGTGGTTGGCCCTTTGTTTCTGCATGCTAGATTTTCTTGGGAATCAGTCTGACTTTGCTGGCAACAAGTGAGTGGTCGGTATCACAGTCGGCGCTGTGATAGCTTCTCGTATGGAGGACGCTGCGGAGGTTGGATTTTCTGGTGATGACGAGGTCTAGCTGGTGCCAGTGGTGGGACCGGGGGTATCTCCAGGACACTTTCTGCAGATCTTTACACTTGAAGTAAGTGTTGGTAATACACAGGCTGTGATGACAACAGACTTCCAACAACCTTTGTCCGTTCTCGTTCATCCTGCCTTTGCCAAAGTGGCTGAGACAGGATGGCCAGGACTACCAGTTAGCTCCAACAGGAGTGTTAAAGTCACCTAGCATGTATATGCCTTCTGAGCTGGTGATTTTAGATATTTCTTCCTCGAGAGCCTCATAAAATCGATCTTTGACCTCTGGGGTGGATGAAAGGGTTGGAGCATATACAGAAATAATGTTCACAAATCCTATTGCTGTCTTCATGCAGCGAGCGAGTATCCTCTCAGAACCTCCTGTGGGAGTTTCCATGGAAGTGATCAGTGGGTTCCTCACGGCAAATCCTACACCATACTGCCTGGGCTCGTCCTGAGACAGGCCCTGCCAATAGAAGGTGTAGTCTGTTTCTCTAAGTGAACCACTGTCAGCTAGGTGAGTTTCTTGGAGACAAGCAACGTCGATGTTGAGTCGTGCAAGTTCCTTGTTGATAATGGCTGTCTTACGTGAGTTGTCCATTCATTGGAGATCATCAGAGAGTCCAGGGCACATTGTGCGTATGTTCCAGCTTGCGAATCGAAGAGCTGGAGTCTTCGTTGTTTTTTCTTTTGAACTGCCTGGTGTGGATTGACGCTTGCTTGTCAGGAAGGTTCCCTAAGCTCTACGCACCCAGTAGAGCAGGCAAGCCATGGCGGGGCAACACCTTACTGGCTGGGGGCTGCCCAGCTTGAGGTGGGCGGTAGCTGCCCAATGAAGCTGCGATGACTTCTCCCACTGTCGAACGAGACCCCAGGCGCTCCTTCCTATGCCAGTCGGTCGGAGCTTTTATCCAGTAGACTGCCTCGTCCTGTGTTGTGCCGGAATCTTGCGATGCTGCTGGAGTGGCCTCTCCAAGTGAATATGGAGACATTGGGCTGCCCATACGTCAGTGTCGCCCTCTCGGCATCAGTGGCAGAGTCCGAAGGACAGGATGAACCAATACAATTTGGGGCCAGATTCACTGCAGGAGCTGCCGGAAAGTAGTGCAGAGCGACTACTATCCGCCTCAGGGCTCCACTCCGGATTTGTCCTCGGAGTTTACTCCCAAAGCCTTTCCTGTGATCAGGTATAGTCACAAGGCAGCAGAGGTTTAGAATCAGGGTTTTCCTTCCCCTAGATGGACTGCCTTCCCAGGCTGAGAGCTCCATCTACCTTGGGCATCTGGTTTTAAGGCGCTAGTGGCTCGCCTTCACTTCTTCTCCTGTCAGTGATAACAGTTTTGCCGTGGGAAGGCTGGGAGTTGGACTTTGGCTGTCAGAGGCTATTTGAGTTGCAAGCCATAGGGAGCATTTCAAGAGGTTGTGAAAGCTCAGCCTCACAACAACGCTTCCCAGTTATAGCAGCCTTATAAAACCAAAGGTAAGTGACAGGCGAGAGTGGGAGTCAAACTCGTGTGTTTTTGCTGCAACGGCTCTGTAAGTTACCATCCGCCATTCTCCTCCCAATAAAGAGTCACAGTTTGGAAAACAAATATACCTGCAGCAGGCACAAGCTCAATTTGTGGCCATACGGAGATGTGGGTCATATCATCCCTCAGCCAACTCATATGAAAAGGCAGCCCACAAAATCTTCCTTTGATAATCTCTGCTGGCCGCTATGAATCTAAAAAACTTGTATTCTGATTGCTATCACCATCTTTCATAAGATGGTGATAGCTACATGAGCCAGTTGCACATCATTTCGACATTTTCTTTGTTTAAATTTAGCTAACATTGCCATAGAAATGCATTGAAATCAGCATTTTTTTGATACCTCGACACGTCGTTCTGTGCGTTCATGAGATCAGTGATGTAAGCGTAGACAGCCCTATTCATAAATTACATGTTTTAGATTGTAGGTCATTCTGTACATAATTACAAAACTTGATAGCAAAAGCATCCTAAGTGATAGATGTTTGCACCATATTAGAGTGAGATGAGTACTCTTTATTTATTTATTTGTTTATTTTAATTAACCTTTGTAGGGTAGTTCCATTGAGAGGCAACCTGTCTTTTTCAAGGATGCCCTGTTCACACTCACACATTCACACCAGGAGGCTGCCCAGTACAACCATAGACTGACCTGTGGCCACTGAGCAGCTCCACTGGAGCAGTTGGGGTTAAGGGCCTTGTTCAAGGGCACTACAGTTGGGTTGAAGACTTTTATTAAACTATTACCACCTACTGACCTTCCTTGGTATTGCTGTTTCAAACAGTCCACCATAGTCTAGTCTGAATTTATCAGTGGGTATGTCAGATATGTTACTAGCTAGTTTCAAGGAAACATACATACAAAAAAATGAGAAAACAGGAAGTGTTTGCCCCCTTCCTGATTTCTCTCTTTTTTTTGTGTGTTTGTCACACTTAAATATTTCAGATCAGCAAACAAATTTAAATATTAGATAAAGATAACACAAGTAAACACAAAAAGTAGTTTTTAAATGTTGGTGTTTATTATTAAGGGGAAAAAAAAATCCAACCCTACATGGCCGTGTGTGAAAAAGTGATTGCCCCCCTTCCCCCATAAAAACATAAATTAACTGTGGTTTATCACATCTTTGGAAAGCTGAGTTCAATTTCTCTAGCCACACCCAGGCCTGATTACTGCCACACCTGTTCTCAATCAAGAAATCACTTAAATAGGACCTGCCTGACAAAGAGAAGTAGACCAAAAGATCCTCAAAAGCTAGATATCATGCTGTGATCCAAAGAAATTCAGGAACAAATGAGAAACAAAGTACGGTAATTGAGATCTATCAGTCTTGAAAAGGTTATAAAGCCATTTCTAAAGCTTTGGGACTCCAGCGAACCACAGTGAGAGCCATGATCCACAAATAGTGAAAACATGGAACAGTTGTGAACCTTCCCAGGAGTGGCCAGCTGACCAAAATTACCCAAAGAGTGCAGCGACGACTCATCCAAGAGGTCACAAAAGACCCCACAACAACATCCAAAGAACTGCAGGCCTCACTTGTCTCAGTTAAGGTCAGCGTCCATGACTCCACCATAAGAAAGAGACTGAGCAAAAATGGCCTGCATGGCAGAGTTCCAAGACGGAAACCACTGCTGAGCAAAAAGAACATAAAGGCTCGTCTCAGTTTTGCCAGAAAGCATCTTGATGATCCCCAAGACTTTTGGGAAAATATTCTGTGGACTGACAAGACAAAAGTTGAACTTTTTGGAAGGTATGTGTCCCATTACGTCCGGCGTAAAAGTAACACAACATTTAAGAAAAGGAACATCATGCCAACAATAAAACATGGTGGTGGTTGTCTGATGGTCTGGGGCTGTTTTGCTGCTTCAGGACCTGGAAGACTTGCTGTGGCAAATGGAACCATGAATTCTTCTGTCTACCAAAAAATCCTGAAGGAGAATGTCTGGCCATCTGTTCGTGACCTCAAGCTGAAGCGCACTTGGGTTCTGCAGCAGGACAATGATCCAAAACACACCAGCAAGTCCACCTCTGAATGGCTTAAGAAAAACAAAATGAAGACTTTGGAGTGGCCTAGTCAAAGTCCTGACCTGAATCCGATTGAGATTCTGTGGCATGACCTTTAAAAGGCGGTTCATGCTCGAAAACCTTCCGATGTGGCTGAATTACAACAATTCTGCAAAGATGAGTGGGCCAAAATTCCTTCACAGCGCTGTAAAAGACTCATTGCCAGTTATCGTAAATGCTTGATTGCAGTTGTTACTGCTAAGGGTGGCCCAACCAGTTATTAGGTTTACAGGGCAATCACTTTTTCACACAGGACCATGTAGGTTTGGATTTTTTTCCCCTTAATAATAAACACCATTTAAAAACTGCATTGTGTTTTTACTTTTGTTATCTTTGTCTAATATTTAAACTTGTTTGATCATCTGAAACATAAGGATTAAGCGGAAGAAGATGGATGGATGGATGGATGGATGGATGGATGGATGGATGGATGGATTTAAGTGTGACAAGCATATAAAAAAATCAGGAAGGGGGCAAACACTTTTTCACACCACTGTATATATATATATATATATATATATATATATATATATATATATATAAAATGGATATGTGTGCGCACGCGTGTGTCTCCACCCCTGTGACCCTGCTTCCGAAAAAAAGTTCAGGCTCAGGATTTTTTTCTGCTTTAACCCCTATAAATCATTTCAAAACATTTCCCAGCAGAAGAAGATGGATGGATGTATGGATGGATTTAAGTGTGACAAACATATAAAAAAATCAGGAAGGGGGCAAACACTTTTTCACACCACTGTATACAGTATATATATATATATATATATATATATATATATATATATATATATACACACGGTATATATATATATATATAGTATATATATATATATATATATATATATATATATATATATATATATATATATATATATAAAATGGATATGTGTGCACACGCATGTGTCTCCACCCCTGTGACCCTGCTTCCGGAAAAAAGTTCAGGCTCAGGATTTTTTTTTGCTTTAACCCCTATAAATCATTTCAAAACATTTCCCACCTTTAGTGCGATCAAAAAATGTAAAGTTCAATTGAAAAAAGATATGTTAGGGGCAAAATATTTAAAAGTGTACAAAATTGTTGCATAAGCCTGCACATCCTTAAACTAATATTTTTGTGACGTACCTTTGGATTTAATTACAGCATTCAGTTCAGCTTGTTATACCTTTGACTTCACAATATTTGCCCACTCTTTCCAAAAGTGTTCCAGATTTGTCAGATTGCAAAGTCATCTCTTGTGCACAGCTCTCTCCAGGTCACCCCACATATTTTCAGTTGGATGTGGATTTCAGTTGGATTTCAGTTGGATTTGGGTCTGTGCTCTGGTGAGGGTCAATAGTTGTTGGTGAATTTATCCATGTTTAGAAACCCTATGTCAGGGATGGGCAACTGGCAGCCCCCAACGTCATCCACTGCGGCCTGCCAGTCCATTTCCAAAAATTAATTATTTATTTATATCCCGTTTGAACGTATTTGGAAATGCATTCTTAAATGCAGTTATAAAGTCCGCCAGCAGAGGGAGCTCTAATCGAAACCTCAATGCCGCTCTGTGAGTGGTCAGCAAGAGTGAGGGAGCCACAGATAGAGGGAGCAGTGTGCCCCAGAGTCTTTTAAGGTATGTATAACCCCTTTTCCACTAGTACCTGCTTGGCCCTACTCACTTTGACTCGGTGTGTTTTGTCGGCTTTTCCATTAGTAACTGATACTAAATTTCGGGACGAAAATATACCCATTGCAGGGTGATTCCGACCATACCGTGTTGAGCTGAAAATGTGACGTCAAAAGACTGCAGGCCACTGATTGGTCAGGGCGTAACGTCATGAGAGCGACGTATTCTACAGATTCTCGAGCCGCCATTTGCAAAAGATTCATCTGCGAGCAAGCGAGCAAGCATCAGTATAAGCAACAACGATAGAATGGCTTCACAGAAATCAACACCGTGATCCATCAGACTTCTCTGTGTCAGCGATGGCCCTCACGAGCCATCAATGAGACGCTATAGGCGACCAGTGAGTTGCGTATTTATTAAACAATGACAAAAGGTACAAAATAATGAGCCACGAGGGGCAAAACACAAATAAGGACAAAGGCAATAGCACACTGACGATAAACACAGGTTAAGGAATAAACTTACAGGATGTTGCGAGGGAAAGAGGATGACTGGAGCCGGAGCATAGGGACTCCAGTCTAACACTGGGGAGACCAGCGTTGTCCATAAGCGAGGTCGCAGCCCCGAGCAAACAAAGCTGCTCCCTTAAATAGGGCTTTGACAGATTAACCAGCTGATGAAAGGTCATCAGCTGATTGGAATCTCGCTGTTCAGCGAAGCTCCGCTCTGACAGCCAGAAGCCCCGCCGAGACGCTGTCAGAATAAAAGCCCGGAGGCTTAGTGGTGCGTCTGAGAAGAGAACGGAGAACAACCGGACAATCCGAGTGCCGACAAAGTCAGCACACGGACCATGACAGTTGCCCCCGTTCACGAAGCGGATGCCAGACGCGGTGTAACATCGAGCCCCCCCCCAGCTGGGAGGCCAACATGACCGCCCCAGGGAGGGAGGAGGGGGAAAAAGGCCGAGAAGGGTCAGAACCAGGAGACAAAGGCAAACACAGAAAATAAACCATGGAGCAATTACAGAGCATAGGAAAAAAAACAAAACACAAAACACTCCATAATGAAGAGATGACAGCCAGTCAGGACAATAAATACGAATGACAGAATATAAAGCCTACAGGTCACAAACAGAAATACCAGGTAAAAAAAAAAAAAAAATACACAGGCACAGAAGAAATAAATGGCAACAATCATTCTTCGAACAGGGGGAGGAAGAGGAGAAAAAAAACACGCTAAATAGCGGCGAATAAATACAGCACAATGAGAAACAACAACTGGCAGAGACAACACCAGAGCACATCTCAGACAATCAAGGAAGGGAAAAAAAAGGCGCACGCAAAAGAGCGGCGAAAAACAGTTCAAAACAGTCCAAGACTTCAAACAAAAACATCCCTACTCACTCAGTGGGGGGAGGGGACAGGAATGATGACAGGCAGAGCGCAATGGAGAAAAAAAAAACAAGTTCAGGTGGCCTGCCTGCGTCTAGCGTCCGGATGACAAATGAGGGAAAAGGAAGAGTTCGGGCGGCCTACCCCAGTCCCAGGCCCGGAGAGACGGAACCTCCGGCGACCGAACCAGGTCGCCCAGTAGAAAGTACAATTCGTCAGGTGGCCAACCCAGAACGCCAAACCGGCGAAAAAGTTTCCCAGGTGGCCGACCCGCATCATCAGGCCAACAGGACCACAGGGGGAGATTCCTAGATGGCCTCCTTATGGCGAGGAGTGGTGAGGGAGAGCCGAGCCAATCACGGGAAATCCCTGCGGCACCAGATGGAGGGAAAGAGGAAATGGGAATAGAACGAGGGGCCAGTCCAGCTAAGACCAGCGGAGGGTCTGCAGCTCCACCTCCGAACTTCACCAGAACGGGCACTGTCCTCCTGTCGGACCCCAGGTGAGCCCGCGCTGCACCCACGATGGACCCCGATCGGATCGCGGCTGCACCCACGATGGACCCCGACTGGGTCGGAACAGCACCAAGGACCACCTCCAACCCCGAACCCGGAACCTTCAGAGCAGAGACCAGGACCAACTCATCACCGGCGACCCCGGGAGAAAGCTCAGGAGAGGGAACAGAACCGGAATCAGAATCACCGGTAGCGACAGAACCCGGCGAGACAAGCTCAGATGCAGTGGACGGCTGCACCCGGTTCGTCTCCCTGAGAGACAGGCAAAAATGCTCCAGAATAGAAAGAAGGAAGACAAAGTAGAGCACTTGCCTGATCTCGAGTTCTGTCGCCGTCCAGGACTTCGGTGATCCGGGCTCAGGATGAAGAAGGACCTCCTCCGGCTCCCACTCGGCTACGGCGGGCTCCGCAGCTGGCATGATGGTCACCACAGTTTGAGGACCCTCCAACACTGATGACCATGCCAACGACCCGCACGGCGTGGTGGCAGGAGATCCTCGACCTGTTGGGTCGAACCGCTCCTCCATGGAGACCCGGGGACGCTTCGTCGTTGGCGCAGGCTCCAACTTGCGGTCGGCCCTCCGCCTCTGCCCGTGTCGTGGCAGCGGGGCTGGAACCAGTCTCTCCAGGCCTGCAGACTCCCTTCTCGTCCGGCGGTGTAGGCCTGGCGCCGCGGAGCGCTCAGGGGAAGGAGACACAAAGGTAGCAGATCCATAATTAGTTACTGCAGCAGGTGGAGGAAGCTCAGGGGTCTGTGAACCCCGAACTCCACCTCTAGGAATCAAGCAAGGCAATTCACCCAGTGAAGGAAAAGAATGAAGAGTCACTTGCCTGACCCGTTGAGGCCCAATAGAACCCACTGCAGTGGACTTGGTTGCTCCCTTCCCCTGCTGGATGGTGACGGAGGCCCCCCCCCTGGAAGACGAGGAGGCGCCGCTCGCGATGGATCAATGACGGGCCTTGCCGAAGCAGGACTCGTGGCACTCACAGCAGCCGGGGAAGACGTCGAGGAGGAGGGGGTGACAACCGAGGCGATCCGGGCACGAGGAGCTGACGGGACAGCAGGGACAGATGACCCGGAGGGAGAGGCTGCGGGAAATCCCTTCTGACGTGATGCAGAAGAAGCAGCTGACTGGGAGGCAGAGTTCCTCCAACGACCCGGAACTGGATCCGGACGGGGTTCTCGCAGAGGCTTACCGGTGGCTGTGTGATGACGTTTACCGGCAGCGGGCGAGGAGAAGCCAGGGAAACGCTGCACCTGGGCTGGACGGGCGACAGGAGCTGACTCCCAAAGCGAGGAATGGAAATGTCCCACCATCGACCTCCTGCCGGGATTTCCCTCCAGTCCATGGATCTCCCCCCTCGTCGGGAACGCCGTTCTCGGGGAAGGAGGTGAGGGTTCCTTGGCTGCCCTCTCGAGCGCTCTCTCAATCCGTGTACGCTGTGACACAATCCACGTCACTCGCTCTTTTCCTTCCAGAAAGGAGGTTAGGTGGTATTTCAATAAAGCTCTCTGAGCGAGACCCAGGGGCTCGTATGCTGCGTAGGTGGGCATGAGGAGATGGGCTTCTGCCAGGTGGCCGTCTACCTCCTGAAGCCACTCGGGACAATACCCACGCTCGAGAGCGGACATACCGAGCGATACAAGCTCCCCGGGGAAGGGAAAAAATTCAAGTCCAAAAGCAAACTCACGGTCACCGCCGTCTCCCTTGGCTGCGACCTACTGTCAGCGATGGCCCTCACGAGCCATCAGTGAGACGCTATAGGTGACCAGTGAGTTGTGTATTTATTAAACAATGACAAAAGGTACAAAATAATGAGCCACGAGGGGCAAAACACAAATAAGGACAAAGGCAATAGCACACTGACGATTAACACAGGTTAAGGAATAAACTTACAGGGTGTTGCGAGGGAAAGAGGATGACTGGAGCCGGAGCGTAGGGACTCCAGTCTAACGTTGGGGAGACCAGCATTGTCCATAAGTGAGGTCGCAGCCCCGAGCAAACAGAGCTGCTCCCTTAAATTGGGCTTTGACAGATTAACCAGCTGATGAAAGGTCATCAGCTGATTGGAATCTCGCTGTTCAGCGAAGCTCCGCTCTGATAGCCGGAAGCCCCGCTGAGACACTGTCAGAATAAAAGCCCGGAGGCTTAGTGGTGCGTCTGAGAAGAGAACGGAGAACAACCGGACAATCCGAGTGCCGACAAAGTCAGCACATGGACCATGACACTCTGTGCCTTTGGCTAATGAGAGAATCCAGACGGAACTAGATGGAGCCACCTGAAATGAATTTATGGCCAATAACGTGAGGACCCGAACAACGGCAGTTGAAAAACCATGATATAGAGGATATAGAGGATGGTGAGTGTTGTGATATGATGTGATATTATGCATCTTTCACATTATTTATCCCAGCAGTGGAAAGCTCACTTTGAACAAACAACAACGTTGTCTCCTGTATGCAGACAATGAGCTAGCTAGTTAGCCATCAATGCTAACTCCGTGCTCTGCTTGTATTTTACGTTTGTGCCGACAACATCCGACAAAATAAGCTAGTGTTAATCTGGCTAAAAAGGTGGTTTTTACATGTTGCAATTTTGTGCTGTGCATGTACTTCAGTTGTGTGTATTTTCATTTGAGAGTCCAAGAAGCATCTGATTTGACACTGGCAACGTTTAGCACGACGTGTGATGACTGGTAAGCACACAGCACACAGCGTTGTTTTTAGCAGTGGCGGAGAAAGTACTCAAATCATTTGCTTTTTAAGTTAAACTATAGATAAAGTGCCAAAACTAAAGTAGCACAATTTCCACTTAATATGAAAGGGACTGAAGTGAGATTTATTTGACTGTGTGAATATTAATTACAGAATCATCACTCTTCACTCTATAAATTCAAGAAATCTTTGTGTGTCTGTGTGTCACGATCGTAGGACATCATAAGACAGCCCATGATGTTCCTATGATGCTATATGACAGCATCGCTCGGGTGATGAGTATCTCTTCTTTGGTGAGTGATGGTCTATATGACATCATAAAGACATCAAGGCAGGCATCATAGGACAGCATGCCCACATCATAGGTAGCCAGTCCTATTGTTTGTCACTATAAATTCAAGAAATCTCTTGTCAGTTTCACGATCATAGGACATCATTGGACAGCCTATGATGTTCCTGTGATGTCTGCATCATAGGACATCATGCCTGCCTTGACGTCTTTATGATGTCATATATAGTGATGCCTGCCTTGATGTCTATATGAAGTCATATAGACCATGATGTCCAATGATGTTCCTATGTGAGTCATGCCTGCCTTGCTGTCTATATGATGTCATATAGACCATCACTCACGTTCATAGGACCCGCGATGGTGGTCTGATATAGGGACATCATGTGATCATAGGCCATCATAGGACAGCCTATGATGTTCCTACGAACTGCTGCATCTCAGGAAAGATCCCATGAAGATGAAACAGCTGAGGTTAGAGCAGTACCTCCCAGGCATGACTGTGTTGCACGTAGAAAAGATGCCATGAAGATGAAACACCTGAGGTTCGGGCAGTACGTTGCAGGCATGCCTTGCTTACACCTGCTTTCTACGGGCATGCAGAAATACATGCTTATACTTGGTTTCTACAGGCATGCAAGCGCACAAGTATGTACTAGTAATTGAAAATGAATGGGACATCCAATATTAGCCACTGTTTAAGAACCGCTTGTGTAATTTTTTTGTCAGATCACTTGTGTGATCCTTTGAGTGATATTCATAATAGTGTATCTTGCACTTTGGGGAATGGGAGTTGTTCAGTCACCATTATAATTTAGTTTATATGTGTAATTTATAGTCTATCGTCAGTAAACTCATGCAGTACTATAACAGGACACATCAGAAATTTGTGAGACCCATTGTAGTGCAGCCTTTTATATTTTAGCAAAACAAGTACAAAAACATCACCCACACTTGAAGCCAGGGCAAGAAGAGACACAGCGGTGATAGAGCGGTGGCTAAACTTTTATTAATAAAAATTACATAGTATTTTGACTGAGCAACTCCATACTCAGGGATGCACACCCTCAGTTAAAGTGTTAGATTCCATTCTACTGAAGGTATTAACTCATTCTGATTGCTGAGACCACAGAAAAAAATGATTTTAAACATAACCCAGCCCTTGTAAAATCTACTGACCTTACGTCACTATTGAGAGACATGCAGGCTGAAGATCTGCTGAACCGGGACCAGTGTGAGCAGCATATCCAGTTGCTTCTCAGTGATGCAGCGTGGCCGGCATGTGTGACCCATTCTAAGTTGTTTTTTTTTTGTTGTTTTTTTGCAGTTATGAGTTTGAATTTTACACATTCTAAATAATCTGGATTTCGTGGCTGATTGTAATAATCAATTTAGTGACTTATGTGTTTGCATTATGATTTTCTATTTTGTCTGTTAAGACACCAGTGGGAAAAGAATCAACAGTACAAAACATTTATCAGTGATGTTGAAAACAATGGCTCATTTTTTAGAAAAAGTAACCAAAAACAATTATTTTTTTTAACTGAAGACTGTATTGTTGGATGTGCCAGTGCAGAAGACACTGGACACTTTAGTGATAGTACCAATATACAGCCGTGGACAAAATTGTTGGTAACCCTCTGTTAATGAAAGAAAAGCCCTCAATGGTCACAGAAATAACTTGAATCTGACGAAGGTGGTAATAAATAAAAATTCTATGAAAATTAACCAATGAAAATCAGACAATGCTTTTGAATTGTGGTTCAACAGAATTATTTTAAAAAACAAACTCATGAAACAGGTTTGGACAAAAATGATGGTACCCTTAACTTAATATTTTGTTGCACAACCTTTTGAGGCAATCACTGCAATCAAACGATTTCTGTAACTGTCAATGAGACTTCTGCACCTCTCAGCAGGTATTTTGGCCCACTCCTCATGAGCAAACTGTTCCAGTTGTCTCAGGTTTGAAGGGTGCCTTCTTCAGACGGCATGTTTCAGCTCCTTCCACAGATGTTCAATAGGATTTAGATCCAGGTTCGTAGAAGGCCACTTTAGAATAGTCCAATGTTTCGCTCTTAGCCATTCTTGGGTGTTTTTAGCTGTGTGTTTTGGCTCATTATCCTGTTGCAAGACCCATGACCTGCGACTGAGACCAAGCTGTCTGACACTGGGCAGCACATTTCTCTCTAGAATACCTTGATAGTCTTGGAGATTTCATTGTACCCTGCACACATTCAAGACACCCTGTGCCAGATGCAGCAAAGCAGCCCCAGAACATAACAGAACCTCCTCCATGTTTCACAGTAGGGACAGTGTTCTTTTCTTGGTGTGCTTCATTTTTGCGTCTGTGAACATAGCACTGATGTGCCTTGCCAAAAAGTTCCAGTTTTGTCTCGTCTGTCCATAAAACATTCTCCCAGAAGCTTTGTGGCTTGTCAACATGCAGTTTGACAAATTCCAGTCTGGCTTTTTTATGATTTGTTTTCAACAGTGGTGTCCTCCTTCGTCATCTCCCATGAAGTACACTTTGGCTCAAACAACGACGGATGATGCGATCTGACACTGATGTACCTTGACCTTGGAGTTCACCATGAATGTGTTTAGAGGTTGTTCTGGGCTCTTTTGTTACCATTCGTATTATCCGTCTCTTCCATCTTTCATCAAGTTTCCTCCTGCGGCCACGTCCAGGAAGGTTGGCTACAGTCCCGTGGATCTTAAATTTCTGAATAATATATGCAACTGTAGTCACAGGAACATCAAGCTGCTTGGAGATGGTCTTATAGCCTTTACCTTTAACATGCTTGTCAATAATTTTCTTTCTAATCTCCTGAGACAACTCTCTCCTTTGCTTCCTCTGGTCCATGTTTAGTGTGGTACACACCATGTCACAAAACAGCACAGTGACTACTTGTCACCCTTTAAATAGGCCGACTGACTGATTACAAGTTTGAAGACACCTGTGATGTTAATTAGTTGGATGGATGGATGGAGTTTATTGATCCCAAACTAGGAAATTACAGTGTAACAGCAGCATGACAGTTGACAACCAAACAACAGAAACACACACATGACAGACAAAGGGATTACCCATGGAAAGTAAAAAAACTAACACAACTATAAAACCTATATACAGTACATCATAGCTTAATATATGATGACCCGTATAAACACATGAATCATCCCATTGCACAAAGAAGGACTATCAGGAGCAGAGTGAAAAGTGATGTACCAGTTCGTCTGTAAGATGCAGTGTGGCAGCATAGCTATGCCAGAATACAACATCATAGTGAGTTATTGTACAGTGAAATTGCATGTGGCAGGAAAGATTTCCTGTACCTGGCCGTTCGACAGCGAAGCTGTAGTAGTCTACTGGAGAAAGTGCTTCGCTGTCTATCTAGTGTGTGGTGGAGGGGGTGATCAGGATTGTCCGTGATGGATCGCAGTTTATTTAGTGTTCTCCTCTCCATCACTGTCTCAAAGGTCTCCGGTCTGAGACCAATTACAGAGCCAGCCCTCTTGATAATCTTGTCAAGTCTGTTGGTATCTCTGGCCCTGATACTGCTACCCCAACAGACCGCAGCAAAGAAGATGGCGCTGGCGACAACAGTCTGGTAGAAAAGCTCCAGCATCCTGCTGCACACCTTGAAGGATCTCAGCTTTCTCAGGAATTAGAGTCTGCTCATCCCCTTCTTGTGCGCAGCATCGGTGTTGGATCTCCAGTCCAACTCGCTGCTGATCCTGACACCCAGATATTTGTAGTCCTCAACCACTCCCACATCCTACCCCCTAATCTGCAGTGACTGAGAAGGCATCTTCCTCTTCCTGAAATCAATCACCATCTCTCTGGTCTTGCTGACATTCAACCTCAGGTGATTCTGCTCTGTCCACTCCACAAATCTGTCTACCAGTGCCCTGTACTCCCCCCCCCCTCTCCTCCTCTTATACACCCCACAACAGCTGAGTCATCAGAGAATTTTTGCAGGTGGCATGACTCAGTGTTGTACTAACTAACTAACTAACTAACTAACTAACCTGCACTTATATAGCGCTTTTCTAGTCACAAAGACCACTGAAAGTCAGTGGTGTATAAGGTAAAAAGAAAAGGAGAGAGCACAGTCCCCTATGGCGCTCCCGTATCACTAGCCACCACTCCAGACAAGACACTGCCCAGCCTGACAAACTGTGGTCTGCCTGTCAGGTAGTCAGTAATCCAGGAGATCACAGAGCTGTCAACCCCCATCACCCGCAGCTTCTCACCCAGCAGCAGTGGCTGGATGGTGTTAAAGGCACTGGAGAAATCAAAAAAGTGATTCTCACAGTATCTCCTCCACCATCCAGGTGCAGATGGGCTCGTTGCAGCAGGTACTGTAGATGACAGCATCTTCAACTCCTAAATGGGGCTGATATGCAAACTGCAGAGGGTCCAGCCACGTCTTCACCTGCGGCCTCAGGTGGGCTAAGACCAGTCTCTCCAGGACCTTCATCACATGAGATGTGAGGGCAACTGGTCGGTAGTCATTCAAATCCAATGGAGATGGCTTCTTGGGGACAGGAACCAAGCAGGATGTCTTCCACAGCACCGGCACTTTCTCCAAACTCAGGCTCAGGTTGTACAGGTGTTTCAGTATCGGAGCTAGTTGGTTGGCACAGGTCCTCAGGGTCCTTGTGGAGATGCCGTCAGGGCCCGAAGCCTTCCGCTGACGGAGTCTCTCCAGCTGTTTCTCCACCTGATCTGTAGTCACCGTGAAGTGAGGGAGGGTCCTGGTGCCCCCTGAGGAGGAGGAGGGGGGAGATGGAGAGAGGTTCTGCACGGGAGCGTGGGTGGGGAGGGATGCGTGGGGGTCTGGTTGTGTTGCCTGGGTGACAGACTGTGAGTTGAACCTATTAAAAAACAGATTCAGTTCCTCAGCTCTCTCCTGGCTCCCAGATGGCTGCCGGACTCTCCCCTTGTACCCAGTTATTTGTTTCATTCCCTCCCACACATCTTTAGTGTTGTTTTGCCTGAGTTTCTCTTCCAACTTCCTCCTATAATTGTCCTTGCATCTCCTCAGCATCTCTCTCAGCTCATGCTGCACTCCCCTCAGCTTCTCCTTGTCTCCAGCCCTAAAAGCTCTCTTCTTTTTGTTCAGAAGTGCTTTCAGGTCACTGGTGACTCATGGTCTGTTGTTGGAGAAGCAGTGTACAGTCTGAGCTAGCATGGTCATGTCTTCACATAATCTAATGTATTCTGTGATGCATTCGGTCATATTGTCTATGTCCACTCCATGTGGTTCACAGAGTACGCTCCAGTCCGTTGTCTCGAAGCAGTCCTGCAGTGCATCAGCAGCCTCCTGTGTCCACCTCCTTACAGTCTGTGTATAAGCAGGCTGCCTTTGCACAAGGGGAACATACTTGGGTGATAACATGACCATGCAGTGATCTGATTTACCAATGGGGGGTAGAGCTGTGGCACTATATGCATCCCTGACATTGGCATACAGTAAATCCAGTGTTTTGTTCTCTCTGGTGGGACAGTCAACAAACTGGTGAAAGTTTGGTAGTGTTTTTCCCACTGAGACATGGTTAAAATCACCTGTGATGGCCATGAATGCATCCAGGTGTTTCTCCAGTAATGTGGCTGCAGTGGAGCTGATGACATCACAGGCCACCGCTGCGTCAGCTGACGGAGGGACGTAGACAATAACAATTAAAGCACACTTCATTTCCCGCGGCGTATAATAGGGTCTCATACTGACAGCCAGCAGTTAAATGTCCGAGCTGCAGCATTTTTCCTTCTCATAAATGTGCCTGGGGTGACACCATCGTTCATTAACAAGAAGTGCCACTCCTCCTCCTCCTCTCTTTTTCCTGCTGCTTTTCACGTCTCTGTCCCCCCGTATAGTCTTAAAGCCAGGTATTGCTACGTTTACATCCGGGATCTGTGAGTGTAACCACATCTCCGTAAAACACATGAAACTACACCCACAATACTCCTTTTGCGTCCTGACCAGCTCTGTAAGCTCATCTGTTTTATTTCCCAGCGATCGCACGTTCCCGGTGACGATCATTGAGACAGCCGGCTTATGCTTCCTCCTCCTCCTCCTCACCTTCGCTACAGCCCTTCGCCCGCGGTGTCAAATCTTCAGCTCATCCGGGATGAGGGGTTTCACTGCCGGCCGCAGCGCTCCAGGCTCCGGCCTCCTCAGCGCAATCAGCTGTTTGCATGTGTAAACAATGCATCCGCCCCCACCTCTGTTGATCTCCATTGCCCGAGGAAGAGAAAAAGCGACGAAAACTAGAAAAAGACCCACTAAAATAGAGAAAAAAAAGTTGGCCAGTCTTAGTCCGAGTATTCCTACAGAGCCCTGGTTAATAAGAGACACACTATATACAGGTATATACAGTATATACCTTCCTCAGCCTCCCTGGGAAGGTCTATGCCAAGGTACTGGAGAGGAGAGTCCGGCCGTTGGTCGAACCTCGGATTCAGGAGGAGCAATGTGGTTTTCGTCCTGGCCGTGGCACATCGGACCAGCTCTTTACCCTCTCGAGAATTCTTGAGGGATCGTGGGAGTTTGCCCAACCAGTTTACATGTGTTTTGTGGACTTGGAGAAGGCATTTGACCACGTCCCTCGTGGATTTTTGTGGGGGGTGCTTCGGGAGTATGGGGTATCGGGCTTGTTGTTATGAGCTATTCGGTCTCTGTACGACCGTTGTGAGAGTTTGGTTCGTATTGCCAACACTCGGTCGGAGTCATTCCCAGTGAGAGTTGGACTCCGCCAGGGCTGCCCTTTGTCACCGATCCTGTTCATAATTTTTATGGACAGGATTTCTAGGCACAGCCAGGGAATGGAGGGTGTCATGCTTGGTGACCACAGGATCTCATCTCTGTTGTTTGCAGATGATGTTGTCCTGCTGGCTTCATCCAGCAATGACCTACAGTTCTTGCTGGGACAGTTTGCCACTGAGTGTGAAGTGGCTGGGATGAGAATCAGCACCTCCAAGTCCGAGTCCATGGTCCTCAGCCCGAAAAAGGTGGATTGTCCTCTCCGGGTTGGGGACAGGCTCCTGCCCCAAGTGGAGGAGTTTAAGTATCTTGGGGTCTTGTTCACGAGTGAGGGGAAAATGGAGCGAGAGATTGACAGACGGATTGGAGCAGCATCTGCAGTGATGCGGACGTTGTACCGGTCTGTTGTGGTGAAGAGGGAGCTTAGTTCTAAGGCAAAGCTGTCGATTTACCAGTCAATCTACATTCCTACTCTCACCTATGGTCACGAGCTTTGGGTAATGACCGAAAGAATGAGATCGCGGATACAAGCGGCTGAAATGAGCTTTCTCCGTAGGATTGCTGGACTCACCCTCAGAGATAGGGTGAGGAGCTCAGTCATCCGGGAGAGGCTCAGAGTAGAACCGCTGCTCCTCCACATTGAAAGGAGTCAGTTGAGGTGGTATGGGCATCTGATTAGGATGCCTCCTGGACGCCTCCCACTTGAGGTGTTTCAGGCACGTCCCACTGGGAGGAGACCCCGGGGCAGACCCAGGACTCGGTGGAGAGACTATGTCTCCCACCTGGTCTGGGAACGCCTTGGTATCCCCTGTGAAGAGCTGGAGCAGGTGGCTGGGGAGAGGGAAGTCTGGGCTTCTCTGCTTGAACTGCTGGTTCCGCGACCCGGATCTCTGGAAAAGCGGTAGAAGATGGATGGATGGATGGACTATATACAGGTATAAACAGATAGAAACACAAAGACACAAGAGAGTTGCTGCTGGTACGGCCGCCCTGCCTCCGGCGCCATTAAAAAAAAAAAAAAAAAAAAATTTTAGAGGACACATCTTCTTTGAACATGTCCCTATGGTCACATTATTTTCAGTCTTCTAGGGGTACCATCATTTTTGTCCAGGCCTGTTTCATGAGTTTGTTTTTTCAAATAATTCTGTTGAACCACAATTCAAAAGCATTGTCTGATTTTCATTGGATAATTTTCATAGAATTTTTATTTATTACCACTTTTGTCAGATTCAAGTTATTTCTGTGACCATTGTAGGTTTTTCTTTCATTAACAGAGGGGTACCAACAATTTTGTCCACTTGTGTATTGAGGAATTCTGTGCCATATTAAAATGGTAAATGGCATTCACTTATATAGCGCTTTTTATTCTCATCTCTTGATTACCAAAGCGCTTTACAGATCCTGCTATCCACCCATTCACACACACATTCACACACTGATTCACATATTAGCATCTGTATTTCCTAATAATGGGCCAAAACCCTGCAGGCTTTACCTCCAACCAGCGTCTTCAACAGCAGATTCCACTGGATTTCTTCCACTGACTGCTGATCAGTGAAAACACCTGCTGAAGAGACTGGGTAGAAGAGAGAACCTGCAGGGTCTTGGCCCCCCATGGCACATGATTGGACACCCCTGGGTTAGGGTTTAATGGGATTTAACATTTTAACACAAACTGCTTTATGGCTCATAATTCTGTTGACAGACTTACACCAAACCAAAATTGATTTCTCAAACTGCTGGATTGTTCTTAGACAGCTTTCCCAATCTTTTGGTATTTATGTCACTTGGTGGTAACCTTCACACAAAACAAAAGTAGATACACATCTGCAAAAAGTACAAAGGTTTATTGTCAAAATTCCCAGTGCAGTACTAAATGAATACATGTATAGTACATTGTTGATGCAGAAAATATATATACAGTATCTACATGTATATTTCCAGTAAGTCCATGTATTTCTCCATGTGACCTTGTGACTGCTTTGTTTTAATTGTTTTTAATCCTAGATCAAGTTTGTTTTGGCTTAAAAATGCATCATAATTGTTAAATATATCTTATTATACCTAACTCAGTCCTGTTTACCTGTTGAAATAAGTATTTTACAGCTAATATAACACCACAAAAACAATATGGCACCTGGCGATCAAGTTTTGGCAGCTGATCACTTTTTGCCACAACACCACCGGCTGGAGCAGGTACATCCCATGACGTCTCAACAGTCTCTCCATGATTTTCCACACAGGTCAGAGCAGTTTGTTGCACAGGAAGCTAAGCGTTTCTACAGACATTCGGAAGTTCTGTTACCACTGAACGTTTGTGAAGCTGGGGTGACATCCCACCACTGAGAGCCTGTGTTGAATGCCCAGACCAATGGTTTGAAGCAGTAATTTTGCCACAAGAGAGCCATCTGAAAAAAAACACACAGCATACATATTTAGTGCCTAATAGCGATAACTTGCCGGCATTACAATGTAGTACGGTGGACTTAAAGGGAACTAAAATTAGCAATCATTAACTTGCCTTCATATGTGATCTAGTTCATATCCTCATGTCTTCTCCTTTATACTGCTCTATGGCTTCCTAAATGCTCCAGTACTTTTCCAAAGTGTGTTGTCTCGCCGCCTGTAGCCTTCTCTGGCTCTCCATTTTTGCCTTTACTCTGACAAAAAGCCAGAGACTGAGCAGTCCTCCATCTTGTGTTTAGCTTGTGTCGTGTGTTTTACATCACAGGAGTGTTGCACCAGCTTGCTGTAAAAAAAATCCCACCCACTTCAGGCAGTAGTCTTGTGTAATGGAAACAAAAGCGAACTGAGTTGAGTAAAGCCGTATCGAAGTGAGAAGGACTATATACTGTAGGTACTAGTGGAAAAGGGGCTTATGTGTTGCATGCTGAGACTGCATTAATAGAGGCTACGAACAGCAGTAAATGTACAGAGTAGGCTGCTTTTAAACAATAATGACATGTTTTAGGACCCAGGAGACAGACACTGACACGGGCAGATTGTGACAATAATCCCTTTATTCAATTGTGAGAGTGTGTAGTGCGTGAGTGAGTGCAAGGATTGGATTCTGGTCACTGGAACTGAGCAGCCTGGACGGAGACCCGGCAACCCTGGAACACACAAGCAGATATAATTACTAATGTTCAGCACTCGTGAGGAGCTGCAGGTGAAGAGGCTTACTTGGGTAAAGCACAGGTGGCACCCTGCTGAATTCCAGCGGCCGTGCAGCGTGGAGGTGAGGGTGTCCGTGACCGTGCTGGTGAATCCACCCGTGGCTGTGACGAGGGAAGTCTCTGTGATAATGCCGGCAGTGATTCCACTGACCGGGATGATGATTGTCCTGAAGATGGCGAGGTTAGTGATTCCTCTGACCGTGGCGATGATAACACTGATGATAGCGATGACAGGGATTCCACTGATAGTGGTGGCGACTGTTCCTGCAACTGAGATAATAACAGTTCCTGCAGCTGAGGAGCAAGACGTACCGGTAGTCGTGGTGGTAGCGAGGAGCTACGTGGGCGAGGTGGCGTTGCCCCGTCAGCTGGGGAAGCTGGTCCGCCGCCTGGGAGGTCCACCTGTGCACAGGGGTTAAGACAAGGGGTAGAGTAACAAATTGTTCTCTTACGTGGTTGTACTTGACGAGAGGTTCTTGACGAGGCTCGAGAGCGGAGCTCTGGCTCATACTCCGACGAGGAGGACAGACGACTCCGTGACGGGCTGTCAGCAACGCTGGCTTTTAACAGCCGTTGATTGGCACCTGTTGGTCTGTGCGCAGCTGGAACTGATGACGCCAATGACGGCCCAGAGGCCGCCATGACAGTACTCCCCCCTCTAGCAGTGCCTCCAGGCACCTGCCCAATTCTACCTGGATTCGCCCGATGGAAATCGCGGATCAGCTGTTTATCCAGGATCAACGCTGGGCGAATCCAAGAACGATTCTCCAGTCCAAAGCCCTCCCAGTCCACCAAATACTGAAGACCACGACCTCGCCTGCGGACGTCCAGGATAGCAGTCACCCCCCAGGCCGGATGACCATCGATCATCCTCGGGGGGGCGGGGGCCGCGGGAGCAGGGCACAGGGGGTCAGAGATGTACGGTTTGACCTGGGAGACATGAAAGGTGGGGCAGATGCACATCGAAGAGGGGAGAGACAGGCGCACAGACACAGGGTTAATAACACGACTGATGGTGTAGGGGCCAATGAAGCGCTTAGTAAGCTTACGCTTTTCGGCCGGTACACCAATATTCCGGGTTGACAACCAAACTTTCTGACCCACCTTATAGTCCGGGGCGGGTCTCCTATGCCGGTTGGCCACCTGGATATTACGTTTAGTAGTCTTAAGCAGGGCTTGGCGGGCGATGAGCCAAACTCGCCGACAGCGCTTGATGTGAGCTTGGACCGAGGGAACCGCTACCTCCCTCTCCTCCTCCGGGAACAGCGGTGGATCAAACCCAGATGACGCCTTGAAGGGGGAGACACCCGTAGCCGTAGAGATCGTGGCGTTATGGGCGTACTCAATCCAAGGAAGATACTTGCTCCAGGAGGATGAGCAGGAGGAGATGACACAGCGTAAAGCGGCCTCAAGCTCCTGATTAGCCCGCTCACACTGGCCATTGCTCTGGGGGTGATAACCAGAGGAGAGGCTGGCTGTGGCTCCCAGCGCCGCGCAGAAGGCCTTCCAAACTTGTGAGACAAACTGTGGTCCCCGGTCCGACACTATGTCAGCAGGGATGCCGTGGAGACGGACCACATGTTGCACGAGGAGGTCCGCTGTTTCCTGGGCCGAAGGCAAACCCCAAAGGGGCACAAAATGGGCTGCCTTCAAGAACCGGTCCACGATGGTTAAAACCGTGGTGAAGTCATCTGAAGTGGGTAAACCAGTCACAAAGTCCATAGCAACGTGGGACCAGGGACGGGAAGGGACCGGCAACGGGTGTAGCAGGCCCGCTGGGGGGGATGATGTCGTCTTCCCGGTGGCGTACTGAGCGCAGGCCCGGATGTAACCTACAATGTCCTTCCGAAGCCCTGGCCACCAGAAGGTCCTCTGGAGAAGATCCACAGTCCGACCCACTCCTGGATGACATGCCAACTTGGAGGCGTGACCCCACTCGATCACTTTGCCCCGAATGGCGCCTGGAACAAACAGGCGGCCCGGCCCCCCCCCCCCCCCGGGATCCGGCTCAGTCCTCTGAGCCCGGCGAACCGTCTTGCAGATACCCCAGGACAGAGCGCCCACGACGCAGGAGGATAGGGGTCTCCTGGTCCTCAGAGGATGGTGCGTCAAACTGCCGCGAGGGGGCATCCGGCTTACCGTTCTTGCTTCCCGGCCGGTAAGTGATGGAAAAGTTAAACCGGCCGAAGAAGAGGGACCAACGAGCCTGGCGTGCATTCAGGCGCTTCGCCGTCCTGAGGTACTCCAGGTTACGATGATCAGTCCAAACCACGAACGGCTGAGCAGCCCCCTCCAGCCAGTGTCTCCATTCCTCCAAAGCGAGCTTCACTGCCAGCAGCTCCCTGTCTCCTATGCTGTAACTTCTCTCTGCAGGGGAAAGACGATGAGAGAAATAAGCACATGGGCAAATCTTACTGTCCTCGGGAGAGCGTTGGGAGACCGCTCCAACTCCCGAATCAGAGGCGTCCACCTCCACCAAGCACTGCAGCTTCGGGTCCACCTGTGTAAGGACTCGGGCTGAGGCGAACTCCCTCTTCAGCTTCTCAAATGCTCCAGCTGCCTCCTCACTCCAGCAAAACGGGGTCTTAGGGGAAGTGAGAGCAGTCAGAGGGCGGGCGATATTACCAAAATCTGGCACAAACCTCCTATAAAAATTAGCAAAACCCAGGAACCCTTGAAGCTGCTTTCTGGAGGTGGGTGCAGGCCAATCCACTACTGCCTTGATCTTGGCCGGGTCAGGGAGCACCTGGTTCCGAGCTATTATAAACCCAAGGAAAGAGGTTTGGTCAGTGTGGAACTCACATTTCTCAGCCTTGACGAATAGTTGATTCTCCAGGAGGCGCTGTAGTACCCTACGGACATGCACCTGATGTTCTTCTAGTGTGCGGGAGAAGATTAGAATGTCGTCAAGATAAACGAACACAAACGAGTTCAGAAAATCCCGTAAAACATCGTTTATCAAACGTTGGAAGACGGCCGGAGCGTTGGTTAACCCAAACGGCATTACTAAGTACTCAAAATGCCCGCTAGGGGTCCGGAAAGCCGTCTTCCACTCGTCTCCCTCCCTTATGCGCACTAGGTGATAGGCATTCCTAAGGTCTAGTTTGGTAAACTAGGACGCCCCCTGGAGGGAGTCAAAAGCGGTGTTCATCAGAGGCAGAGTATATTTGTCCTTTATTGTTATTTCATTCAGACCCCGGAAGTCGATGCAGGGGCGTAATGAGCCGTCCTTCTTTCCGACGAAGAAAAACACGGCTCCCACTGCCGAAGACGACGGGCGGATGATACCAGAGGCTAAGGACTCCTTGATGTATGTATCCATGGCCTCGCGCTCCGGGGCTGATAGGCTGTATAGGCGGCTTGCAGGAAGAGGGGCCCCAGCCTTCAGGTTGATTGCGCAGTCATAAGGGCGATGGGGGGGTAAAGACAACGCCCGAGACTTGCTAAACACTAGCCCCAGGTCATGGTAAACCTCTGGCACCTTGGACAGGTCCGGTGGTGATGAATGAGGTGGAGGCACCTTGACAAATGGGGCGCACGCCGCAGATTGGAGGCAGGCACTTAGGCAGAACGTACTCCACGCCGTAACTCTCCCAGCTTGCCAGTCAATGGTGGGGTTATGCAAGCGAAGTCAGGGGTACCCCAGGATAACGGGCGAAGAAGAGACAGGCAGGACTAGAAACTTAATTTCCTCCCAGTGGTTTCCTGACACAATGATTGACACTGGGGCCGTCTGATGGGCGACGGTGGTCAGAGACGCCTTGGACAGGGTGATAAGCTTGACAGGAGGGTCTAGAGTCTGACAGCTAAGGCCCATCCGGGTTGCCAGGTCTCTAGAAATGAAGTTCTGCTCAGCTCCGGAATCCACTAACGCTAAGGTGGAGTGTTCTGTATGTGCATGGATCAGTCTGATGGGTAATCGACAACTAGTAAGGGGTTCCTCTGAATTCTTGCCCGTGAATCCCCCTACTGCGATCCACGGGCCTTCCCTTTTTAACTTACTGGGACACTCTAAAACCCCATGTGACTCTTTCCCACAGTAGAAACAAAGGCCCTGATCCCTGCGGCGCTGTTTCTCAGCTGCTGACACCTTAGACCGACCTATAACCATAGCCTCTTGAGCCGGGGATTCCTCTGACGCGGGTAAAGCGAGAAGAGGAGAGTTAGGGACGCGGGGGCGGAGTCTAATCGAACGGGAAGTAGTTCGCCGTTCAGCCGCCCGCTCCCTTAATCTGCTATCCAGGCTAACCGTTAAGGCGATCAAATCACGCAAGTTGTCCGGTTTATCCCGTGCCGCTAATTCATCCTTTAACTCATCATTAAGACTGCGTAGGAAAATACCACACAGTGATGGCTCCCCCCACCCAATCTCTGCGGCCAGGACCCGGAAGTCAATAGCGTAGTCTGCAGCTGATCTCTTCCCCTGCTGTAGGCTCAACAACCGTTCTGTCAACACCTCACCCCTATCAGTATGGTCAAACACGGACATGAATTCTGTCACAAACTCCTGGTAAGTAAGCATGGGATAGCTTGGTTTAGCCATGCTAGAGTATGCCCAATCTAACGCTCTACCTGCCAACAAATTAATGACATAACCAATCCGGTTGGAATCAAGGGTGAAATCTTCCGGGACGTGGAGAAAAACTGATTCGCATTGTAATATGAATCCTCGGGCTTCCCCGAGTTTTCTGCTGAACCGGGCAGGCGTGGGAATAGGGGTGAGGCGAGAGGTAGAAGAGGTGTTAGCCTGTCCTGACGCTAAGCCCGCAGGGGCTGAGATATTTGCGGTCGGGGGAACGTCTGGTGTCCTTCCAGGCGATCCAGCTGACCATTAATTAAGGTCAATTGGTTTAGGATTACTGTCTGTTGATGTGCTAATAAATCTACCTGGGCGCTAAGAGTGTTGAGTTGGCGTGACAGTGAACTGTCCGCTGGGTCAACGTGATGGAGTCGTACTGACATGTTTTAGGACCCAGGAGACAGACACTGACACGGGCAGATTGTGACAATAATCCCTTTATTCAATTGTGAGAGTGTGTAGTGCGTGAGTGAGTGCAAGGATTGGATTCTGGTCACTGGAACTGAGCAGCCTGGACGGAGACCCGGCAACCCTGGAACACACAAGCAGATATAATTACTAATGTTCAGCACTCGTGAGGAGCTGCAGGTGAAGAGACTTACTTGGGTAAAGCACAGGTGGCGTCCTGCTGAATTCCAGCGGCCGTGCAGCGTGGAGGTGAGGGTGTCCGTGACCGTGCTGGTGAATCCACCCGTGGCTGTGACGAGGGAAGTCTCTGTGATAATGCCGGCAGTGATTCCACTGACCGGGATGATGATTGTCCTGAAGATGGCGAGGTTAGTGATTCCTCTGACCGTGGCGATGATAACACTGATGATAGCGATGACAGGGATTCCACTGATAGTGGTGGCGACTGTTCCTGCAACTGAGATAATAGCAGTTCCTGCAGCTGAGGAGCAAGACGTACCGGTAGTCGTGGTGGTAGCGAGGAGCTACGTGGGCGAGGTGGCGTTGCCCCGTCAGCTGGGGAAGCTGGTCCGCCGCCTGGGAGGTCCACCTGTGCACAGGGGTTAAGACAAGGGGTAGAGTAACAAATTGTTCTCTTACGTGGTTGTACTTGACGAGAGGTTCTTGACGAGGCTCGAGAGCGGAGCTCTGGCTCATACTCCGACGAGGAGGACAGACGACTCCGTGACGGGCTGTCAGCAACGCTGGCTTTTAACAGCCGTTGATTGGCACCTGTTGGTCTGTGCGCAGCTGGAACTGATGACGCCAATGACGGCCCAGAGGCCGCCATGACAAATAAATGCTACAGCTCCTCAGTGAGGAGTATTTACAGCAACAAGTTTCAAACTGAAAGGCAAATTTATATAAGAAATGGCAAATTTACAACAGAAAAACACTAATTTAGAAAAAACTTGAGTACAACTAAAAATTTATAAATTTTTAAGTAAAATGATACAAATTTATCAGTAGAAGCTTTTTTTGCCTTTTGTTTTTATTAAAGACAAAGATAGAAAGGAGATGTTTTTACCTTCTTATCTTTACATGTTTTGACTGTTCACTGCAGTCTTCATCAGAAGTTTCAGCTGATTGCTGCAAGGTGTCATTTATCAGCTGACTTTTGTGGGCGGGGCCAGCCCAGCAGAACTGTTAGAGCCACCAAGTCAGGCCCACTTTCTGCCGTCCGATGGTCTCCGGAGAATGTAGTCCCAGGTGTGGGAAAGCATAAATGCCCCCTCATCCCGATTCACGCTGTCTTTTCCCCGTTTCCTGATTTCTATGACCTCCTTGATCCGTTTGTGTCTGTTACTCTCTGATACAATAATTTTTGCATTGTCCCAGTCCATGATATACTTATTTCTTTTGCAGTGATCTGATATAGCTGATTTTAATGTTGCTTGTTCTACCTTTTCTTTTTGTGATCTTGTGAGTCATCCTTGTGCTTCCTTCTCACATTCCTTCTGGTGTTCTTTTTTCCTTGTGGTGAATGATCTTCCGGTTTTTCCAATGTAGGTTTTGTTGCATGATCTGCATGATATTTCATATATTACGTTGCATTTTTTGCCTTGTTCTATTTTGTCCTTGGGGTGTACTAATAGCTGTCTTAATTTTTTGTGTGGTTTTACCACTGTACTTATTTTGTGTTTTTTCATGATCCTTTGAATTGGTTCTGTTATCCCTCGGATGTATGGTATGGCTATGATGTCCTTGTTTCTGATTTTGGGTTTTGTTCTGAGTCTGCCAAGACAGAACAAGTGCTAATGCACTCTAGAAGTAAAACACTATCACTGTAAAAGTGGCAATTACATGTCAGAAATTTTGACTGTTGATAACCTTGAGCCAATAAAGCTATCACCAACCATCAGTCTTCAACTGTACTTTCAACTTTAACATTAGAAAGAGAATTTAGACTAAATGCAGCTGAAGCATACAGATATTGTTTCAAAAAGGCTAGAATTCAAAACTAAGACATTTTGTGTTTCATTGTCAAGATAAAATTGAAAAAACTAAAACTCATAGAAGGATGTATGCATAAGGTTACAGATTCCGGGGCCACTGCCTTTAACACATTTTGTGTCCAACTGAAGGGCATATGCAGAGATATGTGTGATTTTGGATTCAGTGGTCCCCTTTTAAATTTTCATACTTCACACAAAATCTGCTAATACTAGTATCATTCCAGTGTAATTTTCAGCTCATGTAAAAATTTATGAAAACTCAAGATGGTTAGCATGTTTGAACCTGTAGAAGCCCATATTTCCAGGAGCAATGTATGTTCAGTTTGTTGAAATCTTTATCAAACTAGATGAATAGGCCTTCAACATTCATCTTTTTTTTTAAAGTTTTGTGCTGGCACCATCTGCTATCTTGAGAGCCAAAAGCATTATTGCCAGATCAATACAAACGAGTAGCTCAGAATTTATATCAGCAGTGTCATTGATCTTTATCAGTGGTTAAAAGTTTCTAGGGGAGAAAACAAGGCGGGCTTTTCTCTCTGCTTCTGTATCTTTGAGCAACCCATGTGATGCACAAAGACATTTAATGGACACATGGGGGTAGAAACCTCCTTTATGAGTCTCTTTTGATACCAACACTTTGCATCATCTGCCCTGGTGATGCTGTATGTTAACCAAAGAATATTTATTTAAAGACATTTGAGTGGTCTGCTTTTAAGATGTATATCCACCTTACTTTTTAAATTTTCTATATACCTAATTATGAAACATCCAGATTTGTAAGTCCAAACGCAGGATTTACACTGACTCCAGATGCAGTCCATTGCAGATGCAGTGCAGATGTTCCCTTGCGTTCATCTCTACCAACTCCATTTGTGTTTTGCAGTGGCATGGATAAGAACAGTGTTCAAAATACAAGATCGCACAAGAACTATACAAAATAACACGAAATCTCAAGAAAAAACGGAAAGTAACCAAGATGAATCGATCGCGGTCTCGTGATAACAACAAGGAAGTGTGATGTAACAGCTCTCCACCTGCATTTTTGGGCTGTAAATAAAATGTAATTAGCCTGTTAATTTTAATTCTATGAAGTGTTTTTATGTTAAGTCAAGTTTTTACCTTCTCTGATACAGTGGTGGAGGAGTAGATCTCAGAAGATAATTGATGATCCTTAAATAGTTTTTAATAATCAAACAGCTATTAAATACCGCGAGATACAACGGCATTTCCTTGCGGATTGTATCTGACATCCGTCAAAAAATAGACTCCTTGTGTTAGTAATGGCCAGATGAGGTTTTCTTAAAGCATTAAAGCTTTTCATCAAGTTGGTTCATACGGACGAAGCTTCATGTGAAACTTCATTTGCTTTACTAAGCCATTTGCTGGACAAAAAGTACACAACATGCAGATTTTTACAAGCGCATTATTGGTTTGATGTGTATTTTTTAATTTCAATAAATGTACTGTCCTTTAAGAAATATTAATTATCATAAGGGGAAAAAAAGAAATAAAACTGGGATGACTACAGTGAGTGTGCTTGTGTTACTTATCCATTTTTATTAAGACGCTAGTGCAGTGGACTCATGACTGGTGACATCATAGAAGTGATGCTTGCTCCAAAGAATAGATGGCACCTATTAAGAACACCTAAGGAGTTCTTATAAGGAGTTCTGAACAACTCCTTATAGGTCTTCTAAGAAAGACCCGGTTCTAGAGCTCAGATCAGACACATATTTTTATCATTTTACCCCACCGGCCTCCAGAGTCTGCCCTGTTAATTTCAGGCCCCAACTCCCAGTGGTTAAACCTTTTCCACCTCTATGTTCATTTAATAGCTCCCCTATGGACATTCATTAAAGATACCCCCTACTAAGCTTCCACATATCCAGGGAGGCTGAAATTCAGGGATGCACACTCATAACCTCAGCAAAGCACGTATCAAATCCCAGGTCAGTCTGACAAATGGTTTGAGAGATATGCGTGGAACAAACAGAATGACATACACACACACAAACAGAATCCTTGCATTATAATATGACTAGTGCATGCCAGTAGAAAGCAAATATTCAGAAGAGCCCACCTGCGTTCCTCCATTTCCTCCCGTGACGGAGCAGAGCATGGCTCGGAGCGGGGAGGCGGAGCTGTAGTAAGCGGGGCTGGATGCTTCTTGCGATGGGGATTCCTCCCTCTCCTCTTCCTGGGTGACTTGGGAATGAGATAATCCGGGACGCGGAGCACCGTGCCGGGCAGTGGGTCACCCATGCAGAGGGGCCCCGCATCTTCAGGAGAAAAGAGCGAAGTGGCCGCGAGGAGCTCGAGCACTGGGAGATCCTCAGCCGATTCCTCACATGGTGCGGCAAAGATGTCCTGGAGGATCTCCATTGCCTCCGGATGATCCCAGAGGCTGTCTTGCTCCATAACTCTCCTGGCGGTGTCCCGAGCCTGTCAAACAGTCGGGAAGGAATGGGGCTTCTGTGTCCATGAAAAAACCTCTTCCAGGAGACTCAGTGAATGCAGCTCCCGCTCCAGCTCCCTCTCTGTCCGAACCACCATATTTAAGGTCAGGGAAGAAGGAAAAAGGTGTGGAAAGAAAAAAGAAAAAATACACTTCTACTCCACTGGGATTTTTCTGTCGGTCGGAGCATTCTGTCATAATTCCCCGTGCGCCATTGTACGGCGCACGACAGAAAGACTGAAAAACCTAATTGTGTGAGTAGAAGGTGCCATATTTATTAAACTTAGTCACAAAGTAACAGTTCAGCTTAACCACAAAAATACAGAGAAAATGCAGATGATGACATTAAGGCCACCTGACACGCAGGGCACCAGCCGGATGCTCTTTAGCCTCGTCAATAGGAAGCCTAGTGCCGCAGGACTGCTATAAGCACAAAGGGAAAGGCGATCATGACACTTACGGGGCTGGAGCAATTCCGGGGTGATCCGTACAGTCTGGAGGATGAAGAAGGTGAGCAGGGTCAGCCGATAACACCAAGGGGTTAACCAAACTTAAAGTGCTGGGCTGAATACAAAGAAGGTGATGACAACACATATGTGGAGAGCTAGCTGCCACGTATGGAGGTGAATGCTCTGACAATCTCTTTCCACAAACGCAGCAAACAAATACTCCTGAAGCTAACGAGGAAAGAGATTGCCGGTGTGAGAAAGCGTGGGCTGAACTTGATTGGGCCTGGTGTGTGAGAGAGCGTGCATGAGTGTATGAATGGGAATGAATGGAGCGTGTGCGTGTGTGTGTGTGTATGTGTGTGTGGAAGTGTGTATGTGTGTGACCACCTGTGACAGTATAGCTGATGGCACTTGACAGGAGGAGGGGCGTACCCAAGCTGTCAAGGAGCGGAGGCCCAATAGCTCCCTGAAGTGTCAGGTGGAAAATAGGGCAAAATATAACAATAAGTCAGAGCTGGGTTTGGAACAGCCAACCCCAGATTCATGACAAAAGTGTTTTCTGTTTACCTACTGTATAAACATTGGCTAAATTCTGTCCTGGGTTTTAGCTAATTAGTAATTCAAAGGAAAAATCACAAAACACTTAAAGGTCATGAAAATTAATTCAGATTTACTAATTTGATGATGCATCCACCTTAATTATTAAAAAGTATCGATATCAGATCAGTATTGGCGATACTGGCCCTATATTTACTTGGTATCAGATCGATACCAGATCTTGCAGTATCGCACACCACTACTCTATGGCAAATATGCAACTATATGGTATATATTTTGACTGAGCGGCTCCATACTTGTGGATGCACACCCGCATAACCTCAGCAGTGTTATGGTGCTGCCCTCACGGACCGCTAATGAGACACTATAGGCGACCAGTGAGTTTGCGTATTTATTAAGCACAGGACAGAAGGTACAAAATAATGAGCCACGAGGAGCTAAAACACAAATAAGGATTAAGGGAAGGATACACTAACGATTCACACGGATAAAGGAATAAACTTACAGAGTGTTGCGAGGAATAGAGGATGACTGGAGCCGGGACGTAGGGACTCCAGTCTAACGTTGGGGAGACCAGCGTTATCCATTCACGAGGTCGCAGCCCCGAGCAAACACAGCTGCTCCCTTAAATAGGGCTTTGACAGATTAATCAGCTGATGAAAGGTCATCAGCTGATTGGAATCTTGCCGTTCAGCGGAGCTCCGCTCCGACAGCCGAAAGCCCCGCCGAGATGCTGTCAGAATAAAAGGCCAGAGGCCTAGTTGTGCGCCTGAGGAGAGAACGGAGAACAACCGGACAATCCGAGTGCCGACAAAGTCAGCACACGGACCATGACAGTTTCCCCCATTCACAAAGCGGATTCCAGAAGCGGTGTAACATCGAGCCCCCCCCCCCCCCCGCCGCCACCTGGAAGGTCAACATGACCGCCCCAGGGAGGGAGGAGTTCAGAACCAGGAGACAAAGGCAAACACAGAAAATGAACCATGGATCAATTACAGAGCATAGGAAAAAAAAAAAAAAAAAAACACTCCATAATGCACAGATGGGAAAAACAGTCAGGACAATAAATGCGAATGACGAAATACAGCCTACAGGCCACAAACAGAAATACCAGGTAAATAACCCAAAATACACAGGCGCCGAAGAAATAAACGGCAACAATCATCCTTCAAACAGGGGAAGGAAGAGGAGAAAAAAAACCCACGATAAATAGCAGCGAATACATACAGCACAATGAGAAACAAGAACTGGCAGAGACAACACCAGAGCACATCTCAGACTACTGAGGAAGGGAAAAAAAAGCCACACGCAGAAGAGCGGCGATAAACAGTTCAAAACAGTCCAAGACTTCAAACAAAAACATCCCTACTCACACAGGAGGGGGAGGGGGGGACAGGAATGACGACAGGCAGAGCACAATGGGGAAAAAAAAAAAAGAAGTTCAGGTGGTCTGCCTGCGTCTAGCGTCCAGATCACAAATAAGGGGAAAAGGAAGAGTTCGGGTGGCCTACCCCAGTCTCAGGCCCGGAGAGACAGACACTCCAGTGGCCGAACCAGGTCGCCATGTAGAAAGTTCAATTCGTCGGGTGGCCGACCCAGAACGCCAAACCAGCAAAACAGCTTCCCAGGCGGCCGACCTGCATCATCAGGCCAACAGGACCACAGGGGAGAGTTTGGAGACGGCCTCCTTATGGGGAGGAGCGGCGAGGGAGAGCCGTGCCAATTACGGTAAATCCCTGCGGCACCCGATGGAAGGAAAGAGGAAATGGGGAAAGAATGAGGGGCCAGTCCAGCTAAGATCAGTGGAGGATCTGCAGCTCCACCTCCGAACTTCATCAGAACGGGCGCTGTCCTCCTGTCGGACCCCAGGTGAGCCCGGGCTGCACCCACGATGGACCCCACTGGGTCGCGGCTGCACCCACAATGGACCCCGATTGGGTCGCGGCTGCACCCACGATGGACCCCGACTGGGTCGGAACAGCACCAAGGATGACCTCCAACCCTGAACCCGGAACCTCCAGCGCAGAGACCAGGACCGACTCATCATCGGCAACCCTGGGGGAAGGCTCAGGAGAGGGAACAGAACCGGAATCAGGATCGCCGGCAGTGACAGAACCCGGTGAGACAAGCTCGGATGCAGCGGACAGACAAAAATGCTCCAGAGTAGAAAGAAGGAAGACAAAGTAGAGCACTTGCCTGATCTCGAGTTCCGTCGCCGTCCAGGACTTCAGCGATCCGGGCTCAGGATGAAGAAGGACGTCCTCTGGCTCCCACTCGGCTACGATGGGCTCCGGAGCTGGCATGATGGTCTCCACAGTCTGAGGACGCTCCAATGCTGATGTCCACGCCGACGACCCACACGGCATGGTGGCAGGAGATCCTCGACCTGCTGGATCGAACCACTCCTCCATGGAGACCCGGGGACGCTTCGTTGTTGGCACAGACTCCAAGTTGCAGTCCGACCTCCTCCTCTGCCCATGACGTGGCTGCGGGGCTGGATCCAAACTCTCCAGGGCCGCAGGCTCCTTCCTCATCCGGTGGTGTAGTCCTGACCACGGGGATCGCTCAGGGGAAGGAGACACAGAAGCAGCAGGTTCACTATTAATTACTGCAGCAGGTGGAGGGAGCTCGGGGGACTGTAAACCCCGAGCTCCACCCCCAGGAGTCAGACAAGGCAATTCACTCAGAGAGGGAAAAGAATGAAGTGTACTTGCCTGCTTCGCTGAGGACCGATGGGACCCGCTGCAGTGGACTTGGTTTCCCTCTTCCCTCGCTGGATGGAGACAGAGGGCCCTCCCAGGAAGACGAGAAGGAGCCTCTTGCACCGGATCAGGGACGGAAGCAGCCGGAGACGGACTTGAGGAATTCACCGCAGCTGGAGGGGGCGTCGAGGAGGGGGGGAGGAACAGCCGAGGCGAACCGGGATTGAGGAGCTGACGGAACAGCAGGGACAGATGACCCGGAGGCAGAGGCAGCTGTCTTACTCCTCCGACGAGACCGGGAGGCCGCAGCTGGCTGGGAGACAGAGTTTGTGCGGCTACCCGGAACTGGATCCGGACAGGGTTCTCACTGAGGCTTGCAGTCTGCATGGTGACAATGTTTACCGGCAGAGGGTGAGGCGAAGGTGAGGTCAGGGAAACGCTGTTCCTGCACGGAAACCGAGGCGAGCAGGTCAACGTATTCCGGGTATTCATACAGTTCTGGATTCCCATCCAACAGCCTGACTGCCGCTGTCACATACTTCAAGATCTGTGTGGGTTGGAAAGCAGAGCGAGCTGCAGCCACCCGGTCCCGGATGGCAGCCGCTATCAGCTGTAAATCCTCCGGGGGAATCCCGACTGACGTCTCACTCCGTCAAGGATGACCTCTGGGCGGTGCGAACCCCTGGACTTGATGAGAGACAGGAATGGGATCCCGAAGCAAGGAGCGAGGATGCCTTCTCTTCGGCTTCCTGCCTGAGTTTCCCTCCAGCCCACAGAGCATCTCCCGGTGCGCAGAGATGTCCGCCATCCTCGCCGTAATTTCAGGATGGTCAGCGTAGCAAGGATGGAGGTTAATGGTCGCCTCAGCAAAGTCCAGGTACCAGCGTGCATCGCTGGGACTGTTGTAGAGGCAGGCGGTGAAGAGAATTCCATGAATTTCCTCGAGAGCCCTCACCAGCTCGTAGCCCAGGCTCCTAGCATAGCCCTTGAGCGGTGCCTTCTCCCAGCACACTGGTACACGGTAAGTGGAAAATCAAGTCCAATTAAGCAAATTCATGGTCACCGGCATCTCTTTTTGGCTGCGACCTACTGTTATGGTGTGGCCCTCATGGACCGCTAATGAGACGCTATAGGCAACCATTGAGTTTGCGTATTTATTAAGCACAGGACAAAAGGTACAAAATAATGAGCCACGAGGAGCTAAAACACAAATAAGGACTAAGGCAAGGATACACTAACAATTCACACGGATAAAGGAATAAACTTACAGAGTGTTGTGAGGAATAGAGGATGACTGGAGCCGGGACGTAGGGACTCCAGTCTAACGTTGGGGAGACCAGCGTTATCCATTCACGAGTTCGCAGCCCCGAGCAAACACAGCCGGAAGCCCCACTGAGACGCTGTCAGAATAAAAGCCCGGAGGCCTAGTGGTGCGCCTGAGGAGAGAACGGAGAACAACCAGACAATCCAAGTGCCGACAACGTCAGCACACGGACCATGACAAGCAGCAAGCGTGGTGACTGACAGGTCGTGATGCTGTGTTATCCAGTCAGCATGGTCGTGATGCCGCGTATTCTCCATTGAACAAAGTATGCCACTCAACATGGTTAACAAGCTTGCCACCCAATTCAGTTGAACCACCTCTAACAACCACCATCCATACAGTGAACTCTAGCAGAGCAGCGTACAAGTGGTGTACGGTGAGGCATGACGATGGCAGCCTGCTGTTACTATTGGACACTTCTGCTATGAGACTGATGATGAACTGGGTCACGGTTAAGAGATTTTTCCCTTGTCATCCAATCGGGAAAAACACAGCTGAGCTTTATGGTTATGGACACACTCATAGCAGCCTTGTAGGAACCATAATGCTGACAGTTTGCTATGGGTCCAGAGTCCTCCAGGCGTTCACCTTCCAGGTAGCCACACATGGAGACAACATCTTGGGGTGCGGCCTTTTTTATGAATAAGGCTTTACCATTCACGACAACCAGGGTGTCTGTCTGACCACTGATGACCAGAGCGCATCACACCCAGACATGGGTACAGCCACTCCAAGCTCGACACCGCACGGGGAACAGAACATGGAGAGAGGGCATAAACCGGACTCGTCTCTGATCCTCACCTGGCATAAGCCTCAGGGAGCCGCCACAGCACTGCAGTAGAGAGAGTTCAGGGCAAAGCAGGACCCCGTTGAACGACGACAACCTGGCATGCGTCCGGTCGCCGGCGAGAGCAGCACACCCCCACGACCACAACCAGCACCAGGAAAAAGAGGGCGTAAATTGGACTCATCTCATATCCTCGCCCAGCATAAGCATCAGTGAGCCGCCGCAGCGCTGCAGGAGAGAGTCCTTGGCTGAGCAGGACCCGGCAGAACAATTCCAATCCAGAGCACATCCTGCCGCCAGCATGAACGGCACGCCACCACAACAGCAACCAGCATCAGGCATGAGAGAGCAGCAGCGCTGAGTGCAGTCAAGCAGATCGCCACTCACAGTATTCGATTGGGTTTGGGTACACCAATCCAAACACCTGGACCTGCAGATGCTCCAGTTGCTGCCGATGATGATCACTGCGCAGTTGGGGTCAGTCACCTTCCAGATGGCCGATGGTTTGAGATAGCACACCAGCCGTCTGTTAAAGGTAAGAGCAGCTGCCCCAGACCAAGCCGCAACACTGAAGCAGACCCAGCCAGTATGGGACCCGGACAGGGACTTTGCTGACGAGAGAGTGACACCAGCAAGAGAGCACCCAGGTCCGCCGCAACCAGCACCTTCAGGAGCGCACCCACCATGGGCTCGCCAGAGGCCCCTGAGGTTGAACTCAGAATAACTCTGTTTTAAATTGTGTAACAGAGCATGGTTGGAATACAGTGGTAGAATAACCCACTCAACCATGCAGGGCCTACCGGTAGTCCACTCGGTTCCCCAGGTTCATGTTTGTTCTTATGTCTGTTTTATAATTATGCCTCGGTGAAACAGGGGCATATGGTAGTCAGTTATTGTTATCTGTTAGTGGCTGTGTGCATCTGTCCATCTGTCTGCCTCTCTGTTTCAGCTCACCCAGTCAAAAGTAAGTGGAACTAAAGGCTTGTATCATTGTATCCCCATATTTTCTCGACTTTTCATTTGCCAGAATTTTGAAATAACGCTTTGTTTTTGAAATAAACACAAAAATAGCTCACCTTTACCATCAATGGAACAGTTCTGCGCATGCGCCTGGAAACTCCCGGCAGAGGAAAGTACTGAGCAATCTGCCAATACTGGGTGAACAAATGTCCATCATTTTGTCCATCTGTTTTCTTCCTCTGCTACTAAACAGCAAAAGCTCCTGTTCATCTTGATTGTCATTGTATTCATGTACCTCTATCACTTCCACCATTTAAAACGTCTGCCACCGTGCTCTTCTTTGTGTTTGGATTGCAGCTGTTCTGTCCATTTGTCCGCCTCTGTTTCAGCTTGCCCGGTCAAAATTAAGTGGAATTAAAGGCTTGTATCATTGTATCACCATATTTTCTCGACTTCTAATTTGCCAGAATTTCGAAATAATGCTTTGTTTTTGAAATAAACACAAAAATAGCTCACCTTTACATCAATGGAACAGTACTGTGCATGCTCCCGGAAACTCCCGCCAGAGGAAAGTACTGAGCAATCCGCCAGTACTGGGTGAACAAAAGTCCATCTTTTTGCCTGTCTGTTTTCTTCCTCTGGCACTAAACAGCAAAAGCTCCTGTTTGTCTTGTCATTGTATTCATGTACCTCCATTGCTTCCGCCATTTAAAACGTCCTCCACTGTGCTCTTCTTTGTGGTTGGATTGCAGCTGTTCAAATCAGGTTGGTGGCTCTTGGCTGCCATCAACAGTATGGGCATGTGAACTGTAGATTATTTTCACTGAGCATGCATGTAATCCAAAACTACTGGATGGATTTGAATAAAATTTTTTACCAGAGGTGGTCCTTGGGCTGGTGAGAAACACGTAACATTTTGGTGATGATCCCAGTATGCATACCTTCACCAAGGTTCTTATCTTCTCACAGTGTGTTAGCAAGAATACTCCAAAACTACTTGATGGATTTGGATAAAAAAATTTTTACCAGAGGTGGTCCTTGAGCTAAAGAGGAACCCATAACATTTTTGGTGATGATCCAAGGACGCATACCTCCACCAAGGCTCTGGCACCGAGGCATCAGCATCTTGGTGCTTTCATATTTGTAATGATTTGGTTTTTCCCAAGGGGGAGGTGAATGTTAGGTATTGCCATAACACTATGCATGGCACGGACGTGATGGCGCAGGCACAGGTGACGTCATCATGCCATGCCTATAATAAAAGACTGACAGCGGCAGCCCGGGTCTTTTTGCCACTCTGCCTTTAGTCATATACAGTCTGCACCCTGCTAATATTAGCTTGTTTTACCTGTTCCACGTGCTACTAGTTTTGGCTAATAAAAGGCACCCTTCAGCTCAACCGCTGTGCCTCATTCACAGACACAACACCTTTCCCAGCATCTTTTGAGTGAGAGGCAGGGTACACCCTGGACAGATCGTCAGTCCATCACAGGGCCTCTTACAATATCTGGTTCAAGGGAGGTAATCTTTTTCTCGAAAATGATTCCAGTATTGGACATAAGAGTTCAAAACTTGAGGCGATTTCTTCTTCTTCTTCTTCTTCTCCTCCTCCTCCTCCTCAGCGGATCATCTGCCTCCATCTCACCCTGTCCCCCACATCTTCCTCTGGAACACTAACCCTCTCCATGTCCTCCTTCACTACATTCATGAATCATCTCAGTGGTCTTCCTTTTATCCTCCTGCCTGGCAACTCCATCTTCAACATCCTTTATCCAATATATCCACTATGCCTCCTCTACACATGTCCAAACCATCTCAGCCTTGCCTCTCTTACTTTGTCTCCAAACTGCTCAACCTGAGCTGTTCCTCTGATATACTCATTTCTAATCCTGTCCCTCCTAGTCACTCCTAATGAGAATCTTAACATCTTCAACTCTGCCACCACCAACTCTGCCTCCTGTTTTGTTTTTTTTTTGGCAGCACCACTGTCTCCAAACCCTACATTGTAGCAGGTCTCACTACCATCTTGTAAATCTTCCCTTTTACTCTTGCTGCTATCCTTTGGTCACAAATCACCCCTGACACTTGTCTCCATCCACTCCACTCTGCCTGCACTCTCTTCTTCACCTCTCTTGTACATTTTCCATTGCTTTGGATGGTTGACCAGAGTGGTGGCCTAGTTGATAGATCATGCACCCCACAACCAGGAGGTTTGGGGTTCAAGTCCCGGCCGGGTCATACCAAAGACCAGATAAAAATTGTACTTCCTGCGGCTGTGGCGCAGGTGTAGTGTGGCTGACCACTGATTGGGGGGGTCAGTGGTTCGATTCCCACTCTATCTGCAGTCTACATGTCGAAGTGTCCTTGAGCAAGACACTGAACCCCCAGTTGCTCCTGGTGGGTCAGGCCAGCACCGGTGCATGGCAGCTCTGCTGCAATCAGTGTGCAAATGAGTGGATGGCAGGATCTGTAAAGCTCTTCGGTCATCTAGAGATGAGGAAAAAAAAGCACTATATAAGTGAACACCATTCTAGCTTGGTGCTAATAGAATGGGGGAAGGAGAAGTTGGTTGTTGGTTGGTGTTGGTTGTTGGTTGTGGTGGCGCCTTGCATGGCAGTGACCCCTCTGATTCTACTGTATCTACATTAGATGTAGATACAGTAGAATCTGTGTACACACACTGTGTATCAGTGTGTATTACACCGTGTGTAATACACACTGTGTATCTACATTGTAGATACAGTGCATCCAGAAAGTATTCGCAGCACTTAACTTTTTCCACATTTTGTTATGTTACAGCCTTATTCCAAAATGGATTAAATTCATTTTTCCTCAGAATTATACACACAATACCCCATAATAGCACCATGAAAAAATTGAGATTTTTGCAAATTTATTAAAAATTAAAAAAAAACTAAGAAATCACAGGTACGTAAGTATTCACAGCCTTTGCTCAATACTTTGTTGATGTACCTTTGGCAGCAATTACAGGTTCAAGTCTTTTTGAATATGATGCCACAAGCTTGGCACACCTATCTTTGGGAAGTTTCGCCCATTCCTCTTTGCAGCACCTCTCAAGCTCCATCAGGTTGGATGGGAAGAGTCGGTGCACAGCCATTTTCAGATCTCTCCAGAGATGTTCAATTGGATTCAAGTCTGGGCTCTGGCTGGGTCACTCAAAGACATTCACATAGTTGTCCTGAAGCCACTCCTTTGATATCTTGGCTGTGTGCTTAGGGTCGTTGTCCTGCTGAAAGATGAACCGTCACCCCAGTCTGAGGTCAAGAGCACTCTGGAGCAGGTTTTCATCCAGGATGTCTCTTTACATTGCTGCATTCATCTTTCCCTCTATCCTGACTAGTCTCCCAGTTCCTGCAGCTGAAAAACATCCCCACAGCATGATGCTGCCACCACCGTGCTTCACTGCAGGGATGGCATTGGCTTAGTGATGAGCGGTGCCTGGTTTCCTCCAAACAGGATGTCTGACATTCACACCAAGCAGTTCAATCTTTGTCTCATCAGACCAGAGAATTTTGTTTCTCATTGTCTGAGAGTCCTTCAGGTACCTTTTGGCAAACTCCAGGCGAGCTGCCATGTGCCTTTTGCAAAGGAGTGGCTTCCATCTGGCCACTCTACCATACAGGCCTGATTGTTGGATTGCTGTAGAGATGGTTGTCCTTCTGGAAGGTTCTCCTCTCTCCACAGATGAATGCTGGAGCTCTGACAGAGTGACCATCGGGTTCTTGGTCACCTCCCTCACTAAGGCCCTTCTCCTGCGATTGCTCAGTTTAGGCGGCCGGCCAGCTCTAGGAAGAGACCTGGTGGTTCCAAACTTCTTCCATTTATGGTTGATGGAGGCCACTGTGCTCATTGGGACCCTCAAAGCAGCAGAAATTTTCCTGTACTCTTCCCCAGATTTGTGCCTCGAGACAATCCTGTCTCAGAGGTCTACAGACAATTCCTTTGACTATGCTTGGTTTGTGCTCTGACATGCACTGTCAACTGTGGGACCTTATATAGACAGGTGTGTGCCTTTCCAAATCATGTCTAATCAACTGAATTTACCACAGGTGCGCTCCAAATAAGCTGTAGAACAATCTCAAGGATGATCAGTGGAAACAGGATGCACCTGAGCTCAATTTTGAGCTTCAGGGCAAAGGCTGTGAATACTTATGTACACGTGATTTCTTAGTTTTTTATTTTTAATAAACTTGCAAAAAATCTCAAAAAAAACTTCATGTTGCCATTATGGGGTATTGTGTGTAGAAGTTTGAGGAAAAAAATTAATTGAATCCACTTTGTAATAAACCTGTAACATAGCAAAACAGCAAAAAGTGAAGCACTGTGAATACTTTCCGGATGTACTGTAGGAGAAACGTAACTTCATTGTACTATACATGATTGGCTGTATGGACTGACAATATAGATGACTTCTTCTTCTTCTTCTTCTTCTTCTTGACTCCAGATATTTAAACTAATTTACCTTCACTACTTCTACTCCTTGCATCTCCACCATTACACTTGCTTAGTTCTCATTCACACTCATGTATTCTGTCTTGCTTCTACTGGCTTTCATTCCTCTTCTCTCCAAAGCATACCGCCACCTCTCCAGGTTCTCTTCCACCTGCTCCCTACTCTCACTACAGATCACAATGTCATCTGCAAACGTCATGGTCCATGGAGACTCCTGCCTGACCTCATCTGTCAGCCTGTCCATCACCATAGCAAATAAGAAGGGGGTCAGGGCCAATCCCTGATGTATCCCCACCCCACCTTGAATCCATCTGTCACTCCTACAGCACACTTCACTACCGTCTTGCTGTACTCAAACATGTCCTGCACCACTCTCACATACTTCTCTGCCATTCCTGACTTTCTCATGCAGTACCACACTTCCTCTCTTGGCACTCTATCATATGTTTTCTCTAGATCCACAAAGGTACAGTGCAACTCCTTCTGACCTTCTCTGTACTTCCCCATCAACACTCTTAAGCCCCTTTTCCACTAGTGCCTACTTAGCCTGACTCCCCTCACCTCAACTTCACTCAACTCAGCTCGCTTTTGTTTTCCATTACAGATGAGTATCGCCTGAGGTGGGTGGGATTTTTTTACAGCAAGGCAGCCCAACGCTCTCATGACGTAAAACACGCGACACAAGCAAAACACAAGATGGAGGATTACAAGGTGATGGTTTACGTACTGCTTGGCCTCTGGCTTTTTGTCAGATTAAAAGCAAAAAAGGAGAGCCAGAGAAGGCTACAGGCGGTGAGATGAAGCACTCTGGAAAAGTACTGGAGCATTTAGGAAGCCATGGAGCAGTATAAAGCTGAAGACATTAGGATATGAACTAGCTCACATATGAAGGTAAGCTAATGATTGCTACAGTAATTAATAAGTCCCCCATACTACATTGTAATGTCGGCAAGTTATCGCTATTAGGTTTTAAAATATGTATGCTGTGTGTGTGTTTCAGATGGCTCTCTTGTGGCAAAATTATCGCTTCAAACCATTGGTCTTGGTATTCAACCGAGCCTCCCAGTGGTGGGATGTCACCCCAGCTTCACAAACGTGCAGTGGTTACAGAGCTTCAGAATGTCTGAAGAAACATTTAGCTTCCTGTGCAACAAATTGCTCTGATCTGTGTGAAAATCACGGAGAGACAGTTGAGACATCATGTGAGGTACCTGCTCCAGCAGCACTGAGTCTGTGGTGGTGTTGTGGCAAAAAGTGATCAGCTTCCAAAAATTGATCATCAGGTGCCATATTGTAGTTATAGGGTTATATTGCTGTAAAATACAAATTTCAATAGGTAAACAGTACTGAGTTAGTTATAATAAGATATATTTAACAATTATGAAACATTTTTAAGCCAAAGCAAACTTGATCTAGGATTAAAAGCAATTAAAATAATGCAGTCACAAGGTTACATGGAGAAATACATGGATTTACTGGATGTATACATGTAGATACTGTATAAATATATATTCTCTGCATCAACAATGTACTATGCATGTATTCATCTAGTATTGCACTGGGAATTTTGACAATAAACCTTTGTACTTTTTGCAGATCTGTCTCCACTTTTGCTTTATTTGTCAAGATTACAGCAAGTGACAAATTAAATACTTAAAGATTGGAAAAGCTGTCTAAGAACAATCCAGCAGTTTGAGAAATCACTTTTGGTTTGGTGTAAGTCTGTCAACAGAATTATGAACATAAAGCAGTTTGTCTTAAAATGTTAAATCCCATTAAACCCTAACCCAGGGGTGTCCAATCATGTGCCACGCAGGGCCAAGACCCTGGAGGTTCTCTCTTCTGCCCAGTCTCTTCAGCAGGTGTTTTCACTGATCAGCAATCAGTGGGAAGAAATTCAGTGAAATCTGCTGTTGAAGACACTGGTTGGAGGTAAAGCCTGCAGGGTCTTGGCCCTCCATGGCACATGATTGTACACCCCTGCCCTAACCCATTATTAGGACATACAGATGCTAATACACCACATTTCAAATTATTATGCAAATGATATTTGTCTCAAATTTTCCAAAATAGTCGATGCAAATGACAGTATAATTTTCAAGTCATCAACCGTTAGAGCATAATTCAAATTTTACTGAACAAACCTCCCAATGATAACTATTTTTTGCAAAAAATTAAAAAAAAAACTCAAAATGCACTGTTCCAAATTATTATGCACAACAGAGTTTCAAAACAATTTACTGGTTATAAAGAACTGAATGTCATGAAATGCTCCTCGGGGCAGAGAGGAAGACCCAGATGCTGAACTGTAGTTTGTGGTATTTATTTAACAAAAACACAAAGTCCATACTGTGCACAAAATCAACTTACAACTTGACGGGATAAGGAGTAGCTGATGTTAACAGGGTTCTAACTGACCTGGATTCTTGATGAGACTCCGACAAGGAGTGAAGGCAGAGTCAGGCTATAAATAGAGCAGGTAGTAATCAAGGTAAATGACAGCAGGTGTGGAACACATGAGAGGGGCAGGATAACCTAATTACAGAACAGGGAAAGATTGAGCTACCAATACAAAATGGTTACCAGGTAGGAGTGTCTGGAAAACAAAGTGGGGAGCTGAGTCAAAAAGAGAACACAATATAAACACTAAGAGCAAGATGAACAAGAATGCATAAAGGAACTACAAAATAATACTGAGAACAGGAGTACAAAAACAGAAATAACCGGCAACTCAAAACACATCATACTGTACATCTTGGAACAGTGCACTGTAAAATAATCACACAAGACTGAGGAAACACAAGACATAACCAGAAATAGCATAACCATGCTCTCCCAAAAAGTGAGAGCATGAGCCCGGTGAAACACCGCACTCAGCCTCATGACACTGAAAATGGTCATTTGTTGAATTTGCAGCATTAGGAGGTCATATTTACTGAAATCAAAAGCTATTTTAATCAAAAACATCTTAACAGGCCAAGTTACATGTTAACATAGGACCCCTTCTTTGATATAACCTTCACAATTCTTGCATCCATTGAACTTGTGAGTTTTTGGAGAGTTTCTGCTTGAATTTCTATGTAAGATGTCAGAATAGCCTTCCACAGCTGCTGTTTTGATATGAACTGCCTCTTACCTTTATAAATCTTTTGCTTGAGGATGCTTCAAAGGTTCTCAATAGGGTTTGAGGTCAGGGGAGGATGGGGGCCATACTATGAGTTTCTCTCCTTTTATGCCCATAGCAGCCAATGACACAGAGGTATTCTTTGCAACATGAGATGGTGCATTGTCATGCATGAAGATAATTTTGCTATGGAAGGCATGGTTCTTCTTTTTGTACCATGGAAGAAAGTGGTCAGTCCTTGTGTGTTTACTTGTAAATATACTTGGCAATAAAGCTGATTCTGATTCTGATTCTGATTCAGTCAGAAACTCTGTATACTTTGCCGAGGTAATTTTCACACCTTCAGGTACCCTTAAGGGGCCTACCAGCTCTCTCCCCATGATTCCAGCCCAAAACTATGATTCTGCCACCTCCTTGCTGACGTCGCAGCCTTGTTGGGACATGGTGGCCATCCACCAACCATCCACTACTCCATCCATCTGGACCATCCAGGGTTGCACGGCACTCATCAGTAAACAAGACTGTTTGAAATTAGTCTTCATGTATTTCTGGGCCCACTACAACCGTTTCTGCTTGTGAGCATTGGTTATGGGTGGCCGAATAGTAGATTTATGCACCACTGCAAACCTGCGGAGGATCCTACACCTTGAGGTTTGTGGGATTTTAGAGGCACCAGCAGCTTCAAATACCTGTTTGCTGCTTTGTAATGGCATGTTAGCAGCTGGTCTCTTAATCCGATGAATTTGTCTTCAGTAAATAAAATAATTGCTTCTGGTTACTTTTTCTTAAAAATGAGCCATTATTTTCAACGTCATTGATAAATGGTTTGTACTGTTGACTCTTTCCGCACTGGTGTCTTAACCCTTTAACTGCCCTAGGTGCCATGTGATGCCTGGGGCAATGCAAGGCAACTCAAGCCCCCCCCCCCCCAGTGGTCAAGAGTGGTAAAAAATTTGTCAATAAAATAGTTCAGATTTCCAAGGCTATAATTTGAAAGTTACAAGAGATAATGGCTTACTGTCTATTAAAAAGATGTAAAATATGATCCAAAGTTTCAGATAGGAATAAATTTACGCATCTAATTTGCATAATGTCATGGCAGTTATATAAATTACATAACTCAGTCAGTAAGTTGACACATGCAGTTGCTGCGCTGTGCCACTGGGGGCGCGTGACCCATCCATTAAATCTGGGCAGTTAAAGGGTTAACAGACAAAATAGAAAATCATGATGCAAACAAATAAGCCACTAAATTGTTTATTACAATCAGCAGCAAAATCCAGATTATTTAGAAAGTGCAAAATTCAAACTCTAAACTGTAAAAAAAATTTTTAGGATGGATCACACACGCTGGCTACTCATCGCCTTCACAAGGTGGCCCAGCACACCAAGGAACACTTGATTGAAGACAGCATTCTGAGCCATCTCCTCCCTTCACAAGGAAGTTTCATGCTCCCTTGCCTCACTGAGAAGCAACTGGATGTGCCTCTCACACTGGTCGTGGTTCAGCAGATCTTCAGCCTGCATGTCTGTAAATAGTGACATAAGGTCCAGTTTGGGGTGGATTGTTTTCCTCTTGCCTAGAAGAAAGACAGAAATGGGTGGTGGTTAATCAAACCAAGTTTAAAACATACTAGTGCATACCCATGCACATGCCCATAGAAACCAAGTATAAGCAAGTATTTCTGCATGCCCATAGAAAGAAAGTGTAAGCAAGCATTTCTGCATGCCCGTAGAAAGTTACTGTTACCATGGCAACAGTAACCATGGTGATGCCTGCCTTTGATCTTTGACATGGTTACCATGGCAATAGTCACCCTGGTGAAACCTGCCTTTGATCTTTGACGTAACCACTCATTCAGTGATGCCTGCCTTTGATCTTTGATGATGTCATAGCGAGTCCTATGATTGTGACAGACACAGAAACACACACAAACAGAGAGATTTCTTGCATTTATAGATAGATTTTAGCAATATTTTGTTATTAAAAGGTTTTTTAAAACTTTAATGCTAAGATTGAGGCGGTGCTTACTGAGGCCAATGATCTGAACCTTGAGGGCGTGACTGGCAAAGACTCACAATGTGAGTGCCGTGGCTCTACTGTAAGCATTTGGGTTTTGGGGGTGGGGGGGTGGTTTTCATGCGAGATTATTTATTATTATTATTATTCCACCTAAACGATCGCATTTTTGACCCTCTAAACGCAGTTTTTTTCACACACAACTCAGACCCAGTGAAAAATTTTATAAACTGGAAAACATATGTGCCCCATGCTGAAAATTTATCCAGCCTATGGTTGGCTGTTAGGCCAACCATAGACAGTTAGGCCCAAAAATATTTGGACAGTGCCACAAGTTTTGTTATTTTAGCTGTTTACAAAAACATATTTAGGATACAATTATATAATCAATATGGACTTAAAGTGCAGACTCTCAGCTGTAACTTGAGAGTATTTACATCCAAATTGGAGCAAGGGTTTAGGAATTACAGCTCTTTAATACGTAGCCGCCTCTTTTTCAAGGGACCAAAAGTAATTGGACAATTGACTCAGAAGGCTGCAAAAAAAATAACAAGGCTGCATGGGCTCTTCCCTCGTTAACCTGACATCAATTAAGCAGTTAAAAGGTCCAGATCACAGATCACAGAATCCTTTCCATGGTGAAGAACAACCCCTTCACAACATTCACTCAAGTGAAGAACACTCTCCACGAAGTAGGTGTATCAGTATCTAAGTCTACCATAAAGAGAAGACTTCATGAGAGTAAATACAAAGGATTCACCACAAGGTGCAAACCATGAATCAGCCTCAAAAATAGAAAGGCCAGAATTGACTTTGCCAAAAAACACCTGAAGAAGCCAGCCCAGTTCTGGAACAGCATTCTTTGGACAGATGAGACTAAGATCAACCTGTACCAGAATGATGGGAAGAAGAAAGTTTGGAGAAGAATTGGAACAGCTCATGATCCAAAGCACTACATCTTCTGTAAAACATGATGGAGCCATTGTGATGGCATGGGCATGCATGGCTTCCAATGGCACTGAGTCACTTGTGTTTATTGATGATGTGACAAAAGACAGAAGCAGCCGGATGAATTCTGAGGTGTAAAGGGATATACTTTCTGCTCAGATTCAGCCAAATGCAGCAAAGTTGATTGGACGGAGCTTCACCAATGATCCAAAACATACTGCAAAAGCAACCCAGGAGTTTTTTAAAGCAACAAAGTGGAATTTTCTGTAATGGCCAAGTCAATCACCAGATCTCAACCCAATCGAGCATGCATTTCACTTGCTCAAGACAAAACTTAAGGCAAAAAGACCCACAAACAAGCAACAACTGAAGACAGCTGCAGTAAAGGCTTGGCAAAGCATCACAAAGGAGGAAACCCAGCATTAGGTGAAGTCCATGGGTTCCAGACTTCAGGCAGTCATTGCCTGCAAAGGATTCTCAACAAAATATTGAAAAGCAACATTTTACTTAGGGTTATGTTTATTTGTCCAGTTACTTTTGAGCCCCTGAAATGAGGAGCGTTTGTATAAAAATAGCTACAATTCCTACATGTTTAATCATATATTTTTGTTCAACCCCTTGAATTAAACCTTAAAGTCTGCACTTCAATTCCGTTGTAGTTGTTTCATTTCAAATCCAATGTGGTGGCATGCAGAGCCCAAATCATGAAGATTGTGTCACTGTCCAAATATTTCTGGGCCTAACTGTGTGTGCCGCATTCGTGGAGCAAAGGTTGTAGGGCCTTCCCCCAATGTTTTTGGGGTTTTTTTTTACCTTTGGATGTGGATCCAATCAGCTGATTGCTGGAACCACAGAGCTCAGCTGTTTTCATGATAAATCAGCCTCAGGGTAAAAGCACACTCCATGCATTATCTTTTTTTCACTTTATTGAAAATAACTTTTTCTTATCGCCATCAGTTAGTGTGCCTTTGAGCCAGGCTGTGTAAGCTGTGGTTGAAAGTGGAATACAGAGGTGTAGCCTATATGTAAGCAATCACATGTTAGACTTTGACAAATATGAAAGGGACTGAAGTGAGATTTGTTTGTGTGAATATTAATTACAGAATAATAGAGAACGAATGGGACATCCTATATTTTCCACTGTTTTAGAACCACTTGTTTATTTTTTGTCAGATCACTTATTTGTGTGATCTTTTATGAGTTATTGAGCATTTTTGTGTCCAGTTTGGTGACAGTCGTCGTTTAACCGTGCATGTGGCCGCATATGATATGCAGTTGATCTGGGCATTCTGCTCCACAATTATTAACTTTTAATTTGACATTGACATTGATTTTTATTTGAACATTCTAAAAAAAAAGAAGAGAATTCAAAACAAAACAAAAAAGACAAGCCAAAAATAAAATGTTCAAAAGGAGTGGGAAGAAGCCAACACTTATATAGTCCCACCCCTTTTCCATACCCAACAAATTACAGTATCACTCATAATCATCATTATCCCACAACCACATTCACCATAATACACCCATAGTCAAATTATACAACAAAAATGACACAACAATGACAGTCCATATTGACAACAATACCAACATCCAACAATATTACAACAACAATAAACATACACTTCTGGCATGTTCAATACAAACACAGACAACACCATCACCTTCACAATCACCATAACACAACAACAACCTTCCCTCACTGAAGACACAATGTAACATCACTGCCCTTCATTCTCATACTGCTCAAAAATCATTTCTTTATATGTTGATTTAAATATGTGGATGTTTGGACATTGTGTTTCTCCCCCAACCCATTCCACAATTTTACCCCACACACAGACACACAAAAACTCTTCCGAGTAGATCTTACTAAGTGCATTTTGAATTTTGTATTCCCCCGTAAATTATATTTCCCTTCTCCCTCCCTGAAAAGATTTTGTATAATTAGTTAATAATTAACTTTTAATAATTATGTGAGCACACCGAGAGCAGCGCCACCGGCGACGGCGAATCGTGGTCCTGCAAAGGGACTCCAGTCTACTGTTGACTTTCGCAGGCTGGGCGTTCCTCCCCACGAAGGACCGTTTGTCCGCCCAGTTAGGCTGCTACTTCTCCCGGCATGTTCTGTGTTGATACACCGGTATTCTTTGTCAGACCCGGGTCCCCACTGACACTCCACCCAGTCTGCTCGTGCACTTCATGTTCTCCACATATGCCAAATTATCCTTTAGATCTACGCAATCACGGTAACTTTATAGTATAATTTTTTGAAGCATTAAATCTTAAGCATTATCTTTTTCGAGTCAAATTTGTCATTTTTCACTTCCTTGTTTTGTCCAGGGAACACTGGTGACTGACAGGTCGTGATGTCGGTGTATTGTCCAATCAGCATCGCCGTGATGCAGCGTATTATCCAATGAGCACAGAGTCAAGCACCCCGTCCACACTTCTTGAAGCCAGGACACAGAGAGTAGTCACAGAGCAGTGGCTAAGACTTTTATTGATAAAAAAATTATACATTTTGACTGACTGATGCACACCCTCATAACCTCAGGAAAGCACGTTCAAAATCTGAGACCAGTCTGACAAACGGTTCAAGAGATATGTGTGGAACAGACAGACAAACACACACACAGACGGAGACTTTGTGAATTTATAGATTTGGGAATACACTTGTTGCCGAAAGCCAGTGGTGGAATGTGACAAAAGTGCTTCATTGTTGTATTTAACCACAATTTTCATGTAGCTGCACTTCAGTAAAGTAGATTTTACAAGGGCTGGGTTACGTTTAAAATCATTTTTTTACTGTGGCCTTGTGGGGGACCCAGTCAGTGCGTTCTCTACTCAGACTGAATGGCAAGGCAGGAGTAGATGTGTAAGAGCTGAGGAACGGATATGCAAGGCAGTCTATGGTTTTCGCATGAGAATATGCATTCTCCTCCGGTCTGCATAATAATGCGCCGACAGGCTGGGTGACAAAGGGAATTGTCATTGTAGATGTATGTGTGCTAATGCAAACAGTGACAAAGGGAATTGTCATGGTAAATGTATGCATGTTAATGCAAACGCCTCAGGTCGCCGGGCAAGTTGTATGGTATAAAAAGAGAGGTGCCTGCGACCTGGTTTTTAGGCTTCTGATTCTTGTTAATGTTAAAGAGAGATTAATAAAGTCTGCTCTGCTCCGGACCGCCTCACCTGATTATTCCTCTCTCTACACTGGTGACCCTTGATGCACAATGGAAGTCGAGGCGAACACCCTGGAGACGACTCAGACTGGAGGTGCCAGCACCGCGTGCGCCGTTTCGGTCAAACTCCCAGACTTTTGGCTTCATGACCTGAAGTCTTGGTTCCTCCACACCGAGGACCAGTTTGCGCTCCGGGGAGTGATGGCGGATGACACCAAATACTACTACGTGGTTGCAACACTGGACACACACACAACACAGCAGGTGACGAGCCTGCTCCAACAGCCCCCAGCTCACAACAAATACGAGCCTCTCAAAACCGCGCTGACCCGGCGCTACACGCAGGGAATTGTCATGGTAAATGTATGCATGTTAATGCAAACACTTCAGGTCGCCGGGCAAGTTGTATGGTATAAAAAGAGAGGTGCCCGCGACCTGGTTTTTAGGCTTCTTATCCTTGTTGATGTTAGAAAGAGATTAATAAAGTCTGCTCTGGTACAGCCTGCCTCGCCAGATCATTCCTCTCTCTACAGCCTTAGCAATCTGAATGAGTTAATACCTTCAGTTGAATGGAATCTAGTACTTTAACTATCTACTAGTGCATTGTCCGAAGAACTGTTCATTAGACTGACCTAAGGTTTTATACGTGCTTTGCTGAGGTTATGAGGGTGTGCATCCCTGAGTATGGAGTCGCTCAGTCAAAATATGTAATTTTTATCAATAAAAGTTTAGCCACTGCTCTATCACCGCTGTGTCTCTTCTTCCCCTGGCTTCAAGTGTGGGTGGTGTTTTGTACTTGTACTGCTAAAATATAAAAGGATGCACTACAATGGGTCTCAAATATTTGTAATGTGTCCTATTATAGTACTTCATGAGTTTATTGACGATAGACTATAAACTACACAAATAAACTAAATTATAATGGTGACTGAACAACTTCCATTCCCCAAAGTCCAAGTTACACTATTATGAGTATAACTCCTAAAAGATCACATAAATAAGTGATTTGACAAAAAAAATAAATAAATAAACAAGCGGTTCTTAAACAGTGGCTAATATTGGATGTCCCATTCATTTTCAGTTATTCAGTATTTAATATTCACACAATCAAATAAATCTCAGTTCAGTCCCTTTGTGGGCACCCAGCACAATGCATTCGTCGTCGGCCTCCGTCGGTCTATGATGACCATGGAAGAGAATCCTAAACGTCTACTCTGCTGGAACAGCACCGCCTGTGGCTGAACAGGCCGATGCGCGAATGACAGTCCCTGTCACACAGGTCACACTTGTGGGTGGTCTCCGTGCTGCTGGGTCTGTGGCGGTTCTTCCTACGGGTCCTTTTTTCATCTGCTGCAGCAGTCAGTCTCTCTTCACCCGCCTTGAGCTGTCTGGTCAGGGTGCCTCTCCATTTGGAGCGGTCCGTTGCAAGGTCCTCCCAGCGCTCTGTGTTGATATCCAGGGCCTTCATGTCTCTCTTGCAGACGTCTCTAAAGCGCAGCTGTGGGCGGCCAGCGTCTCTCCTGCCAGTTGCCAGTTCTCCATAGAGGACGTCTTTGGGGATTCTGCCATCCTCCATACGGTGAACGTGGCCTAGCCAGCGGAGCCTGCGCTGCCTGAGTAGAGTGAACATGGAGGGAAGGCCGGCGCGGGACAGAACTTCTGTGTTGGGCACTTTGTCCTGCCAGGATATGTCCAGGATGTGGCGAATGCAGCGCAAGTGGAAGGAGTTCAGTCTCTTTTCCTGCCGGGCGTATGTTGCCCACGTCTCACTCCCATAGAGCAGTGTGCGGATGACGCAGGCGTTGTACACTGCCATCTTCATCTTGACAGAGAGTTTGGGATTCTCCCACACTCGTGTGGTGAGGCGAGTGAGTGTGAAGGCTGATTTTCCAATCCTCTTGTTGATCTCTGTATCAAGGGAGAGGTTGTTGCTGATCGTGGACCCCCAGGTACGTGAACTGATTCACGACCTCCAGCTTGTAGTCATCAATGGTGATGGTTGGTGGTGCTTCCGTGCCTTGCGCCAAGACGTTAGTCTTCTTCAGGCTGATGGTAAGCCCGAAGTCCTTGCATGCCTGGGAGAAGCGGTCCATCAGGGTCTGAAGCTCCTACTGTGTGTGGGTTGCGACTGCAGCGTCGTCTGCGAACAGCATGTCTCTGATTAGAGCCTCGCGTACTTTGGTTCTGGCTTTCAGGCGGGCGAGGTTGAAAAGCCTGCCGTCAGATCTTGTGTGCAGGTAGATTCCCTCTGTTGCTGTGCTGAAGGCATGCCTCAGGAGCATAGCAAAGAAAATCCCAAAGAGGGTTGGCGCAAGTACACAGCCCTGTTTCACTCCGCTGCGTATGTTGAATGGCTCTGAGACGTTGCCATCGTGCTGCACTATCCCCTGCATGTTGGTGTGAAACGATTCGATGAGGCTTTGCAACTTTGGTGGGCATCCTATCTTTGGCAGGATCTTGAAAAGGCCCTCTCTGCTGACCAGATCGAACGCTTTGGTGAGGTCGATGAAGGCGACGTACAGAGGCATGTTCTGTTCTCTGCATTTCTCCTGGAGTTGGCGGATGGAGAATATCATGTCTATCGTCGATCACTCAGCGCGGAAGCCACACTGAGACTCGGGGTAGACACGTTCGGCAAGCTTCTGTAGACGAACAAGAACAACTCGTGCGTAGACTTTGCCAACAACGCTGAGGAGGGAGATGCCCCTGTAGTTGTTGCAGTCGCTTCTCTCCCCTTTGTTTTTGTAGAGGGTGATGATCTTGGCGTCCCTCATGTCCTGTGGTACGGCACCTTCCTTCCAGCACTGGCAGAGGACGTCATGCAATGGCAGCAGTAGGGCGGTCTTGCAGTGCTTGATCAGGTCAGGGGGTATGCCGTCGTTGCCGGGTGCCTTGCCAGCGGCCAAGCTATCAATGGCCTTACTGAGTTCGTCAATGGTTGGCTCGGCGTCAAGTTCGTCCATGGATGGCAGGCAGTCGATGGCATCAAGGGCTGATGGTGTCACGGTGTTCTGTCTAGAGTAGAGGTCGGAGTAGTGTTCCACCCATCTCTCCATCTGCTTGTTCTTCTCTGTGATCATCTCCCCAGTGGAAGATTTGAGGGGAGCCATCTTGCTCTGAGCCGGACCAAGTGCTTTCTTGATGCCATCGTACATACCACGGATGTTCCCTGTTATGGCAGCGGTTTGAATGTCTTGGCTGAGCTGAGTCCAGTACTTGTTAGCACAGCGCCGAGCAGTCTGCTGAACTCTGCTTCTTTCAGACTGATAATATTCACGCTCAGCAGGGATTTGCATACAACCAGAAGAACCACAGGAGACAGTCAGACGGGACTGAATGCATGCATCTTCTGTGCCAACCAATGTCATGCTAATCATGTGTATTGACCGATGTGTATTGGATGGCAATTGATATGCTAATGTACCTTGCATTCTCTTTTGTCCTATTGTTATACATCCCCAGAGTAAGGAGAGGAGTCTGGCGCCAGTAATCAAGCAACTAATACTGTATGTATTGACTGTTATGTATATCAATATGTAAATGTGCCATGCATTCTCTCGTCTGTATAAATGTGCTGACTTGACATACCTTATGTAGCTCACTCCCAGCGCACTGACAACAGCGCACACACAGCACACAGTGCTGCAGTGTATCTCATGATGATGGAGGAATAAAACTCTTAAACCTTCAGCTCGCCGTGTCCGCCTGAACTTATTTGTTCCTCCACACTTTTCATATTTCTCAAAGTCTAATATGTGATTGCCTACATGTAGGCTACACCTCTGTAATCCACTTTCAAACACAGCCTACATTTGGGCCTGTAAAGCCTGATTGGTCTACCTGTTTCAGACAGGAATACTTGCTTTCTACGGGCATGCACTAGTTATACTTAAAGTACATTCAAAAGTGACTTCTGTAATATTTTTACTTGAGTGGAAATTGTGCTACTTTGGTTTTGACACTTTATCTGTACTTTAACTTAAAATGCCAAGGATTTGAGTACTTTCTCCACCACTGCTGAAAACAACGCTGTGTGCAACTTGTTTCTTACCAGTCATCACACGTCGTGCTTAGCGTTGCCAGTGTCAAAGCAGATGCTGCTCGGACTCTAGAACGAAAATACACACAACTTAAGTACATGCACAGCACGAAAGTGCAACATGTAAAAAAACAGCTTTTTAACCAGGATTAACACTAGCTTATTTCATCAGATGTTGTCGACACAAGCCCAAAATACAAGCAGAGCACGAAGTTAGCATTGATGGCTAACTAGCTAGCTCATTGTCTGCATACAAGAGACAACGGTGTTTGCTCAAAGTGAGTGTAGTGATGCCGAACGCAGGTCTGTACCGTGCTTGGGTCTTTTGATTATTTTCGTTTTTCTGTTTAAGTATTTAGTTTTGATTGTCGCCATTATTGTTTGTGCTTTTATTTTGACAGGATTTCGCCTGACAGGATTTCGCCGGATTTCCACCTGTCAAGTCTGCTCTCAGCCTGTCACAGCTGTTTGTGTTTGAGTTGATTGCATTCACTCCACACCTGTTTGTCTTTGAGTTTTCTGTGTGATTATTTAAGTTTGCTGGTGAGGCTTATTCCTCACTGTGATCTCGCCTTGTGCTGGCTGGAATCCCCAACCCTGATTCCAGCCTTTCTGCTACTTGAGGTTTCGTCCTCGCCATTTATATGTAAGTTGCCTGTATTGACTCTCATTGCTCTTATGTTTTTGTTATCACCCCACTGGGGTCTCATTCATAATCTTTTCGTAAATCCGCCCCTCGAGACAAGTGTTTGTATTTGTTATTATTTTTCATTAAATTACCAAACTCACTGCAAGCAATTGGTGCCTCATTCTTGCTCCAAAAGGGCAGTCATAACAGTAGGTCGTAGCCAGTAGGTGTCAGCTGCAGTCAGTTTATTTTATTGCTCTATTTTTTCCTTTTCGGGTGCCTGCGTTTTTTTGGGGATATGGCATCATTGGGCAGGTGGTACCCAGTGAGCCTGGGCTTTGAGCTCTGCCAGGCTCTTATGGAAATAGATGACCTCCTCGCCATAGCCTGCCGTTATTCCACGCCTAAAGACACTTTATGGTGCCTGGACTTCGCAGAGGCGACTGTGCTGCATCATCCTCGCCTTTTGGAGTATGCCGAGGGAAGGGAGAGGATATCCCAGTTGTCGGCGCTCCAACAGAGGAACCGTGAGTTGGACAGGAATTCCTCCAGAAAGCCGGGATTGGCGCCGACGGGGAGGCACTCCCGGGCTCCGGTCCAATCGACTCCTCGCCAGGTTCCTGCTCCGTCTCCAGCTCCCACTTCTCCAGCCTGAAGACACCGCCACCTGGCACAGAACTCTTCTCCTTCCCGTGACACGGCAGTCCCAAGGCGGATGGGAGGAGAACCACTGGGTGAATATGCCGCTAAGTTCCTGTTATTGTCCGGCCATGGGCCGCCAGAAGAATTCCTCCGTCTCCCAGCCAGCAGTTTTTTCTCCACCATGTCAGGGAGGAATGACAGCAATTTCAGCCCCCAGGCTTTCCTCTTCAGCTGTTTCGCCAGCTCCTTTTCCCGGGGTTGCCGCAGCTGTTTCCCTCTCCTCTTTGGTGTATTCTCCAGCTTCTGGGAGCCCAGCTGTTTCTTCTACGGCTCTGCCCATGGCTCCTCCTTGTTTTCCAGAGGGGCCCATGATCACCGCTACTATGGGAGAGGGAAGAATTGGGCCTGCTGCAGCAGGAACCACCGTACCCCAGGAGAACAGGCAAGTGTTTTTTCATTCTATATCACAATCTGATAAATTACCTTGTCTGATTCCTGAGGGTGAGGCTCAGTTTATGCAGTCCACTGAGCCCTCACCACCTGCTGCAGCCACAAGAACATTACTAGCTACCTTTGTGTCTCCTCCTTTATTCCCCGAGTGTCTGCCAGTTCCAGGACCTAGCCGTCGAATGGAGGAATTGCCTGCGGGCCTGGAAAGCCTGGTTCCAGCTCCGCAGCCGCGGTATGAAGGAGGGCGGTCTGCTACCCTGAGCCTGAGCCAAAGATGAAGCATCGCCGGGTTTCACCTGCGCAGAGTTCAGGCCCAGCTAGAAGAGGATCTCCTGTCGCCACGCCGGGTGAGCCACCTGCATGGGTTACAACGCCAGGGGGTTCTGAGACTGCAGAAACCATCATGCCTGCTGTTGGGGCCACCACAGCAGAGCTCAAGTTGGACCTTCAGGAGGCCGGGCCCGAGACATCGCATTCCAGATCGACGGAGTCCTGGATGGCGGTGGAACCTGAGCTCAGGCAAGTACTCTCCTTTGTTTTCATTGTTTCTGTTTTGGAGAGATCTTGTCTGACTCTTGGCGGGGAGAGCCGGGTGCTGCCATCAGCAGCATCTGAGCTTGCCTCACTGGGTTCCTCTGCTGCCGGTGACTCTGACCCTGTTCCTCTCCCTCCTTCTTTCGAGTCTTCTCTCAGGGTCACCAATGATCTGCCAGCTACACCGGAGATCTCCATGGGTTCTGGTCTGCCGCCTGAGGTCTTCGTGGGTCCAGCTCCTCCGGCCGAGGTCATTGTGGAGACGCCACCCCAGCCCGGGATCTCTAAGAGTGTAGTTCTTCCGCAGTCTGGGTCTCCATGGGTGCTACACTCTAGCTTGGGGGCCATTGTGGGTGCCGCAACACCTCAGTCCAGGGCCACCGAGGGTGCTGCGCCCATACCTAAGGCTGTTGTGGATCTGCTACTTTTTCCTCCATCCTTACAACATGACCAGCTCATCTTAGTCTGCGATTACGTAGCAAAGTGTAAAGGTCAGAGGACCCTGTTAATTGGAGGACAATAATACTGTTGGGCTTATAGTCAGACCAGGAGACTCCGAGTATTGAACGCAGACAGCGTAGATGGAATGAATTTAGTCGGTGTTCTTGTCTACTCTACGTAGACCAACTTTCACTGCTCTACAAAAGAGTACTGAGAACACAGGCAGAGTAGACGTTCACCTTTGTCTTAATGGACAGGTGCCGATTGTTCCAAACTCTGTCCTTCAGCCAACCAAAGGATGTTGCAGCTTTGCCAGTTCGGATGGTTGTGATTAATAATGCGTTAATCGCATGTTTTTCTATTCAGATACAGTGTTCCTTAATTTTTTTAAGTTTCTCATACTGTTATAAACATGAGAGTGGACAAATATGCTTTCTTTCTTCACCTGCAGGTTTATTAAAGCTCTCAACATATCCAAAATGATAAAAACTATCCAGAATATTCTCCAGAAAATTCTCAAATGTACTACTGCATTTACAAACAACAGAATGCCAGGGCTCAGTAATATCACTGAACAACAACCAGCCAGCAGCCACAAAAAGGAGCTTGCTCTTTCTCCCATAGCAAACATCTACCGCTTTTAAGCAGATCAACACAAAACCATGGACCTCCTATGTCACAACAGACACAATTTCCCTTTTAGCAGAAAAAATGTAAAAACATAAACAACTATCTCGCCCGTGACATCACCCACCACGCCACAAAAACAAGGCATGGGAGTGAGAGGACATTATGAACACAGCTTGAGAATTTTAGACTGCTACTCACCTGCCGACAGTTGGACCCAAAGCTATGAGGATGAAACAGGCGAAGTGTCTGTCCATGTCAACTGCTGCCAGTGAGCTACAGCCATGTCACCTAGCTGTTTATACTGCTAGCCGGCTTCCAAACCGACATCCAGGCAAAGTTTTGGAGGAGGCTGTGACAATTATCCAGGTGAGCGTTGCGACAGATAACATTGTAAACTTAAACATGACAGTATTTTGGGGTTTTCCATGGCTATGATCCAGCTTGTTTGACTTCACAATAATGTCTGTATGCTGTGTCCAGTGTTGGCTGCAGAGCGGCTTCCAGTACAGAGGGCAGCTAGGCCAAAAAAAGTACTCTTCACACTTTCTGGCATTAACTGCTGTTAACCGCGATCACACAATTTGTCGGCGTTAATGGGGGTGAAGCCTTAACGGGCGAGTAACGTGATGACGTCAACACCATATATATATACAGTATCTCATAAAAGTGAGTACACCCCTCACATTTTTGTAAATATTTTATTATATCTTTTCATGGGACAACACTGAAGATATGACACTTTGATACAATGTAAAGTAGTCAGTGTACAGCTTGTATAACAGTGTAAATTTGCTGTCCCCTCAAAACAATTCAACACACAGGCATTAATGTCTAAACCGCTAGCAACATAAGTGAGTACACCCCTAAGTGACAATGTCCAAATTGTGCCCAAAGTGTCAATATTTTGTGTGGCTACCATTATTTTCCAGCACTGCCTTAACTCCCTTGGGCATGGAGTTCACTAGAGCTTCACAGGTTGCCACTGGAATCCTCTTCCACTCCTCCATGACGACATCACGGAGCTGGTGGATGTTAGAGACCTTGCATTCCTCCACCTTCTGTTTGAGGATGCCCCACAGAAGCTCAGTAGGGTTTAGGTCTGGAGACATGCTTGGCCAGTCCATCACCTTTACCCTCTGTTTCTTTAGCAAGGCAGTGGTCATCTTGGAGGTGTGTTTGGGGTTGTTATCATGTTGGAATACTGCCCTGTGGTCCAGTTTCCGAAGGGAGGGGATCATGCTCTGCTTCAGTATATCACAGTACATGTTGGTATTCATGGTTCCCTCAATGAACTATAACTCCCAGTGTTGGTAGCCCTCATGCAGCCCCAAACCATTACAATCCCACCACTATGCTTGACTGTAGACAAGACACACTTGTCTTTGTACTCCTCACCTGGTTGCCGCCACACACACTTGACACGATCTGAACCATATAAGTTTATCTTGGTCTCATTAGACCAAAGGACACAGTTCCAGTGATCCATGTCCTTAGTCTGCTTGTCTTCAGCAAACTGTTTGCGGACTTTCTTGTGCATCATCTTTAAAAGGGGCTTCCTTCTGGGATGACAGCCATGCAGACCAATTTGATGCAGTGTGCGGTGTATGGTCTCAGCACCAACAGGCTGACCCCCTACATCAATTTTCAAAAGACAATCTCTGGATATGACGCTGAGCACATGCACTCAACTTCTTTAGTCGACAATGGTGAGACCTGTTCTGAGTGGAACCTGTCCTGTTAAACCACTGTATGGTCTTTACCACTGTGCTGCAGCTCAGTTTCAGGGTGTTGGCAATCTTCTTATAGTTTAGGCCATCTTTATGTAGAGCAACAATTCTTTTTTTCAGATCCTCAGACAGTTCTTTGCCATAGGTGCCATGTTGAACTTCCAGTGACCAATATGAGAGAGTGTGAGAGAGATATCACCAAATGTAACACACCTACTCCCCATTCACACCTGAGACCTTGTAACACTAACAAGTCACATGACAATGGGGAGGAAAAATGGCTAATTGGGCACAATTTAGACATTTTCACTTACGGATGTACTCACTTTTGTTGCCAGCGGTTTAGACATTAATGGCTGTGTGTTGAGTAATTTTGAGGGGACAGCAAATTTACACTGTTATACAAGCCTCAATTTCCCCTCTGGGGATAAATAAAGTATACTAAATCTAAAAAAAAAATCTAAAGCTGCACACTGACTACTTTACATTGTATCAAAGTGTCATATCTTCAGTGTTGTCCCATGAAAGATATAATAAAATATTTACAAAAATGTAAGGGGTGTACTCACTTTTGTGAGACACTATATATACAGTCGTGTGAAAAAGTCCCCTTTCCTGATTTCTCTTTTTTTTTTTTTGTATGTTTGTCACACTTAGATGTTTCCGATCATCAAACAAATTTAAATATTAGACAAAGATAACACAAGTAAACACAACATGCAGTTTTTAAATGAAGGTGTTTATTATTAAGGGTAAAACAATCCAAACCTACATGGCCCTGTGTGAAAAAGTGACCCCCCCTCCCCCCGTTAAAACATAAATTAACTGTGGTTATTCACATCTTTGGAAAGCTGAGTTCAATTTCTCTAGCCACACCCATGCCTGATTACTGCTACACCTGTTCTCAGTCATAAATAGGACCTACCTGACAAAGTGAAGTAGAACAAAAGATCCTCAAAAGCTAGACATTATGCTGCGATCCAAAGAAATTCAGGAACAAATGAAAAACAAAGTAATTGAGATCTATCAGTCTGGAAAAGTTATAAAGCCATTTCTAAAGCTTTGGGACTCCAGCAAACCACAGTGAGAGCCATGATCCACAAATGGCGAAAACATGGAACAGTGGTGAACCTTCCCAGGAGTGGCCAGCTGACCAAAATTACCCCAAGAGCGCAACGACGACTCACCCAAGAGGTCACAAAAGACCCCACAACAACATCCAAAGAACTGCAGGCCTCACTTGCCTCAGTTAAGGTCAGTGTTCATGACTCCACCATAAGAAAGAGACTGGGCAAAAATGGCCTGCATGGCAGAGTTTCAAGACAGAAACCACTGCTGAGCTAAAAGAACACAAAGGTTCATCTCAGTATTGCCAGAAAGCATCTTGATGATCCTCAAAACTTTTGGGAAAATACTCTGTGGACGGATGAGAAAAAAGTGGAAATTTTTGGAAGTTGTGTGTCCCATTACATCTGACATAAAAGTAACAGCATTTCAGAAAAGGAACATCATATCACCAGTAAAATATGGTAGTGGTAGTGTGATGGTCTGGGGCTGTTTTGCTGTTTCAGGACCTGGAAGACTTGCTGTGTTAAATGGAACCATGAATTTTTCTGTCTACCAAAAACTCCTGAAGGAGAATGTCCGACCATCTGTTGGTGACCTCAAGCTGAAGCGCACTTGTGTTCTGAAGCAGGACAATGATCGAAAACATACCAGCAAGTCCACCTCTGAATGGCTTAAGAAAAACAAAATGAAGACTTTGGAGTGGCCTAGTCAAAGTCCTGACCTGAATGCGATTGAGATGCTGTGGCATGACCTTAAAAAGGCGGTTCATGCTCGAAAACCCTCCAATGTGGCTGAATTACAACAATTCTGCAAAGAGGAGTGGGCTAAAATTCCTAAACAGCGCTGTAAAAGACTCATTGCCAGTTATCATAAATGCTTGATTGCAGTTGTTGCTGCTAAGGGTGGCCCAACCAATTATTAGGCTTAGGGGGCAATCACTTTTTCACACAGGGCCATGTAAGTTTGGAATTTTTTTCCCTTAATAATAAACACCTTCATTTAAAAACTGCATTTTGTGTTTACTTGTGTTATCTTTGTCTAATATGTAAATTTTTTAAATGATCTGAAACATTTAAGTGTGACAAACATAAAAAAAATGAGAAATCAGGAAGGGGGCAAACACTTTTTCACACAACTGTGTGTATATATATATATATATATATATATGTGTGTGTGTGTGTGTGTGTGTGTGTGTGTGTGTGTGCGTGTGTGTTGTATATGTATATATGTATGTGTATATGTGTATATATGTATAATATGAATACATATGTGTGTATATGTATATATGTATGTATACAGTATATGTGTATACAGTATATGTATAATATACATACATACATAGTGTGTGTGTGTGTGTGTGTGTGTGTGTGTGTGTGTGTGTATCACCTCCCAACCCTAACCACCTAACTCTGCCAAAGCTGAACTTTATTTAGGGTTAATCAGAGGCACTTTAAATGGTGGCAGTTGTGTGCTGACACTCATTTAACATGAGTTTGAATGTGATTGGTTGATGATGATGATGATGATGATGATGATGATGATGATGATGATGATGATGATGAATTGTGAATACAGCCACATCCCCAGTTATAAGAGGATGTGCATATTTATGCAAACAGGTTATTGTCAGTTTTTTATTTTTCCCCCTAAAAGATTTCAGTTTGTTTTTCAGTTGGGTGGTACAGGTTATAGGTCACATTAATGGAAGAAAAAGTTTTGATTTACCTTGGTCTTATATTTTTACATCACAAAATGCTGGCATTTGAACAGGGGCATGTAGACTTTTTATATCTACTGTATGCTGGTTTAAATGCTGCAACATAACTTTTTTGTGGATGTTGTTTAGGATAAAGGTGGGAGTGGTCTAGCATGGGACATCTAGTCAATCATTTTTTTCCATTGCATATCTGAATTTTCAACTTTGTCTCTATTATATCCATTCAAGTTGTAGTAATTGTTCTTTTATTTTACTTTTTGGCCTTTATTTTAGTTTCACCTCACTATACACAATTTAAATTGCAAAATTATCTATATAAGCCTAGTGTTGTTGCTGAATTGTTGCTCATTAAAATCAGAGGGTGTTGCCACCCTGAAGCTAGTGATCAAACTTCTGGCCTGAAGCACTACATTTCTTTAGTGGTAATGAAGAGCATTTATTTCTTCCTTTGTTAACATACAAACGCATTTCAAACATCAACTATAATTTACTTCACATTTCTTAAGGCTCTGCGTCTCAGTGACTTCCATATGTTTAACGCTGTGCTCCCTTTATTGATTCCCCTGTAAAAGGCATCTCAAAGTAATTAGGATTGATTATTATTAGTGTATTCTTAATACTCTCAATGATTTTTATGTCCTCTTTCCTGCTCTGTCCAATATGACAGTTTATGTCCTAATCAGCGGTTGTAATAGCCAAAGAGATTTTTCTATTAAAGTTACTTTGACATTGTTTAATTCCTAAGGTTGAGTTATAGAGGACGTGGACACACTGATATATGATGACTAAAACAAAATGCCTCTGAAGTTGGGGGATTTGTGCCTCCTGGTAGGTTTCCTGTGTGAGTCACTCCTCTGTCACAAGTGATGAAAGTTGCTGCTTTAGGCCAAGTCCTTTAGAACAAACAAATGTCATTTATGAAGTCATATTTAACTGTCTGTCTGCATCGTGGCCTGTTTGTCTATCTCCTTATGCTGTCTCCATATCTATGCACCTGCTCATAGATAGATAGATGGATGGATGACACCATGCAAAATATAAAATAAAAAGCTGAGACAGTGGGCTGTCACTCTGACAGCTCTGCCTGCAATCCCACTCAAGGAACAGATGCAGATTTTCCCAGGCCCTGTATCAATACGGACACACACACATGCTCAGTCTCCTGTCTCAATAGGGACAGCCGCTCAACTGTTCTGGAACACATCACACGCTCTTCTGTGGTCCCAACAGCTTTTCCTCCACATACTTGTCAATCATTTATAGCACACGCACAACTAGCCCATCAATGAACAGCACATTGCTTGGCGCTGGTCGTCAGAGTGTTGGTGCAAGATCTCATTTTCTTTAAAGCAGCCACTGACAGAAAAATTGTGGTTTTGTAGGTTTTAATGTTCTGAAATGCATTTGTTGGTCACATGATTATTGAAACAATATCAAAACATTCATTTCTCTTAAAAAAATAAACATACACACAGCCTTTATATCATTCCTGTGTCCGATTAGCCATTTTGACTCTTACAGATATGCCACAGGACGTCATAAAACCTTGCCCAGCACCATCCTTGATACCCACCCCGCTGCTCTATTATTGACCAACCTAGCTGTCCATCATGTAGCTAACAGTTGTACAAGAAATTTGTTTCCCAAGCATGGTTTATATTGTTGTGTTCTTTAGAATGGAATAATTAACTTGGCTAGGTGGTCGGTGGGTAATGGAAGTGATGGACATGCCGTCTGACGTTAGCTTAACTGTCAAACGCTATTTTCTATAAATTGTATTGACCCCCACTGAAATCCTTGTTTATCTACAACACTTGACCATATACGTCATTCTTAGATGTTACGTAAGCTTATTTTTTAGTAGTATTATCTCTAACCGGGACCAAAGGCAGCTAGCTGAAGCTAGCAGTCTAGCCATTCATTTACACATTTTTCTGTCCTTATTGTACTCCAAGGACTGGTCATACACTGAAACCACACAACCCTGTCCACCAGTAATGCATTATTTCATTTATTCTTTGAGACAAATTTTTGCTAGCTGGCTCAGGCTGAGCTAGGCGCTATAATTAGCAATAGTGGCATAAGAGGGAGGGCGAAGTTGAATGCATTCTTAGAGATTTAAAGAGATAGAGTGAAGTGATAGGCTACTATCAGTCTTAATTATTCACCTCAGATGAGAGGCTCCCAGTCCAGGACACAGTCCAAGGACTGATAATTTTTTTCACACATAAGGAGTTGTTCAGATCTCCATATAACTCCTTATACAAAGATATAGAGTGATGATAATCAAGTCAGTGGCGGTAATACACCTGTAAGCTGGTTGTCAACCGCCAATCAAATCTAAAAGAAGAAGAAGACGAGACATCCCGTAAAACTAGGCGTTCTGAGAAAGGCTGCACAAGAAGATTCCCAAATCATGCTGCAATAATTTAACAAATGTAGGAAAAATTGACCAGAATAGGTCACAAACATTTCATTATGACATATGTGAGCTGTTTAAATGTGAAAAAGTGCAGTCAATGACCTCTTTAAGGGTAATTGTATAAATACACCATGCTTATATTATTTTGCCAATTTCCTTTGACATACTTTAGGTCATAGAAGTTAAAAAAAACTATAATTTGTAGCATCTGCATAGAACTTCAGTTCATTATAGTCCAGCAGAAATTCAGTCCGGCAATTTACCACAGCTTTCTATAATAGAAATATTGTGTAATGAATAAAATGTGCATAATCTGGTTTGCTGAAAGTAACAAATACTTTTCTATAATACTCTAACTTTATGATCGGAGAGAAAATATGTAATAGTTACTGTGCATATGGTCCCACAAAGCTTTATATGACTCCTATTCCTCAATAAAAACTAAATCTTGGTTTATCTGATTATTTTTATATGTACTAGTGCAGTGCCCATATGACCCTGTGTGGACTGGTGACATAGAAGTGATGCTTGCACCAAAGAATAGATGGCACCTATTAAGAACACCTACACTGTAAACCCAGACTTTGTTTTCATTAACTTTCAGAGTAATGATTACTTATTTTTTTATGTTTCATAAAATAAAGTTACCATTACTAGAATCACATTAGCTTTCTGAACTATTCAGCTGAAATGTGCAGTGCACTGATCAAGTTAAGCAGAGATAGCTTATTATGTTAAGTTTCTGTAAGGCAGAGGACGGGCTTATTCGAAATTCTGTCTACAAAACAGGTTTGAATTAGTTTGAGAGCAAACGTGACTTCTGTGTGAAGGACGTGAGGAGTCACACCACTACGCCTGCCTAATGCCCCAGAAACAGTTTTTCAGGAGGTTCACAGTGAGTGTGATATCTTTTTGAGAATATTTTTTACTTAGGAGACAAAAGCTACCAAATTCATGGAGACAGCAAGTTAAATGACTGCTAAAATTAGGCTTGTGTTAGCTGTGGACATTAGCATTTTACAGTTTATAACGTTAGCGCATATGAGGGCACATGTTTAGTCGGCTCACAGTTTAGCTAAAACCTTTTTCTGTCAAGTGGTTCTATCATTTTATGTTAGCTCTGTGCTTGCATGTGCTGCTGCCACAGTATTATTTAGACTTGAAATGTAATACTCTATATTTCTTTGTATTTCTCTGTGTTTCCAAGTGTTTATGGAGTTCAGCAGGATTGTGGACAAGAACTTCAAGCAGGAATTCTATGATGGCATTGATCAGCACAGTCCTCGTCTTACTGAGATATTTCAAACTAAGAGAGGAAACACTGGGCAGCTCTTGACACAGTTTTCACAGCAGACCAAGGTTGGTCCATATCTATGGAGTTTTTCCTTCTAAAATTAATGAAATAATCAATAAATAACTACATGTGTCTTTAATAAAGTCAAATAGAAATAAATAAAATAATTTATTAAATACACTATTAATTAAAATGATCAGTAATTAATTACAGTGTTATTTCAAATTTGAATTAATTGACAAATAATATATTGTTGATGTATTTATTTAAATTTGTCATTAAAAACCAGCATACATATCCATTTTATACTTGCATCACATTATTTTTCATATCATGCAAAGAATGACAATTTGCCAAAGTGCTACTATGTTGGTTGCACAACAGTCAAAATTGTTTTTGGTTGGTTGAGTTTTCTTTTGTTGGCCTTGCCTCTTTAATGGGCTTTGGCATTTTCTGTCCCCTCAAGGCTCCAACTTGACATCCTTAGATAGATCTTTTGTTGAACTCCTCAATCAGGAGGTAGCAACCACACATCAGGCTCTCAGCATAAAAGGCATGTAGGGGCTACCTGGGATCCCAGTTAGAGAAAAATGAGCAATGGGTGCAACAGCCTTTTATACCGATGTGTAGTTGGCCACCTTCTGATTGGGCAGTGAGTGCATCTTGGATCCATCTCAGGCTATCAAGAAGACTGGAAGGGGTAACCAACAGGGAAGACTATTAGAGGGCTACTGTCACCATGGGGTGAGACGCCGGCTCGGCGCTCAGCCCATGCTCCTTTTATCCCTGCCTCTCATTGGGCAGTGCCTCAGCTGGTTCCCAGCTGTCAGTGTCACGGGACGGCTGGGGCCAATTAATCCTCATCAGCTGGGGCGCTGTTAATGAGTATAAAGAGGAGCAGCTTCGATTATTCGGGGCTGCGACATAAGCACTGCTAGGCTGAAGCCCCTTCGTCTGGTGTCAGCCTCAACTCCCCTTGCAGCATTCCGGTGTTTGTATCCCGCTGTGAGTATGCACGTCTTGTTACCCCCATGTCCGGTACGAGCTACCTACCCCTGCGCTGTGCAGCCTGAGAATGTACGTCTGTATGAGTGTCTGTGCTCTCCTCATCCCTTATCCCTTACCCAGAATAAAACATCTCGACTCACTGGCTTGTCCCTGGCTCTGATTGCCCGGCTCCCTAGAGCCGGATATGACAGTATGTCGCAGCCAGAAGAGTTACCGGCGGCCGTGAGTCGCCGTGGAAATGTACCTTTCTGTCCGGGTGTCAGCGCTGCTAGCATGCCGTTTCCCAGGAGTCACTTCCGGCGCCAGGGCGACGAGCTGAGGTCCATCTCGGAGGCTGTCGACGGGACATTCTTCACCCTGCACGACGCCTCCAACGCGAGTCGCTGGCATCCGGGCCGTGCTGAGGAACTCCTGGACTGTCACCCTCACTCTCTGTACCATCTGGAGGACAGTGCCAGGATAGACGCTTCAGGTACACAGCGAGAGAAGCTCCACGGGGTGGATGGAAATCCCGGCAGGGAGTCGAAGTGGGCGACGTCTTTCCCCGCTTCGGAGTCCCGTTCCTGCCGCTATTCCAGTCCGGGAGTTCGCGCCAACCAGAGGACTTCCCCCGACCTGCGCCACGTCACTCGGGATTCCCTTCGAGGAGCCGCAGCTGACAGCAGTTATGTCCGGGGTCGAGTGGCTGTCGCGAGCTCTACTGTGTTTCCTGTCACCACCTTCAGGCATGTGGCGGCGGCAGTGAGATTGATGGTGAGGACTTCAGGGCTACGAAGCCTTCCCGTGCTCGACGCCTTCCTCGTCTCGATCTCCGATCTGGAGCGGCGAATCCTGGGTTTCCCCCTCGCTTCGTCCCCTGGGAGTAGTCGTCGTCACATCGCCGAGTCACCTCTGCACGAACCTCGTCCGGATCCAGTTCTGGGTCATCGTCAGGACCGTTCCTCCCACGCAGCTGTCATCCCTTCGCCTCGTCAGTGTGGAGATTCTACAGCCTCGTCCCCTGAGCCTCGTTCCCCCGCTGTCATTCCTGGACATTCGGGCTGGCTCACCCCGGCTGTTTCCCCCTCCTCCTCGACGCGCTTCCTGACCGCTGTGTGTGCCTGGAATCCCGGCCTGGTGAGCTCTCTGCTGGAGACAACGCGAGCGATCCTCAGACGAATTCCCGGGGGGTCCTCCGTTATCGCCGGGCGGGGAGAGGAAGAAGCAGAATCCACTACAGCAGGCGATACTCAACCTCCAGGGGGCAGGCAAGTCATTGTTTTTTCACACCTGCTTAATGATTTGCTCTGTCACATCCCTGGAGGAGAAGTTCAGGGTTCGCAGCTCCCTGAACTCTCCCCACCTGCTGTAACCTGTATGCCTAATCCCGCATCCTCTGTGTCTCTCTCCGCCGAGCGGTCCCCGGCTCCGGGTCAACGTGGTGGGATATGGAGAGGGCCTGTGGTTCCGCAGCTACATTGCGGACGGAGGAGGGGGACTGACTGCTGCGTGGAGTCTACGCTGACGACTGAGCGTCCCCGGGTCTCCACGGAGGAGCGGTTCGGTCCAGCGGGACGAGATTCTTCTGGCTTCACGCCGAGTGGGTCGTCGGCGGGGTTACCTGAGCTGGAGGGATCTCAAGCTGCGCTGACCATCGTGCTGGCTGCGGGGCCCGACGCGGCTAGATGGGAGCCTGACAACGACCTCCTGACGACGGATCCTGGATCTTCGCAGTCCTGGACGGCGTCAGAACCCGAGATCAGGCGAGTGCTCTCCTTTCTTTTCTGTCTTTTTATCTTTGAGCACTTCAGCCTATCTCCAGGGGAGACGAGCAGGGTGCAGCCGTCCGCTGCGTCTGAGCTCGTCTCGCCGGGTTCTGGCGCTGCCGGTGATCCTGATCCCGGTTCTGTTTTCTCTTCTGAGCCTTCTTCCAGGGTCACCGGCGAGGAGTTGCTGTTCCTCGTGGTGCTGGAGGGTCCGGGTTCAACGTTGGAGGTCGGTTCTGGTGCAGTGTCCAACGTGGGTTCGCCTGAGGCCCGATCGGGGTCCAACGTGGGTTCGCCTGAGGCCCGATCGGGGTCCGACGTGGGTGCTGCCCCAGTGTTGTCCAGGTCCGGTGAGGAGGTGGCCGTTTCCCTGAGGCCCGCCGCCCTCGTCATCGGCTCTCCCCTGAGCCTCTTCCACCGGGATCCGCTCTGACCCTTCGTCCGTCTCAACGGTCCTGGTGGTTGAGTGATGCGGGTCGACGACCCGACCCGCAAAACTTTCGGTTCGGCGATCTGGTTTCCCCCCACTGGTCTGTGTTTGCCTTTGGGCGGCCTGGTTCGGCAGCCGTTGGACTGGATTCCTGGGATCTGGGCCCAGAGTTCGCCGTCCGAACATTTCTCTTCCCCGGGTTGCCAACTGGACAATGGGCGGGGAGATTACCAGAACAATTCCGGCCGTTTTGGACTCTGCCTGCCGTCTCCTCGGGTGTCCTTTACTTCTTTTATTATTATTGAGGTCACTCGGGTGTAGTTTCTTTGTCCATTAGGGGAATATATGTTTTTGTGCTGTGTTTTTTTTTTTTTAACCATACTCAGCATTTTTATCGTATTGTTATCCTGTTACCCTGTCACCTTTTTTTCCTCTTGGTGACTCACCTTATGTATCGCGCTGTGTATTGCATTTTCTTATCTTTACTCAGCGTTTTCATTCATCCTTACCTTAGCCTTGGCCTCGTCGGTGCATCATGGAGTATGCGTGTGGTTTCCTGTTCAACCATACTCTGATCACCCCATTCTGTCTTATTATCCTCGTGGGGGGCCTTCCCTAGCCCCGACTTTAACATTGACTGTGTTTGTTATTGTTTGAAGTAATGCGTTTCATTCCCACTTAACTGTACTTCATTATTACCCATTTGTCCTTGTCACCTCTGTTTCTTTAGGTGATCTTTTATATATTCAGTGCTGTGTGTTTTGTTTTCTTTAGTATCCATGCACAGCGTTTTTCATCATTTTTTGTCCTGACCTTTGTCTTGTTGGTGCATTATGGAGTAGTGTGTTTTGTTCCCCTTAACTATACTCTGTGATTGCTTTATTCATTCCTGCCACCTTTTTGGTGGGTTTTTGGTTTTCTTTTTTTTGCCCCGATCTATACGTTATTTGTATGCTGTCTGTAGTCGTATTTGGTATTTTCCCTACCTGTGTCCTAACTCAGTTTTCTCCCTAACTGTGCTCTGGGTTAATCCTTTTCCCTGTGTTGTAGGGTATTGTATTTGGGTTTTTTTTTCTCTGCCCTGCTGCCCTACATTGGTCTATTGTTTTTTTTGTCCTTCCCTTTGCATCTTCCCCTCCGGTCCTGCCTCCCTTCCGCCCACCCTAGGTGGGGAGGGGGGGGGGGGGCTGGGATGTTCCTGGTCGTTCGGGAGCCCGACCGTGAGGGGGAGGCTCTCTCACCATGGGGTGAGACGCCGGCTCGGCGCTCAGCCCATGCTCCTTTTATCCCTGCCTCTCATTGGGCAGTGCCTCAGCTGGTTCCCAGCTGTCAGTGTCACGGGACGGCTGGGGCCAATTAATCCTCATCAGCTGGGGCGCTGTTAATGAGTATAAAGAGGAGCAGCTTCGATCATTCGGGGCTGCGACATAAGCACTGCTAGGCTGAAGCCCCTTCGTCTGGTGTCAGCCTCAACTCCCCTTGCAGCATTCCGGTGTTTGTATCCCGCTGTGAGTATGCACGTCTTGTTACCCCCACGTCCGGTACGAGCTACCTACCCCTGCGCTGTGCAGCCTGAGAATGTACGTCTGTATGAGTGTCTGTGCTCTCCTTATCCCTTACCCAGAATAAAACATCTCGACTCACTGGCTTGTCCCTGGCTCTGATTGCCCGGCTCCCTAGAGCCGGATATGACAGCTACACACATCCTCATAGAACTGGAGCCAGTAACTACTATTTCCTTATCATTCTAGAGGTGTAACTTGTGATTTTGTTTTACTTCCCAACAGACTAAAGAGCCATCTGATATTCAGACGCTGGTGCTCAGAGGGCTTTCTGTTCTTCTTGGAGACAACCCTACAGACTTCTACAAGGCAGTTTTTGTAAGTAAGCTCTCACTTTCTCAAAGAGTTGTTAAAAGGCCCGTAAGGGCATATTGTTGAATTTTCACCATTATTTGATAGTTCCTATCTCTGACCCAGTGAGCCTAATTTATATTTCTGTGGTATTTTGTGGCTGTTTAGGTGATCTGTTTTAACTCTACTGAAGTATTCCTAATTAATGCATACCTTTCAGGCATCTGATTCCGCTCTGACTATGTTGTTTAACATGTTAAATAGTTATCTAATAGAAATGTCCTGATTATGCTCTTATGTTCCTAGAACTACGATGATGTGGACTCATTCCATCACATTGACATAGGAATCCTTGTTGAGCGTGAAGGTGCTGAGCTCCAGTCTTCAGTCCATCTGAATCCAGCCTCATTGAAGGTCATCACTGAGGAAAAAGTTGTGATGAACAGCACTGAAGATCTGCCAAAAGCTATGTGCATTCTGTTTAGACTTTCATATGCACTGCATCTCAACTACCCCAAATCCATGAAGAACATATTCCAGTTCATCCAGCAGGTACTTCTTCCACTGGGCAGCAGCGGACTAAAACCCAGGTTACAAACTTTGAAAAACCAGCTAGCAACATAAAGAAGCACTCAATGAGAATCCATGGCTCATCAGTTAGGATGCTTCCTGCTCTGTATTTACCATTTCACATTGTTCTGCTGTCCAAATTCCATAGACTGTAACCAAATATCTTGTGGGTGGATTTCAAGACTACAAAATTGCGAGAATTATGCAATATCTTGCAAGAAAAACTACCACTGTATAAAGGGTATTGTCACATTTCTAGGCAAAACAGATTTCTATTGTATGATGGCATATATGTTCATAACACCTTCAACCCTAGATCTTACCTGCAGAGACACCACAAACTTGGTGTTTTCCATCCTGCATAACCACAGTCACTATCTGCATATCCATGATGTCTCCATCCCACTAGTAGAGGAGTGTCCAAACTACAGTCTGGGGGCCAAATGCAGCCAGGGGTCCATTTTTAATTGGCCCACAAAAAATTTTAAAAATGACAATATGGCTCATTTTTGTTCATTTTACTCAGTTTTGTAGCTAATTTTGTTAATTTTCCTTCATTTTGTTATCATTGCTAGGTGTTTTTGCTCTTTTTTTTTTGCAAATTTTCATCAGTTTTCTTCATTTTCCTTTGCTTATTTTGGTTTTGGGTTTTTTTTTTGGGGGGGGGGGTCATTTTGCCACATTTTATTGCTTATTTTCGTGTTTTTCTTAATTTTATTGCTAATTTTGTTCATTTTTCTTTGTGTTGTCAATTCTGGGCATCTTTGTGGGATATTTCTGTCATTTTGCCACATTTTTTTTGCTTATTTTCTCATCTTCAATTGTTGCACTTTTTTTGTTGCATTTTGTTGCCTATTTTGTTCATTTCTCTATATTCTGTTGCTGTTTTTCTTCTGATTTTCTACCTCACCTCTAGTGAGTGGTCCCAGACCTTCAGATATTTTTCTGTATGTGGCCAACATTTTGACACCCCTGCACTAGGAAGATTGTTTTGGCACATCTAATTCTTCACAATCTCATAACTTTGCAGTCACCATGTTGCTGTTGTTGTCTCATTGACCTCAGCCTTGATCTCAAGCCTTTGCAAGTTTGAAAAAAATATAACCTAAAAGTCTCATATGGTTTCATTCCACTTTGTAACCAGTTTTGCAAAGGAAATTTTGAACAGGCGCTTGTTTTTGCTCAGATGACAGTCTGCCCCAGATATTCATTCTCTATGTTCTGCACTTTAGGAGGCAGACGACAGTCCTGTAATGCCAGTTTGTGACTTCTCGACTCCCTGAATCTTTATACAGAGGCAGTAATAGTAAAAGTAGCATGACCAACAAAGCCACAAATCCTACTTCTGTGGGAAATGTAGCAGGCTAAAAAACATTGGTTTTCCTTTAAGCTTACAGAGGGACACGAATGTCCAGCTGCTTGTCTTCAACGAAAATGTTGAATTTTATGCTCAGGACTGTTTGTGTTCAGTTGATGTAGTTGACAGTTCACGTCCACCAGTCAAGTTGAACTGTTATCGAGAGCTGCACAATTAATCTCATGGCTGTTGTAATGTCAACAAAGTTTTGTTATTGTATATTTCTACTAGTGAGGAAACATTTTTGCTGAAATTCTTTATTTAAAAAAAAAAAATTTGTTATTTGTCTGATTTTCATTGGTTAATTTTCATAGAATTTTTATTTATAACCACTTTTGTCAGATTCAAGTTATTTCTGTGACCATTGTGGGCGTTTCTTTCATTAACAGAGGGGTACCAATAATTTTGTCCACGTGTGTACATATATATACACACTACCGTTCAAAAGTTTGGGGTCACTTAGAAATTTCCTTATTTTTGAAAGAAAAGCACTGTTTTTTTCAATGAAGATAACTTTAAACTAATCAGAAATACACTCTAATATCTAATATACATTGTTAATGTGGTAAATGACTATTCTAGCTGCAAATGTCTGGTTTTTGGTGCAATATCTACATAGGTGTATAGAGGCCCATTTCCAGCAACTATCACTCCAGTGTTCTAATAGTACAATGTGTTTGCTCATTGTGTCAGAAGGCTAATGGATGATTAGAAAACCCTTGTGCAATCATGTTAGCACAGCTGAAAACAGTTTAGCTTGTTAGAGAAGCTATAAAACTGACCTTCCTTTGAGCAGGTTGAGTATCTGGAAAAAATTATTTCAAATACAAATCATTATTTCTAACCTTGTCAATGTCTTGACTACATTTTCTATTCATTTTACAACTCATGGTGGTAAATAAGTGACTTTTCATGGAAAACACAAAATAATTGTCTGGGTGACTCCAAACTTTTGAACGGTAGTGTGTGTGTATATATGTGTATATATATATAGTGGAACTCTGAAATATATTGTGTAATTTCTTGTTTTGTTGAAACAATGTTTTTAACAAAGTAATTTCAAAATACAAATAGTATATTTCAAGTACAAGAAAAGTTATATTATGATTTTAAGTAGTGATAAATAGTTATTTTTAAGTTATATGCAATGAATATTACAAGTTAGATTGAAGAAAAGAAATAATTTGTGTTAACTAATGATTTTGAGTAAAGACTACTAATGAAAACATGTTTGTCAACTGTAAAAACTTAAGATTCTGTGTTAATACAAATTAACATGTTTAGTTTTTACCTTGTGTAAAAATTTAAGTGGTTTAAGGCAATCGGTTTCCACGCAAATTTCAAGTAATGTCCACAAATTCGGGTTTACAGTGTAAGAAGTTCTGAATCCCTCCTTAGAGGTCTAAGGAAGATCCGGTTCCAGATCTCAGATCGTACCCAAATTTTTACCATTTTATCCCACCAGCCTCCAGAGCCTTCCCGGTGAATTTCAGCCCCTAACTCCTAGTGGTTGTACCTTTTCCATCTCTGTGTTCATTTAATAGCTCCCTTTGGACATTCAATTTTTTTTTTTTATTTATTTATTTTTTTATTACTTATTTTGTACCTGTAGGTAGATTTGTCTTGCAGTCTGGCGACAAGCCACCAGCTGCCGGTCGCTGCGTGCGCAAGCGCCCCTTATTCCTAACCTGCATGTTTTTGGCATGTGGGAGGAAACCAGAGAAATCCCGGTGAAAACCCACGCAACACGGGGAGAACATGCAAACTCCACACAGATCACTGTTGGCCGGGGGCTGGGATCGAACCCACGATCTCACAATCCCCGCGATCCCCCGGCCGAGGGTAAACTGTGCTGCCACAGTGCAATGAAGATTTCCCCTCCTAAACTTCCACATATTCGGGGAGGCTGAACTTTACAAGGGTTTTTGGTCTTAATATTATAGCTGTAAATCTAAATTTTCAGTCCCCAAATCTCAGCAGTTATACCTTTTCCACCTCTGTGTTCATTTAATAGTGCCTCTATGGACGTTCATTAAAGATTTCCCCTACTAGGGACTTCCGGGAAGATGGCGGAGAGACATAACGCTTAAACAGAGAGCTCTCCCTAGCCGGATTAAAAATCATCGGTAAATGGCCAACTCGACATAAGCGGATCAATAAACTAAGGGATGAAAACACGAAGGAGCCGGACACAAGGACAAAAGCAGGGTAAAATTAAAGAATTCCTCTTCAACAACGCAGGAGAAATCGCTGAACACGAGGCCCAAAAAAACGAGGTGACTGCAGCAGAGAAAATGGAGGACGCCAGGCTCGATAACATGAACACTGGCTTCGCCAGTTTGGGTAAAGAGTTGAAAGACTTCAAGCGGCAGCTACAACAGGATTTAGCGGCTCTTAAGGAGGAGCTGAAAAAAGAGATTAAGGAGGAAATTATGGGCCTCCGAAGAGAAATGGAGCGCAAGCTAGCAGAAAACATGGAGGAGCTGCGCTCTCAGCGGGCGTGTATGACAGAAGCACAGGCCCGAATATCGGAGCTGGAAGATTGGAAGAGCGAGGCAAGCGAACAGCTACAGACCCTGACGGCACAAACGTAGAGGATGCAGGAGAAAATAACCGACCTGGAGAGCAGGTCCAGACGGAGCAATATACGCATCTTCGGGATCCCAGAGGGCATTGAAGGCAACTCGATGACGAAATTCATGGATCAGTTCTTAAAAAAAGAGCTGGAGCTGCCCGGTGAAGCGGACCTGCAGATCCAACGAGCGCACAGAGCCTCGGCACAGAACCCGAATCCACACTCTACACCCAGGTCAGTTGTGGTAAACTTTCTGAAATATGATGTAAAGGAAAGAATCCTGACACAAGCGTGGAAAAAAAAGATACGAATCGGCGACAAGCAGATATTCTTTGATCATGACTACCCGACAGAAATTGTGCAGCAGCGAAAGAAATATGCCAACATTAAAAAAACGCTGAAAGAGAAAAAAATTAGATTCCAAACGCCACTAACGAAGATGAGGATTCATTGGGAGGACGGCGTGAAGACATACAACACAGCCAGAGAGGCAGCGCGGGACATGATGGAGCGGGGCTTTGTGGTGAGCGTGCCGGAGGAAGCGGCTGGAGCACCGGCGGCACTGAACGCATCACGACAGCCGGAGTGGAGGCGAGTGAGCGGCAGAAGACGGGAGGAGACGTGGAGCAGCGGGCCCAGGAAAAACTGCAAGGCTTTCAACTGAAAGCCTAGATTGTAACAAAGATTAAGAAAGGCACAGAAGAAATGAAGGCCAAGAAGACAAGGTAAAAGAGAAACAGACGGCTAGGAGAGGCTTAAGTGATTTTTGTTGGACATTTCTAGACTAATGACTATTACTTGGATAGTAACTAGAGGTCTAGGGAGGGCCCTTCACTCTGTGAGGATATTCCCTCCACCCACCAACAGGGACCAGTGGGCAGAAGAAAAGGCCCAAAGTACGGAGGTCGAGATTTTTTAATGTGTTTTTATATAAATATGTGTTATTTTTGTTGTTAAATGGGCTAGGAGCACAAGTTAAAAAAATGGAAAAACATGAATATGGGTAAAAATCTTAAGATAATGACACTAAACGTGAATGGTCTGAACTCACCTGTTAAAAGGGAAAGAATAATAAGAAAATTCAAGAAGGAAAAAGCCAAAATTATATTTATGCAAGAGACATATTTGAGCAAGACAGAACATGTGAAACTAAAGAGATTTGGCTATAAGAACTCCTACTACAGTTCATTTAAGGGAGGAACTAAAAGGGGGGTTATGATACTAATTTCAAATAAAATACAATTTGAATATGAACAAGAAATCCAGGATAAAGAAGGCAGGTATGTAATAATAAAGGGAAGAATAGATGGTATGCAGATCACATTAGTGAACATCTATGCCCCACCAGAAAGTGACAAGGGTTTTTTTCAACATCTGTTTGATCTCATAGCAGCACACAGTGAAGGAGTCCTAATTTGTGGAGGAGACTTAAATGCTGTCATGGATCATGAAGTTGATACAAGTGTTAAGAAGACAAAAAAACATGTAGCAAAGTTCATAAGAACCTCACTGGCAGAAATGGGTATGGTAGACATATGGAGGGACCTGCACCCACTCGAAAAAGACTATACACATTATTCAGCAGTCCATAAAGTACACTCTAGAATAGATTACTTCCTTATGAATGAAGGTGACAGACACGGTGAGAAATTGTCGGATTGGAGGGGCAGAAATATCAGATCATAATCCTATATACATGGAAATATATTTAAACAATAGAAAACGACAAACAACATGGAAACTTAATGTAGGTCCGTTAAATGATGAGAAAATGAAAGAAAGAATAAAAGTAAACATAAACGAGTATATCCAAGAGAATGACAATGAAGAAGTGGACCCAACAATACTATGGGATGCACTAAAAGCCGTGTTAAGAGGTAAATTAATTGTTGAAACAGGAAAAGCAAATAAGTCTAAACTGGAAACATATGAACAAAGATGTGAGAGACTGAGGGAATTAGAACGTAAACATCAAAGCACAAATGACCCAAAAATATATCAAGAAATTAAAGAAGAAAAAATAAAGATAAAAGAAACACAAATAGATGAAATTGAAAGGAAAAATAGATATCTAAAGCAAAAATATTATGAAACGGGACCAAAAGCCACAAAACTGCTGGCAAAACGGTTAAGAAAACAACAAACAATGAATAATGTATATAAGATTAAAGACCCCATCACAAATAAAACCACAGTTACCCCAGAAAACATCGAAGAAATTTTCCATAATTTCTATCAAGAACTATACTCGCAACCTGAAGAAACAAATACTAAAGATATTAAAAAATTTCTATGCACATTGGACTTGCCATCAATAGGAAATCAACAAAATGAAAAGCTAACAGCAGAAATAACAACACAAGAGATTAGAGATGTGATTAAGTCACTTAAAAACGGTAAATCACCAGGTAGTGATGGATACCCATCTGAGTTTTATAAACTGTTTATAGAAGAACTCACGCCACAGCTCCTAAAGTCATTTAATTGGACGTTGAACAACAACAAAATACCTCCATCATGGAACGAAGCCATTATTTCAGTTATTTTAAAGCCAGGGAAAGATAGAGAACAATGCGGAAACTATAGACCAATCTCTTTATTAAATGTGGATTATAAAATATATACAACAATTATATGTAAACGAATAAAGACATTCTTGACGGAATTGATAGAAGATGATCAAACTGGTTTCATAGAGGGATGCCAAACACATGACAATATCAGGAGAACAATACATATAAGTAATCAAATACATAAAGAAAAGAAAAGCGCAGTAATAATGAGTTTAGACGCAGAAAAAGCATTTGACAGGGTTAACTGGAAATTCCTATATAGTGTGCTGGAACGCTTTGGATTTAACGAAAAATCAGTACAATGCATAAGGACGCTGTATCAAGAACCTGTGGCAAGAATCAAGATAAACGGTAGCTTAACAGACAAAGTAAATATACAAAGATCAACTAGGCAGGGATGCTGCTTATCGCCCACCTTGTTTGCTATGTTCATAGAGCCACTGGCTCAAGCGATACGACAAAATAAGAAATTAAAAGGTGTAACAATAAAGGGAGCGGAACACAAGATTGGGCTATTTGCAGACGATATTATAGTTTACCTTGAACAACCAGATGAATCAATAATGGAAATGATGAACTTGATAGAAAATTTTGGAAAATTATCAGGATACAAGATAAACATAACAAAAACACAAATACTGACATTCCACTATAACCCTCTAAACCAGATAACTGATAAGATCAAACTAAACTGGAAACAAAAAGAAATAAAATACCTTGGAGTGAACATACCTAAAGATCTAAGCAAAATCTATAAAGCAAACTATGATAGGTTGGAAAAGGAAATAAAAAAAGATATTGATAGATGGTCAATCTTAAATATGGATCTGAATTCAAAAATTGAGACAGTCAAAATCAGCATACAACCTAGATTACTTTACCTCTTCCAGGCTATACCAACAGAGATTCCAGATGCCCAGTTCTCAAAGTGGGACAGGATGATATCGAGGTTTGTTTGGGGAGGTAAAAAGCCAAGAGTGAAATATAAAACTCTCCAGTTACCAAAAGAGAAAGGAGGCATGGGCCTACCGAGTCTAAAGGAATATTACTACTCAGCACAAATAAGATATATCATATGTTGGTGCGATGAAGGATATGAGGCAAAATGGAAAGAAATGGAAAAGGAAATTGAGGGACTCCCAGTACAAAGCATAATAGGAGATAAAGATGCATATAAGCAAATCAAACAAATAGACCCAATCACTAAATTTACTTTGGAACTGTGGTATAAAATAGTACAAAAGTATAATATAAAGGAAGACATAAAACTATTGAAATGGGTAGCATTTGACAGTCAGTTTGAACCGGCAAAACAAGATAGGGGATACAAAAATCTGGTGAACAAGGGAATCACAGCATGGGGCAATATTGGAAAAAAAGATCTCGGGAGCTTTGTAAACATCAGGAGAAAATTTAAACTAGAAAGATCGGAATTCTTCAGATATCTGCAGATGAGAGACTATTATATGAAGAAGATTAGGCATAACCTCCAAACAGATGTGAGCGAGATTATACAATTCATTTTAAGCTCATATACAGGAAATAAAATAAGAATTATTTCAAAGCTATATCAGAAACTTATGGCAAACAATCATTCAAGTAACTATATAAAGGAGAAATGGGAGAAAGAGCTCAATTTAAACATAACAGAAGAAAGCTGGCAGGAAATATGGAAAACACAACACACATCAACAAATTCAAGGACATGGAGGGAATTTGGATGGAAAAACCTGATTCGCTTTTTCATTACACCACAGATTCAAGGAAAATATACAAAAACCCAATCTTTATGCTGGAGGGGATGTGGGGCTCAAAATGCAGACCACTCACATATGTTTTGGAAATGCTGCAAAATCTCATCATTCTGGAAATCTATACATGTGACAATACAGAGGATATTAGGATATAATATACCAATGAACTGTAACCTGATGTACTTATGTGATCTTAAAAGAGACAATGTAATACAGGCTGAGGACAGATATCTAGTTAAAATCTTGTTGATTGCATGTAAAAAAACGATCACAAAAAAATGGCGATCAGAAGTTCTTCCTGACCAAGAGCAATGGACTGACATTGTTGAGGATATACATTCATTCATTCATCTTCTTCCGCTTAATCCTTTTTGGGTCGCGGGGGGGCTGGAGCCTATCCCAGCGTCTTTGGGCGAGAGGCAGGGTACACCCTGGACAGATCGCCAGTCCATCGCAGGGCCAACACAGAGCGACAGACAACCATTCACTCTCACAGTCACACCTAAGGACAATTTAGAATCCCCAGTTTGATGCCAATTAACCTAACTTGCATATTTTTGGCATGTGGGAGGAAACCGGAGAAATCCCGGAGTAAACCCACGCAGACACGGGGAGAACATGCAAACTCCGCACAGATCACTGTTGGTCGGGGGCTGTATCGACAAAGAATGCAAGAAGGAATATGGGGAAAAAAATGGCAGAAATGGACACACTACAAAGTGCAACAACGAGACAGAAATTGAAAGAATAACCAAAGACGCTGGAAAAACCAGAAGAATTAAGAGATGGAAACTAAAAACTTGATGCTCCAACATTTGCCCCCCCCTTTTTTTTTTTCTTTCTTACTCTAGCCCCTTTGTTTTTAAATGTAGACTGTGATCTGAATGCAATATATATGATGAAAAATAAATAAAAATCTAAGTTACAAAAAAAAAAAAGATTTCCCCTACTAAACTTCCACATATCTGGGGAGGCTGAAATTCAGTGATGCATACTGTCATAACCTCAGCAAAGCACGTATCAAATGTGAGATCAGTCTGGCAAACGGTTCGAGAGATATGCGTGGAACAGACAGAATGACACACACAGAAAATCCTTACATTATAATATGATAACAAAATACACATATTGTTTTTAATACTACAGATCATGTTACATAATGGTCTTCTGTAACAGTACTTTTTGCATGTGATGGCATATGTGAAAATGTGCCTGTGTGATTATTACTTGTGTGTATCCAGTCTCATTTTTGTGGCTGTGTATTTTCCTGTTTGTGTTGTGTGCTGAGCTTGGCACCTGCTAACAGTGCCAAATAATGTGCTCTGTTGAAATTTTAATCACCTGCAAGTGCAAAACAAGAGCAATGCAATCAGGACCTAATTAGCGCAGCAATTAACACCTCTCTCACTCACACTTAGTGTGTGCCAGGGCTCACACGTTCAGTTCGTGTGATTGCAAGTTCTCTTTTCATTAGCATTTATGCTTTGATTGAATATGTTTTATTTATCAGCAAACATTTGTTTGTTGTTGTTGTGGTGACATTGTTAGCTCCCCGGGTCCCTGTTGCCTGGTGCGTTTCAGTGATCGACTACATCTTATGAATTTAACAGACATACCAAAACAAATGCGAAGTATGAAATAGGAATTGGTATTTATTTTAGCAGTTTGGGAAATTTACGTGTGGTTTAAAAAATGCCAAACCGTTAAAAAAACAAACAAAAAAACCCAGTAAAACATCTTTTTGCACCTGGATTGCCTCAAGAACTCCTCCATTTCCAGTCTGAAGTGTGTCATATGGAATGTCTGGTTGATTGAACAGCTTTATATGCATGCATGACTGTTTGTGCAATAACTGCAAAATATGAATAATTAGGTTTTGATTGGCATTTGGAACAATTGATCAGTGATCCCAGCAATTAAATTGATTGTTGTAGTTTTAACACCCTGTCAGTCTTGCTGTAAAGATGCAATATTTGCAATATTTTCTTTTATTAGGGTTGATATTTTCTACAGCTCCTATATTCAGAAACTCATGAAATGAGTAGTCACACATATTCAAAATGTATCAAAAAGTGCAAATTGCTGAATTTGTGTCTTCTAGTTGCATTTTAAGTGGACAAGGTCACTGATGACTATTGATCAGGCAGCAGCTAAACCAGCGTGGTCTGTCACATAGGGAATGGAGGATAGATTTGTGTGTCACTCTCTGTCTGAATGCTGGCCTCCTGGGGAGTGGACGTGTGTTTGTGCCGCCGTTTCAAGTATGGATTGTGTGTGTCCATGTGTGGAGTGTGCACTGGCCCCGTTGAGTTATCCATTACACCCTGTCCAGGAAACAAATAAGTTTCACTGCAGCATGAGAAATATTAACTTTCCCTTGGATAGCAAGCTAATTACGGCTGAGGAGCTCTCACACGTAACCCTGTCAAAGATTCAAAATATTCCAGCTGTCAGGGCAAGACGGCCACAGTGATAAACAGCTGATCGATACATGAACATATTGATGATGAACAGGGGGCTTGATTTGTCTGTCTAATGCCATTGACTTGTGTTAATAGACCAGGCGGAACTTTTCTCTGTAAAGTACCCAGGAGAAATACCCATGTCAAAATGAAGAAGAAACCAACTTTATTGTCATTTAATCCATATAGCCAGTCATGTACAGTAGAATGAAATTATGTTTCTCCTATCTACAATGTTAATCACATCTAGACTCAGAGGGGTCACTGTCACAAAGAACTTTTCTTTCCTCCATTCTATTATGCTGAGTACTAAGCTAGAAGTACCATTTTTATATGATCTTTGGTATGACCCAGCCAGGACTTGAACCCACGACCTCCTGGCTGTGGGGCAGATGCTCTACCACTAGTCCACCACTCCAAATGAATGAATAATGAATACGTTCCCAACATTTCTTCTAATTGCATTTTTTTAAAGTGAGATCATCACGTCGATGGCATGCATGATTTTTCAGGCCCAGACACTGCTGAATAAAACTGTCTACCACTCTGAACAGACAGGAAGTCTCCTTGCCCGATTTTATCCCAGTGTAAGAAACTTTGTTAGCACTCCATTTATCCTCATAGATGTCAAATCGTGAGCGTCTTTGGTGGTATTTGGGGTGGGGGGTATTTTGGGTAATTGACTGTGCCAGGGCGCAGTAGATCTAATTTGATTTGAACGATACAGTTTTAGCAGGCAGCAGTGACATCACTTCCCTCTCAGCGCATACTTCGGCATTAGTGTCATCAGTCTAATTTTTGAATTCAACAGATGACTTGTTTGTAATGGCATTGTGTTTCTTGAGTTTGAAATATACTTGATGTTTGCGGTTAATCATATCTATTTTATAAAGCCACATTATGTTTATCACCTACAGTAGAAATACGGTGCTAATATAAAATGGAATTGTGTGAGCTTTGATTCTTATAACTGAGAGAGCCTGTATGGAGCCAAAATCAGAGAAAAATGTGTGGCGTATGGAGAAGAACATGCAAAGTACATAAGAGAGTGTAAAGTTCAGTTCACCCACAGTCATCTGATCTGATGCCATTATTCAAGAGCCACGCTTATTTTCAGGAGGAAAAAAGAGGAGACAACAGAAACAATGAGACATGCATATGCCACTAAGTCCCCTCGGGGTATCTATCTTTTTGGCGTTCCAGAGCGATGCGGCGATCGGGCCTCAAGTGTGACCATGACTCCTCACCACCGCCTGCCCCTACTCCACCACAGTTCAAGACCAGAGTTTGGGGCACTCTTTCTTCTTTGACACAGTTTTCCCAATTTTCTGCTTGACTGTGATGGGAGACGTATGAAAGCATGCTCTGTGCATTTCTGAAGGCTCGCCTCTCACAGATGGCCCTGTGTCGAGTAGCAACTGCTGTCCAAGAGTCCCACAGATGGAGGATGCAGAAGAGAAAGTGCTTTAACTTCAGTCAGACCTATGAAAAGACAATTTCTGTGTATAGGTAGTACATCCCTAATACATGTTTGTGACTTTAAAATATAGCATTGACTAAAAGATTTTTTTTTTTAAATTTGATGTCTAGTGGCTGCTGGTAATAGATGTTCAAGACGTCGCATTATTTTAGAGAAAACAGTCCAAAATGAGAATGAGCCATGCTGTCAGTCTTTATCTGGTGTGCCTGGCTGATGCCAGTCATGGCCATTAAAGTGGGTCTCCTTCAATTAAATAATTTTATAATTTATTATACAGTATATCTTATGTATGTAAGGTGTTCTAGTAACCATCAATTACTAACCATTATTTACTGTCAACTCCATCAAAATCACATTTATTTATAGAGCACATTTAAAAACAATCAAGTTGACCAAAGTGTTGTACATTGAGATGAAGTTAAAATCAAACTACACAACAAAAAATATACAATAATCCATCCATCCATCCATCCATCTTCTACCGCTTTTCCGGAGGTCCGGGTCGCGGAGGCAGCAGCCCAAGCAGAGAAGCCCAGACCTCCCTCTCCCCAGCCACCTGCTCCAGCTCTTCAGAGGGGACACCAAGGCGTTCCCAGACTAGCTGGGAGACATAGTCTCTCCACCGAGTCCTGGGTCTGCCCCGGGGTCTCCTCCCAGTGGGACGTGCCTGAAACACCTCAAGTGGGAGACGTCCAGGAGGCATCCTAATCAGATGCCCATACCACCTCAACTGACTCCTTTCAATGTGGAGGAGCAGCGGTTCCACTCTGAGCCTCTCCCGGATGACTGAGCTCCTCACCCTATCTCTGAGGGTGAGTCCAGCAATCCTACGGAGAAAGCTCATTTCAGCCGCTTGTATCCGCGATCTCGTTCTTTCGGTCATTACCCAAAGCTCGTGACCATAGGTGAGAGTAGGAACGTAGATTGACTGGTAAATCGACAGCTTTGCCTTAGAACTAAGCTCCCTCTTCACCACAACAGACCGGTACAATGTCCGCATCACTGCAGATGCTGCTCCAATCCGTCTGTCGATCTCTCGCTCCATTTTCCCCTCACTCGTGAACAAGACCCCAAGATACTTAAACTCCTCCACTTGGGGCAGGAGCCTGTCCCCAACCCGGAGAGGACAATCCACCTTTTTCCGGCTGAGGACCATGGACTCGGACTTGGAGGTGCTGATTCTCATCCCAGCCGCTTCACACTCAGCGGCAAACCGTCCCAGCAAGAGCTGTAGGTCATTGCTGGATGAAGCCAACAGGACAACATCATCTGCAAACAACAGAGATGAGATCCTGTGGTTACCAAGCATGACACCCTCCATTCCCTGGCTGCGCCTAGAAATCCTGTCCATAAAAATTATGAACAGGACCGGTGACAAAGGGCAGCCCTGGCGGAGTCCAACTCTCACTGGGAATGACTCCGACCGAGTGTTGGCAATACGAACTAAACTCTCACAACGGTCGTACAGAGACCGAATAGCTCGTAACAACAAGCCCGATACCCCATACTCCCGAAGCACCCCCCACAAAAATCCACGAGGGACGCGGTCAAATGCCTTCTCCAAGTCCACAAAACACATGTAAACTGGTTGGGCAAACTCCCACGAACCCTCAAGAATTCTCGAGAGGGTAAAGAGCTGGTCCGATGTGCCACGGCCAGGACGAAAACCACATTGCTCCTCCTGAATCCGAGGTTCGACCAACGGCCGGACTCTCCTCTCCAGTACCTTGGCATAGACCTTCCCAGGGAGGCTGAGGAGTGTGATCCCTCTAAAGTTGGAGCACACCCTCCGGTCCCCTTTTTTGAAGAGAGGAACCACCACCCCGGTTTGCCATGCCAAAGGCACTGCCCCCGACCTCCACGCAATGTTGCAGAGGCGTGTCAACCATGACAACCCAACAACATCCAGGGCCTTGAGGTATTCGGGGCGAATCTCGTCCACCCCCGGGGCCCGGCCACCAAGGAGATTTTTAACCACCTTGGCGACCTCAGCCCCTGTGATAGGCGAGTCATCCCCCTTGTCCCCAAACCCTGCTTCCTCTGTGGAAGGCGTATCAGCGGGATTGAGGAGATCCTCGAAGTATTCCTTCCACCGCCCGACGATATCCCCAGTTGAAGTCAACAGTGTCCCATCCGCACCATACACAGTGTGGACGGGGAGCTGCTTTCCCCTCCTGAGCCGCCGAACAGTTTGCCAGAATCTCTTTGAAGCCGACCGAAAGTCTTGTTCCATGGCCTCACCGAACTCCTCCCATACCCGGGTTTTTGCTTCAGCAACCACCCGAGCTGCACTCCGCTTGGCCTGCCGGTACACCTCAGCTGCTTCGGGAGTCCCACAAGCCAACCAAGCTTGATAGGACTCCTTCTTCAGCTTAATGGCCCCCCTCACCACTGGTGTCCACCACTTGGTTCGGGGGTTGCCACCACGAGATGCACCGACCACCTTGCGGCCGCAGCTCTGGGCCGCCGCTTCAACAACAGAGGTGGAGAACATGGCCCATTCAGACTCCATGTCTCCAGACTCCCTCGGAATGTGGTTGAAGTTCTTCCGGAGGTGGGAGTTGAAGACCTCCCGGACAGGGGCCTCAGCCAGACGCTCCCAGCACACCCTCACTATACGTTTGGGTCTACCAGGTCTGAATGGCTTCCTCCCCTGCCATCGGATCCAACTCACCACCTGGTGGTGATCAGTTGACAGCTCTGCACCTCTCTTTACTCGGGTGTCCAAGACATACGGTCGCAGGTCTGATGATACGATAACAAAATCGATCATCGACCTGCGGCCTAGGGTGTCCTGGTGCCAGGTGCACATATGGACACCCTTATGCTTGAACATGGTGTTCGTTATGGACAGACTGTGGTTAGCACAGAAGTCCAATAACTGAACACCACTCGGGTTCAGATCGGGCAGGCCGTTCCTCCCAATCACCCCCCTCCAGGTTTCACTGTCGTTGCCCACGTGCGCATTGAAGTCCCCCAGTAGGACAATGGAGTCTCCAGGAGGAGCACCCTCCAGCACCCCAGTCACAGACTCCAAAAAGGGTGGGTACTCTGAAACATCATTTGGTGCATAGGCACAAATGATGGTCAGGACCCGTTTCCCAACCCGAAGGCGCAGGGAAGCAACCCTTTCGTCCACCGGGGAAAACTCCAATATAGAGGCAGCAAGGTGGGGCGATACAAGAATACCTACCCCTGCTCGTCGCCTCTCGCCCGGGGCAACTCCAGAAAAGGCCAAGCTCCAGCCCCTCTCCAGGAGACTGGTTCCGGAACCGGAGCTGTGTGTTGAGGTGAGGCCGACTATATCTAGCCGGTATCGCTCAATCTCGTACACCAGCTCAGGCTCCTTCCCCACCAGAGAGGTGACATTCCACGTACCAAAAGCCAGTTTAGAAAGCTTGGGATCAGTCCGCCAAGGTCTCCGCCTTTGACTGCCACCTAATCCACATAGCACCGGACTTCCATGATCCCTCCTGCAGGTGGTGAACCTACTGGAGGGCGGACCCATGTAACTCCTTCGGGCTGAGCCCGGCCGGGTCCCATGGGTGGAAACCTGGCCACCAGACGCTAGCCTTCGAGCCCCTCCCCCAGGCCTGGCTCCAGGGTGGGGCCCCGGTAACCCCATACCGGGCGGGGTACACTGAATCCTTGATATACAATTTATCATGAGAGTCTGTTGGATCGTTCTTAGTCTGGCCCTTCACCCAGGACCAGTTTGTCTTGGGAGACCCTATCAGAGGCAAATTGCCCCGGACAACATAGCTCCTGGGATCACTGGGGCACGCAAACCCCCCCACCACGATAAGGTCACGATCCATGAGGGGGTATATACAATAAATAAGATTAAAATACATTAAAAGAAAACAGTGAAAAAACAGCACATCAACTCTCTCAATGGCTTCTTATATACTGTATATGTGAGAATTGTAATACTGTGTGGAATACCTTAGTTTCCACAATGAGGGGATGTTTGAAAAGAAATCATACCTCCATGACCCGGAAGTCCTACCCTTGTAAACATCCACAAAATATTTCAAGTTTGTTTAAAAAAATAGACAAGCTAGAGTTGGATTTATTGTCTCGATTAGCAAACCACAGTACCTTTGTGGTGATGGACTCTTTATTTCATCTGAAAATGCCTAGAAAAAGTGAGCAAAGTGTGCCAAATCGCTAGCATGCTTAACTAGCCACCAGTGTGATCTCACAGGGACCCACAAATCCTACTCAACAGGTGACCAATATGTATTATAAAAACTGAACTCTGCACTGGACAATATTTTATTTGTTTATGTGTGTGAAATGACAATATGTCTATTCTTTGCTGTATTATGCTCATTGATCTACAACCTACACATTGTGTCAAGAACCTTGGCATTCTTCTAGACTCTGACTTTAATTTTATTTCACACATTAAAAATATAACAAAAATTGGATTTTATCATCTTAGGAATATAGCCAAAGTCCACCCTTTTCTCCCTCTTGCCATCACGGAGGTCTTGATGCATGCATTTATTACCAGTCGCATAGACTATTATAATGCCCTGCTCTCTGGTCTTCCCCAGGACAAAAAAGGACATCACTTCTCCAACTGCTCCAAAATTCAGCAGCACGAGTGTTGACGAGGACCAGGGGGCAGGCGCATATTACACCAGTTTTAAAATCACTGCATTGTCTCCCCGTGAATTTTAGAATCAATTTTAAGGCTCTCTTAGTAGTTTTTAAATGCCTCAATGGTCTTGGGCCTTCTTATCTATCTGAGCTGCTTTTACCTTATGAGCCCTCGCGGACCCTGAGATCCTGTGGTACTGGCCTTTGAATGGTTCCCAAAGTCAAGACCAAGACCTTTGGTGAAGCCTCCTTTCATTATTATGGTCCTCATCTGTGGAACAGCCTGCCAGAGAGCCTCAGGGCTACAGAGTCAATAGATGTTTTTAGGAACAGGCTCAAGACCCACCTTTTTAATGTGGCTTTTAATAAACCTGTTTAACTATTATTGAAGTAGTCATTTATGTTCCGTTGTTTTATGTTCTTCTTGGCACCATTTGTTTTTAGATTTTCTCATCTTTTCTTATTGATGCGTTTTTAGTTCAGTTTGTAAGTATGAGGTTTTAGTTCCTCTTGTTTTATGTGTTCTTAATTTCATTTTGTCCCTTTTTAATTTGGCTTTTAACAAACCTGTTTAACTATTATTGAAGTAGTCATTTATGTCCATTGTTTTACATTCTTCTTAGCTCCATTTGTTTTTAGATTTTCCCATCTCTTTTTATTTTGATGTGTTTTTAGCTCAGTTTATAAGTATGAATGAATGAATGAATGAATCTTTATTTCAGATAGATTAAAAGTAAAGATTAAAAAAGAAAAGAAACAGAATAATATAACAAAAGGGGGGGGGGAAGTATGGGTTTTTAGTTCCCTTTGTTTTATGTGTTCTTAGTTTTATCTTGTATTTTATGTGTTTTAGCTCCAGCGTTTCCTCAGTGGAGCCCCTCATGCCGGATACTGCTTGGCCCATCTGCAGGGGTGTTGGTCTCATGGGTCGCTCTAGCTTGGGTGGGTGGGGGCTTTATGCCATTGCCTATAGCTGTGGTATGAGCCCTGGCCTGTCCTGGTTGGGGTGGCCTCTGTGGCACGCCCTGTGGTTATGGGCTGTGTGGTCTCCCGGCGTGGGGGGGGGGCGCAGGATGGTTGCTCCTTCACATGGTGCCTCAGTGCCGAGCTATGTCTCTTTTATTTTATATGTGTGGAAAAGAAGTAGGGGGTGCAGCATCCGATGTTTGAAAAGTGCTATACAAATAAAGTTTGATTGATTGATTGATTGAGGTGCTTAGCAACAGTTAACTGGGTACATTTAGAAGGAACAATTTTTCTTGGTGGAGCAAAGCAACCGGTTAAACAAACAAATCATAATATTTTGTCCTGTATTGCTGTTATTTAATAAGCTGTGCTCATGGAACTGTTGTATAAAAGCAATGTTACACTCGTTTCATGTGGTATCAATGAATATAGTATGTGGTGCAGCATCAGATTGATGCTGCATACCCTCTCATGAAATATTGCTTAACTATCGTACAGTATTGAATATTTTGTATGTTAAATATTTATTATGTGGGAGAAATAAACTATTCCAAGTAAATTTAGACCACTTACTTCTATACACTCAGAGATGGTACTCTTAGCATGTTTAGCTAACTATAACAGCCCAAATGCTAATCAAAGACTACAGAATAAAAATTGTAGTTATGGAACCATTATTGATCTGGAATATCCAGGAAAGTTTAGACAATGACAAAGGTCTGCATCCGTAGTTATCTATATCTTATACCACAAAGAAAATTAAATGTAACTGGTAGTTAGAAGTACTTTGAGTACTCAGAACAGACCAGCAAAAAGGCTATGGTCAAGGTCTTATAGATATCCACTTTAGTTCAGCTATCACATCAGGCACAGGGGCTTGCCTGTGTAAGGAAATCTGACTGGATGTGTATTGATGACAAAGAGCTAAATAAAAAGGAGGGTCACAGGTTTCAGATGTAAAGTAGTAGTCACGTGTCGCAAGAGTTGATATTATTATCCAAGCAACCTCAGGAGACAGCCAACAAGTGTTACTCCTCAAAGAGAGTACATTTTCGATTTATTTCTTTGTCACATCCAACTACAGCTTGAAATGTCAAAATACAAGATGAAGCTCCCATGAACAGCTGACCAGACAGATGGAGATCCAGAACCGATGACAAAAAGAGACCTACAGGTCCTCTGCTGACGTTATATAGTATATCACACTATATAAATAGAGATTCCTTTATTTGTAACACAAAAGTGGATTTTGTAATTAAATTGGACAGCTGGTATTATTTGTGTCAGTGTTTGATTTCATGGCCAAAACTTTAATGCAAAGTAAGTTGTCTATCAGATGTTGTATGTGTTCAATAATCTAAAGTTGCTGTATTAGCAGCTGGTAAGATGATACAGAATATGTACGGTAGTTATGTGTTGCACGTAACTGAGTTAGGTGCAATAGCAGACCCATGGTGAAGGAACCTTTGCTGTCTCAGAAGTAAATTCCACCAACAGAGCCATATACAGTGGGGCAAAAAAGTATTTAGTTAGCCACCAATTGTGCAAGTTCTCCCACTTAAAAGATGAGAGAGGTCTCCAATTTTCATCATAGGTATACCTCAACTATGAGAGACAAAATGAGGGAAAAAAATCCAGAAAATCACATTGAAGGATTTTTAATGAATTAATTGGTAAATTCCTTGGTAAAATAAGTATTTGGTCAATAACAAAAGTTCATCTCAATACTTTGTTATATACCCTTTGTTGGCAATGACAGAGGTCAAACGTTTTCTGTAAGTCTTCACAAGGTTTTCACACACTGTTGCTGGTATTTTGGCCCAGTCCTCCATGCAGATCTCCTCTAGAGCAGTGATGTTTTGGGGCTGTCGCTGGGCAACACGGACTTTCAACTCCCTCCAAAGATTTTCTATGGGGTTGAGATCTGGAAACTGGCTAGGCCACTCCAGGACCTTGAAATGCTTCTTACGAAGCCACTCCTTTGTTGCCTGGGCGGTGTGTTTGGGATCATTGTCATGCTGAAAGACCCAGCCACGTTTCATCTTCAATGCCCTTGCTGATGGAAGGAGGTTTTCACTCAAAATCTCACGATACTTGGCCCCATTCATTCTTTCCTTTACACAGATCAGTCGTCCTGGTCCCTTTGCAGAAAAACAGCCCCAAAGCATGATGTTTCCACCCCCATGCTTCACAGTAGGTATGGTGTTCTTTGAATGCAACTCAGCATTCTTTCTCCTCCAAACACGACAAGTTGAGTTTTTACCAAAAAGTTCTATTTTGGTTTCGTCTGACCATATGACATTCTCCCACTCCTCTTCTGGATCATCCAAATGCTCTCTAGCAAACTTCAGACGGGCCTGGACATGTACTGGCTTAAGCAGGGGGACACGTCTGGCACTGCAGGATTTGAGTTCCTGGCGGCGTAGTGTGTTACTGATGGTAGCCTTTGTTACTTTGGTCCCAGCTCTCTGCAAGTCATTCACTAGGTCCCCCCGTGTGGTTCTGGGATTTTTGCTCACCGTTCTCATGATCATTTTGACCTCACGGGGTGAGATCTTGCGTGGAGCCCCAGATCGAGGGAGATTATCAGTGGTCTTTTATGTCTTCCATTTTCTAATAATTGCTTCCACAGTTGATTTCTTCACACCAAGCTGCTTACCTATTGCAGATTCAGTCTTCCCAGCCTGGTGCAGGTCTACAATTTTGTTTCTGGTGTCCTTTGACAGCTCTTTGGTCTTGGCCATAGTGGAGTTTGGAGTCTGACTGTTTGAGGTTGTGGACAGGTGTCTTTTATACTGATAACGAGTTCAAACAGGTGCCATTAATACAGGTAACGAGTGGAGGACAGAAGAGCCTCTTAAAGAAGAAGTTACAGGTCTGTGAGAGCCAGAAATCTTGCTTGTTTGTAGGTGACCAAATACTTATTTTACCGAGGAATTTACCAATTAATTCATTAAAAATCCTTCAATGTGATTTTCTGGATTTTTTTTTCTCATTTTGTCTCTCATAGTTGAGGTATACCTATGACGAAAATTGGAGACCCTTCTCATCTTTTAAGTGGGAGAACTTGCACAATTGGTGGCTGACTAAATACCTTTTTTCCCCCACTGTATGATTTAACAGATAATGAGTTAAATGTTTTTTTTTTCCTTTCCTCTTTCAAATATCTAGTTGATGGATCAAATGCAAGACACATAGTAAATTCCTTTAAAAGTCGTATAAAATGTCAAATGTGTTGATTGTTTGAGTTCCACATTTTCCTCTCAACATTTTTACTGACCAATAAATAGAGATACACTCATCTTTTTAAAGCACAAACTGGGTAAAATGATTGAGGCAGGATTGGAAAACTTGGTTTGAGCACGTCTGATGGCCCAACACTGTTGTACACATCCTGCCAAAATCATTTTCCATCACTGTTGGCAATTTCTTTCAATTTAGTGATCAACAGAGGGGAAAAAAGTGGATCATTACACAAACACATTACAACCTAAACTCGTACAGTCTTCTTAATGACAAATTCATCAGACAAGCTATCAGATTTAGAGCCATGACACTGGGGATTTCTTTTTGCTTTTTAATTTGGAGCATATTTGCACTGGGGAAATCATGCTTCTTTATCAAATTCTCAGCCGAGACTTTGCCACTTGTTTCTGAGTTTACTAACAGTGCAGTACACTATATAGCATTTTTCATGCGTTTTTAATGAGAGGAAACTAATGAATGCAGAACAACTTATTTTATCCTTTAACAATATTTTTGGCTTTATTTGATGTGCTTTATCTTGGTACACCCTGTTTGAACATTAAAATTTTAGTTAAGCTTTTTCTGCCTCTTTTACTTACTATACTTCCTTCCTACTTTTTGGACTTCCTGCTGTTTTTCATCTGTCGAGTTTCAACCATCTTCTTTCACATCATTTCAGTAAAGCAACACTATGTAAGATTTTCACTTTTAGATATTATTTCTAAAATAATTTGATACTACATCAACCGTTGACCAGGTGAATGCCACATCTACCGTAACCTGAGTGGGCCTGCATTGCCTGCAACAGCACTATGTAACGTTCCTGTTTCTGGAAGAAACACTGAAAAGAAAACAACGTGCACATTTTGTTGTGTCCATAATGTTGAGAATGACGAGTAAGGCTGAACTCGGTTAACAGGGTTTATTCAGGATAACAATAACTATGTACAAAGGCTTACGGCACTCGCCTGCATGCCAGATGGCTCCACGACGAAAGAGGCAGAGCCTCCTCTGCCCACTTCCTTTATACCCCGGGTGGCATCACTACCGGAAACCGGCAGTCAGCCACCCCCGGTCCACCCACGTCCAACCCGGCCGCCATCTTGCTAATACCAGCCTGTTTCTATACATAACACCCTCCCCCCTTTAAAAAAATGTCAAGCACACAAATAACTCACCCAAATTTGTCGCCTGGCTCACGCACTAACAGGAAAACATATATACAAAAGTAATAAGTGAAGAGAAAGGAGTGGATTTTACCATGGATGGCTATGAATTAAATTATATAAATAGAAAAGTGAAAAAAGGAGGAGGAGTTGCAATTTTTGTTGACAAGAGCTTGAAATACAAGGTTGTTGAAAATCTGTCAGTAACTGTGGATGATTTATTTGAATGTATTACAATAGAAATCTGTCTGGACAATGTGAAGAATGTAGTAGTGAGCTGTGTATATAGAACACCTGGATCAAACATTGACTTATTTAAGGACTGGATGGAAAAAATGTACGCAAAACTAACTCATAAAGTTATGTTCATCTGTGGGGATTTCAATATAGATCTGATGAACTCAAAACAACATAGTTTGACAGAAGAATTTATCAACACAATGTACAGTATGGGTTTACATCCAACAATTACCGGACCTAGCAGAATCACGTCACACAGTGCCACACTAATAGATAACATATTCACAAACATTATGGAAAATAATATCAGGAGTGGGCTTTTATTGAATGATATCAGTGACCACCTGCCGATTTTTGTTGTCTATCAATGTGATTATAGGAAGAAAAAGTATACCAAAAATATTAAATATAGAAGAATAAGAACCGAAGAATCAATGCATTTACTGACAAAGGAATTATTAATACAAGATTGGAAGATAGTTTATGATGAAAATGACATAAATAGAGCATATGATAAATTTTTACAAATATTTCAATCATTGTACAATAAATACTGTCCTATAAAACAATACAGTGACAGAAAACAAACAAAAAATATTCCTTGGGTCACCAAGGGGTTAATAAATGCATGTAAAAAGAAGAATACATTATATAAACAATTCATTAAATGCAGAAAGGTGGAAGCTGAGATCAAATATAAAAAATGCAAAAATAAGCTTACTAATATAATGAGGACCTGTAAGAAAGAATATTACAACAGAATACTAGAGGATAACAAAAATAACATAAAAGGAATATGGCAAGTACTCAATGGGATTATTAGTAATCGTCCTAAGAATGCAAATTATCCAGAATATTTTATCGAAAATGGCAATTTGATAAATAATATGGAAGGTGTGGTCAGTGGTTTCAATAAATTTTTTGTAAACGTTGGTCCTGAATTAGCAAAATCAATAGTGACACCAGAAACAAACTACAGTGGTTCTGTGAATGAAATAGAAGATAAAAATCCAAACACTGTAGAAGAGCTTGGAAATGAAGAGGCGATTTGGTTTATAAGCAAAGCTTTAATATTCAGCTCTTCTAACAAGTCTCATCTGGTGCAGAGAGTGGCAGAAGGGAAAAGAGGGAGAATCTTTCCCACTCACTGGTTATATACATGCACACAACAAAAGACATGCATAACAAAGGCTGACATCCCTCATTATCTTAATCCCCCCATTGTCCTGGTATTTCCTCTCCTCGCCTTGGGGGGTGAGGGTGGCTCCTCCGGTCTCCTCCGCCACGTCCGGGAACGTCTTTGTTCTTCACTCGGCGGGTGAGAGTCCTTTGTCCTTTCAGAGGTGTGAAGTTCTTTACATATGTAATCACCAAACATTTCCACATGCTTTAACATATGTAGGTTATGGCATATATGGTTAATATAGACCACAGGCCCCCCAAACAACTAAGAAAAGACAACAGGAAGGTTCACAGTCTAAGATAGTTACTATGACATGCTAAGTGTTACATCTGTTGCCACAGAAGAAACTTTCTAGCAGCCATGCTCCTAAGAGAGTTCAGTGGTAATTATAACAGCATAGTAAAATCATAAGTCAGTCCTAAACTGTTGCAGCACAATTAGTGAAAAATTGTGGAGTGGTTTGTATCAGTCCCTGTGCTGTCTGGGTTTTAATCTTCTCCCAAAACTGCTGTAGGTTGGTTTAGGCGCCCTGCTGGGACCTTCTTGAGAGGGATCTGCAGTGTGGGAAGGAGAGAGGTTAACTGTTCCCTTTTGGGGGGCTGAGTCTTTTCTCTTGGGGGGTCTACCCCGCCGAGGTGCTCTCGCCAACTGTGCAGGCTCGTCTTTCAACAAGAAGGCAGGTTTAAGTCTGTCAATGCTGACTGTTTCTTTTCTATCCCCAAAATCAAGCACAAAGTGTTTATCACCATGTTCCAGCACTCTGTATGGCCCATCGTATACTGGGCGAAAGGTAGGTTTTAAAGCTTCATGCTTAACAAAAACGAACTCAGCGTTTTTTAAAGCCTGAGGGACAAAAACCCGTGGGAAGGAGTGATGAGCTGGACCGGGGAGAGAGTTCGGTCCGTTGCTGCCTAAAAACCTTGGGACTGGAAGGCACCCTGGCTCTGGGTTCTCTGGTAAAAATTCACCTGGGAGCCTGAAAGGTTGTGCAAAGACTAATTCTGCGGGAGAGGCGTCTAGATCCTCTTTAAGCGCAGCACGCAACCCTAATAAAACCCAGGGAAGTTTATTTACCCAATTTGTGTCCGTTAGTGAGGCTCTGAGGGCGGCCTTTAAAGACCTGTGAAAACGCTCGCATAACCCATTAGCCTGAGGGTGATAAGCGGTGGTGCAGTGAATTGTTGCCCCCAAGCTGCTGGACATGGCTGACCAGAGCTCTGAGACAAATTGAGGCCCCCTATTGGACGTGATGTCCGATGGGACGCCGGAACGTGCCACCCAGTTTGTCAAAAAAACGCGAGCGACTTCCTCCGCTGTGGTTGCCGCTAGAGGGACTGCCTCTGGCCAGCGTGTGGTGCGGTCTATCATTGTTAACAGGTGTGTGAAACCGTGGGAGGACGGTAGTGGCCCCACGAGGTCGACATGAACGTGGTCGAACCTTCTAGCAGGGATTGGAAAAGGCTCCAGAGGGGCTTTTGTGTGTCTGTGTATTTTGGCGCGTTGACAAGAAATGCAAGTTTTTGCTCATTCTTTTACGTTTTTGCGCAGGCCTGGCCACACAAACTTTTCGGCGACCATTTTAACTGAGGCGCGCACACCTGGGTGCACGAGGGAGTGAATTGCGTCGAAAATACGGCGGCGCCATGTAGCTGGTACTAACGGGCGAGGTCGGCCGGTTGAAACATCGCATATTAGGGGGGGCACGCCATCGCGTAAACCCTTTTTCTCCAGCCTTAACCCTGTTGGTCCAGACAGGAGTGCGCGCACGTCCGCGTCACTGTTTTGTTCCTCCGCCATGGCTGCATAATCTATCCCTGCATGGATAGGTGCTGCGTATGTATCTGCGTTAGTGAAGAGTTCTGCTGCTGAGGCAGTATAATCTGTCTCCCCGCGCTCTGGTGGTGTCACAGCGCGAGAGAGACAGTCCGCTACTACGTTAAGTTTGCCTGCCACGTGTCGAATGTCTGAGGTGAACTCTGAAATCGCAGCTAGCTGTCTTTGTTGCCTGCCTGACCATGGTTCTGAAATTTTAGCCATAGCAAAAGTGAGCGGCTTATGGTCTACAAAAGCCGTGAAACTCCGCCCTTCTAACCAGAACTGGAAGTGGCGGATGGATAAATGAAGTGCCAGCAGCTCTCTGTCAAAAGTGCTGTATTTGCGTTCAGTTTGGTTTAGCGATTTGCTAAAGAATGCTAAAGGTTGCCAGACCCCGCTGACAAGTTGTTCTACAACTGCCCCTATAGCTAGGTCTGAAGCATCTGTGGTTAGTGCGATGCGGGCCAAGGGATCTGGGTGAACTAACAATGTGGCGTTAGCTAGGGCGCTTTTTACTTCCGCGAAAGCGCGTTCGCGCTCCGGGGTCCATTCGACCGCGTTGGAAGCTTTCTTTTTTTTGAGCACGTCATATAGGGGCTGCATGAGCTGAGCTGCGTGGGGGAGGAAACGGTTGTAAAAATTAACCATCCCTAAAAATTCCTGTAGCGATTTGACCGTTTGTGGCCGTGGAAAACTTTCTATCGCATGAACTTTGTCTGGAAGTGGAACTGCCCCCTTCGGAGAGACTTTGTGTCCTAAAAAATCAATTTGTGACACGCCGAATTTGCATTTGGCTGGATTGATTATTAACCCGTGCTCTTCTAGCCTCTGAAAAACCGTAGTGAGGTGCTGCTCGTGTTCTTCCTCAGACGAGCTGGCTACCAGCATGTCGTCGAGGTAGACAAAAACAAAAGGGAGGTCACGTAGGACCGCGTCCATCATTCGTTGAAAAGTTTGAGCATCGCCTTTGAGGCCGAAAGGCATTCGCAGGAATTCAAAAAGGCCGAAAGGGGTTATTACCGCTGTTTTAGGAACGTCTTCTGCTCGGACTGGGACTTGGTGATAACCGCGGACTAAGTCTATTTTTGAAAAAATGCGCGCACCCGCTAGATGTAGTGAAAAATCTTGAATGTGAGGGATTGGGTAACGGTCATGCGCTGTAGCGTTGTTTAATCTGCGGTAATCTCCGCACGGTCTCCAAGAACCGTCGGATTTCGGAACTATGTGAAGTGGTGAGGCCCAGGGGCTCTTCGAGCGTCTAACAATGCCCAATTTTTCAAGAGTTGTAAACTCGTCCCGTGCTATGTTGAGCTTGGCCGCGTCTAAGCGGCGAGCTTTGGCAAAAACGGGAGGTCCCGTTGTGAGAATGAAGTGTTCAACCCCGTGTTTAGCCACAGTGGCTGAGAATTTGGGGATTGTGAGTGCTGGAAACTGGGTGAGGAGTTGCTCAAACTTACCTCCTGCCGTGGTGACGCTGGCCTGCACAGGTGGCGGAGAAACTCGGGCTGAGCATGGAATAGAAGCAAAGGACAGTGCATTAACCAGGCACCTATTTGCTAGATCCACTAATAACCCATGTGCACACAAAAAATCTGCGCCTAATAAGTTAAAACTCACCGCCGCTACAACAAATGTCCATCTGTAGCTGCGGCCGTGGATGAGGAGGTGCAGGCTCTTCTCGCCGAACGTGTCGATGCTAGAGCCGTTGGCTGCCACGGCTCCGTTGCCCCGGGTGCCCGTGGCTCGATCTGCGTGGGAGGGCATGACGAAACTCAGCTGGGCTCCTGTGTCGATGAGGAACTGCTTGCCTGAGTGTCCATCCGTCACGTACAACAGCTTGTTTTTCTCGCCGAGAACCGCTGCTGTTAACGGCTCTCGGCTTTGGCGTTTAAATTTGCAGGGGGGAAAGCATTTGTGAGCCTTCTCGGCGAAGCGGTGGTGGTAATAACAAACATCGCTCCGTCTGTTACGTCTTGGCCATGTCGCTGTCACCGTGGGCTGGTTCTGCTCCGTGGGTTGCGGTTCCTCATGGCTCGGGGCGTCAGCTTTGAGGTCTGCGGATGCTGCTGTGGGTGTCAGCTCCTTGCAGGCGTTGACGAGCCGATGAGCTTCATTGGCCAGCACGCGGAAGTCTTGGTGGTTGCTGCATTTCATGCTGGCGAGTGTCCCTCTCATGTGTGGCGGCAGCGTGCTGAGAAAGATAAACTGGAAGAGGAAGTTGTCACTGTCCTCTTCTTTGAGCTGTAGCAAATCCTCCATGAGGGCCTTCGGTTTGCACCCTCTGTGGCCGTAGACCGCCAGGATCTTCTCGGCTCTCTCTTCTGCTGATGGGACGTAGTTCGCCACGATGGTTGCTTTGAGCGTCTCGTATTTGTCCCGGGCCGGTGGTCGCCGGATCATGCTCCGCACACACTTCGAAGTGGCGGCGTCGAGTTTGGAGACGATGTGATAAAATTTGGTGTCATCAGCCGTGATGCCCGCCAGTGCAAATTGGGCTTCAGCCTGCTGAAACCAAGAGGCGGGGTCTTCTTGCCAGAAGTCTGGCAGCTGGACAGCGACGGCATTCGTGCACACCATCACTGTTGTGCCCGTCGGGTGAGAGTGCCTTGCCTCGGCTCTCGCGGCAGTGCTGGTGCTCGGTTGAGCCCTCTCAATCTCTTCTGCCGGGGGGAACAGTTGTCCATCTGCTCCCTCGTCTGCGTGGCGGCTGGCGTCTGCCTGGGTCGCCGCGGATGAGTCGATTGCGGGGGAATGCCTCAGGTCCATACTCGCGTCAAGGTCACCAGTGTAGAAGAGCTTGGAAATGAAGAGGCGATTTGGTTTATAAGCAAAGCTTTAATATTCAGCTCTTCTAACAAGTCTCATCTGGTGCAGAGAGTGGCAGAAGGGAAAAGAGGGAGAATCTTTCCCACTCACTGGTTATATACATGCACACAACAAAAGACTCATTATCTTAATCCCCCCATTGTCCTGGTATTTCCTCTCCTCACCTTGGGGGGTGAGGGTGGCTCCTCCGGTCTCCTCCGCCGCGTCCGGGAACGTCTTTGTTCTTCACTCGGCGGGTGAGAGTCCTTTGTCCTTTCAGAGGTGTGAAGTTCTTTACATATGTAATCACCAAACATTTCCACATGCTTTAACATATGTAGGTTATGGCATATATGGTTAATATAGACCACAGGCCCCCCAAACAACTAAGAAAAGACAACAGGAAGGTTCACAGTCTAAGATAGTTACTATGACATGCTAAGTGTTACATCTGTTGCCACAGAAGAAACTTTCTAGCAGCCATGCTCCTAAGAGAGTTCAGTGGTAATTATAACAGCATAGTAAAATCATAAGTCAGTCCTAAACTGTTGCAGCACAATTAGTGAAAAATTGTGGAGTGGTTTGTATCAGTCCCTGTGCTGTCTGGGTTTTAATCTTCTCCCAAAACTGCTGTAGGTTGGTTTAGGCGCCCTGCTGGGACCTTCTTGAGAGGGATCTGCAGTGTGGGAAGGAGAGAGGTTAACTGTTCCCTTTTGGGGGGCTGAGTCTTTTCTCTTGGGGGGTCTACCCCGCCGAGGTGCTCTCGCCAACTGTGCAGGCTCGTCTTTCAACAAGAAGGCAGGTTTAAGTCTGTCAATGCTGACTGTTTCTTTTCTATCCCCAAAATCAAGCACAAAGTGTTTATCACCATGTTCCAGCACTCTGTATGGCCCATCGTATACTGGGCGAAAGGTAGGTTTTAAAGCTTCATGCTTAACAAAAACGAACTCAGCGTTTTTTAAAGCCTGAGGGACAAAAACCCGTGGGAAGGAGTGATGAGCTGGACCGGGGAGAGAGTTCGGTCCGTTGCTGCCTAAAAACCTTGGGACTGGAAGGCACCCTGGCTCTGGGTTCTCTGGTAAAAATTCACCTGGGAGCCTGAAAGGTTGTGCAAAGACTAATTCTGCGGGAGAGGCGTCTAGATCCTCTTTAAGCGCAGCACGCAACCCTAATAAAACCCAGGGAAGTTTATTTACCCAATTTGTGTCCGTTAGTGAGGCTCTGAGGGCGGCCTTTAAAGACCTGTGAAAACGCTCGCATAACCCATTAGCCTGAGGGTGATAAGCGGTGGTGCAGTGAATTGTTGCCCCCAAGCTGCTGGACATGGCTGACCAGAGCTCTGAGACAAATTGAGGCCCCCTATTGGACGTGATGTCCGATGGGACGCCGGAACGTGCCACCCAGTTTGTCAAAAAAACGCGAGCGACTTCCTCCGCTGTGGTTGCCGCTAGAGGGACTGCCTCTGGCCAGCGTGTGGTGCGGTCTATCATTGTTAACAGGTGTGTGAAACCGTGGGAGGACGGTAGTGGCCCCACGAGGTCGACATGAACGTGGTCGAACCTTCTAGCAGGGATTGGAAAAGGCTCCAGAGGGGCTTTTGTGTGTCTGTGTATTTTGGCGCGTTGACAAGAAATGCAAGTTTTTGCTCATTCTTTTACGTTTTTGCGCAGGCCTGGCCACACAAACTTTTCGGCGACCATTTTAACTGAGGCGCGCACACCTGGGTGCACGAGGGAGTGAATTGCGTCGAAAATACGGCGGCGCCATGTAGCTGGTACTAACGGGCGAGGTCGGCCGGTTGAAACATCGCATATTAGGGGGGGCACGCCATCGCGTAAACTCTTTTTCTCCAGCCTTAACCCTGTTGGTCCAGACAGGAGTGCGCGCACGTCCGCGTCACTGTTTTGTTCCTCCGCCATGGCTGCATAATCTATCCCTGCATGGATAGGTGCTGCGTATGTATCTGCGTTAGTGAAGAGTTCTGCTGCTGAGGCAGTATAATCTGTCTCCCCGCGCTCTGGTGGTGTCACAGCGCGAGAGAGACAGTCCGCTACTACGTTAAGTTTGCCTGCCACGTGTCGAATGTCTGAGGTGAACTCTGAAATCGCAGCTAGCTGTCTTTGTTGCCTGCCTGACCATGGTTCTGAAATTTTAGCCATAGCAAAAGTGAGCGGCTTATGGTCTACAAAAGCCGTGAAACTCCGCCCTTCTAACCAGAACTGGAAGTGGCGGATGGATAAATGAAGTGCCAGCAGCTCTCTGTCAAAAGTGCTGTATTTGCGTTCAGTTTGGTTTAGCGATTTGCTAAAGAATGCTAAAGGTTGCCAGACCCCGCTGACAAGTTGTTCTACAACTGCCCCTATAGCTAGGTCTGAAGCATCTGTGGTTAGTGCGATGCGGGCCAAGGGATCTGGGTGAACTAACAATGTGGCGTTAGCTAGGGCGCTTTTTACTTCCGCGAAAGCGCGTTCGCGCTCCGGGGTCCATTCGACCGCGTTGGAAGCTTTCTTTTTTTTGAGCACGTCATATAGGGGCTGCATGAGCTGAGCTGCGTGGGGGAGGAAACGGTTGTAAAAATTAACCATCCCTAAAAATTCCTGTAGCGATTTGACCGTTTGTGGCCGTGGAAAACTTTCTATCGCATGAACTTTGTCTGGAAGTGGAACTGCCCCCTTCGGAGAGACTTTGTGTCCTAAAAAATCAATTTGTGACACGCCGAATTTGCATTTGGCTGGATTGATTATTAACCCGTGCTCTTCTAGCCTCTGAAAAACCGTAGTGAGGTGCTGCTCGTGTTCTTCCTCAGACGAGCTGGCTACCAGCATGTCGTCGAGGTAGACAAAAACAAAAGGGAGGTCACGTAGGACCGCGTCCATCATTCGTTGAAAAGTTTGAGCATCGCCTTTGAGGCCGAAAGGCATTCGCAGGAATTCAAAAAGGCCGAAAGGGGTTATTACCGCTGTTTTAGGAACGTCTTCTGCTCGGACTGGGACTTGGTGATAACCGCGGACTAAGTCTATTTTTGAAAAAATGCGCGCACCCGCTAGATGTAGTGAAAAATCTTGAATGTGAGGGATTGGGTAACGGTCATGCGCTGTAGCGTTGTTTAATCTGCGGTAATCTCCGCACGGTCTCCAAGAACCGTCGGATTTCGGAACTATGTGAAGTGGTGAGGCCCAGGGGCTCTTCGAGCGTCTAACAATGCCCAATTTTTCAAGAGTTGTAAACTCGTCCCGTGCTATGTTGAGCTTGGCCGCGTCTAAGCGGCGAGCTTTGGCAAAAACGGGAGGTCCCGTTGTGAGAATGAAGTGTTCAACCCCGTGTTTAGCCACAGTGGCTGAGAATTTGGGGATTGTGAGTGCTGGAAACTGGGTGAGGAGTTGCTCAAACTTACCTCCTGCCGTGGTGACGCTGGCCTGCACAGGTGGCGGAGAAACTCGGGCTGAGCATGGAATAGAAGCAAAGGACAGTGCATTAACCAGGCACCTATTTGCTAGATCCACTAATAACCCATGTGCACACAAAAAATCTGCGCCTAATAAGTTAAAACTCACCGCCGCTACAACAAATGTCCATCTGTAGCTGCGGCCGTGGATGAGGAGGTGCAGGCTCTTCTCGCCGAACGTGTCGATGCTAGAGCCGTTGGCTGCCACGGCTCCGTTGCCCCGGGTGCCCGTGGCTCGATCTGCGTGGGAGGGCATGACGAAACTCAGCTGGGCTCCTGTGTCGATGAGGAACTGCTTGCCTGAGTGTCCATCCGTCACGTACAACAGCTTGTTTTTCTCGCCGAGAACCGCTGCTGTTAACGGCTCTCGGGCTTTGGCGTTTAAATTTGCAGGGGGGAAAGCATTTGTGAGCCTTCTCGGCGAAGCGGTGGTGGTAATAACAAACATCGCTCCGTCTGTTACGTCTTGGCCATGTCGCTGTCACCGTGGGCTGGTTCTGCTCCGTGGGTTGCGGTTCCTCATGGCTCGGGGCGTCAGCTTTGAGGTCTGCGGATGCTGCTGTGGGTGTCAGCTCCTTGCAGGCGTTGACGAGCCGATGAGCTTCATTGGCCAGCACGCGGAAGTCTTGGTGGTTGCTGCATTTCATGCTGGCGAGTGTCCCTCTCATGTGTGGCGGCAGCGTGCTGAGAAAGATAAACTGGAAGAGGAAGTTGTCACTGTCCTCTTCTTTGAGCTGTAGCAAATCCTCCATGAGGGCCTTCGGTTTGCACCCTCTGTGGCCGTAGACCGCCAGGATCTTCTCGGCTCTCTCTTCTGCTGATGGGACGTAGTTCGCCACGATGGTTGCTTTGAGCGTCTCGTATTTGTCCCGGGCCGGTGGTCGCCGGATCATGCTCCGCACACACTTCGAAGTGGCGGCGTCGAGTTTGGAGACGATGTGATAAAATTTGGTGTCATCAGCCGTGATGCCCGCCAGTGCAAATTGGGCTTCAGCCTGCTGAAACCAAGAGGCGGGGTCTTCTTGCCAGAAGTCTGGCAGCTGGACAGCGACGGCATTCGTGCACACCATCACTGTTGTGCCCGCCGGGTGAGAGTGCCTTGCCTCGGCTCTCGCGGCGGTGCTGGTGCTCGGTTGAGCCCTCTCAATCTCTTCTGCCGGGGGGAACAGTTGTCCATCTGCTCCCTCGTCTGCGTGGCGGCTGGCGTCTGCCTGGGTCGCCGCGGATGAGTCGATTGCGGGGGAACGCCTCAGGTCCATACTCGCGTCAAGGTCACCAGTGTAGAAGAGCTTGGAAATGAAGAGGCGATTTGGTTTATAAGCAAAGCTTTAATATTCAGCTCTTCTAACAAGTCTCATCTGGTGCAGAGAGTGGCAGAAGGGAAAAGAGGGAGAATCTTTCCCACTCACTGGTTATATACATGCACACAACAAAAGACTCATTATCTTAATCCCCCCATTGTCCTGGTATTTCCTCTCCTCACCTTGGGGGGTGAGGGTGGCTCCTCCGGTCTCCTCCGCCGCGTCCGGGAACGTCTTTGTTCTTCACTCGGCGGCTGAGAGTCCTTTGTCCTTCCAGAGGTGTGAAGTTCTTTACATATGTAATCACCAAACATTTCCACATGCTTTAACATATGTAGGTTATGGAATATATGGTTAATATAGACCACAACACAATCTTTTTGGGTGCAGTTACTGAAAAGGAAATTATCGAGACTGTGAGTAAATTTAAGAACCAAAAATCGACGGACTGGAATGAAACTGACATGACAATAGTGAAAAAAGTAATTGAGGGAATTGTTAAGCCACTCACCCACATCTGTAACCTGTCATTTCAAACTGGTACATTTCCAGACAAAATGAAAATAGCAAAAGTAATACCTCTATACAAAATAGGAGACAGTCATCGCTTCACAAATTACAGGCCAGTCTCTTTACTCTCACAATTCTCCAAAATACTTGAAAAAATCTTCACTAAGAGACTGGATGATTTCATTGAAAAACACAACCTCCTTACAGATAGCCAGTATGGTTTTAGAGCAGATAAATCTACATCTTTGGCACTGATCGAACTTATAGAAGAAATTACTAGTTGTATAGATAAAAAAAATGTTGCTGTAGGAGTATTTTTAGATTTAAAGAAAGCTTTTGATACCATTGACCACAGAATACTACTAAGGAAACTGGAAAGGTATGGGATAAGAGGGGTTGGACTGAGTTGGGTGGAAAGTTATTTAAGTAACAGACAACAATTTGTACAAATTGGAGAGCACAAATCACCCTTCATGGACATCAATTGTGGTGTGCCCCAGGGGTCAGTTTTGGGACCCAAACTCTTTATTTTATATATAAATGACATATGCCAAGTATCAAAAATTGTGAAATTTATTTTGTTTGCAGATGACACAAATATCCTTTGCACTGGTGAGAATTTGTAGCAGGTTTTAGAGGTGGTCACAACTGAAATGGAAAAATTAACGCAGTGGTTCAACAAAAATAAATTATCTCTAAATCTAAAAAAACAAAGATTATGTTGTTTGGAAATTATAAAATAAATCATGAAATAATGGTAACGATAGATGATACCAGAATAGAAACAGTACAGGAAAATAAGTTTCTGGGGGTGACGCTAGACAATAAAATCTGCTGGAAACCTCACATCAGTCACATCCGGGCCAAATTAGCAAAATGTATAGGCATACTGGGGAAGACAAGACACATCTTGGACTATAAATCACTGGTCTTATTGTACAATTCACTGTTTTTACCTTATCTTAACTACTGTGTAGAAGTCTGGGGAAACACCTACAAGACCAACCTACAGTCAATATGCACATTACAAAAAAGAGCTATAAGGATAATAAACAATGCAGGATATAGAGACCATACCAATTCGTTGTTCTTAAAGTCACATGTCATAAAGTTCATCGATTTAGTTAAATTTAAGACAGCACAAGTAATGTACAGGGCAATTAATAATCAACTACCAACTAATATACAAAAAATATTTAAAAAAAGAGACAATGATCATAATTTGAGAGGAGACTTAAACTTTACAAAACCCAAGATACGTACAACCAAGAAAAGTATGTGCATATCTGTCTGTGAGGTGGATTTGTGGAACAGTCTAGAGCCGGAACTGAAACTATGTACAAACAGAAATCAATTCAAAAAGAGGTATAAGCACCATTTGCTGAAAGGATATATGTTAGAAGGGTAGTGGTTATATGTACGATTCATTATGTTCACTCTGGGATATTATGGGACACTATGGAATGGTGGGTGGGACAGCACTGTGTATATCTGTGTTGTTTGAGGCTGGTTTTGATGTATGGACTTCATTGTATGTTAGAATGGATGGGTGTTAATGTTGATTTGTAAAAAATACAGTAAATTGTTTACTTGGGGTCTTAAAGGTGGTAATTTGTATAATTCACATGGGTGTATCTATGGAAAAGAGGAGATGGAATTAATAAGTGTTCACTTCTTCCTTCTCCCTTTCGAACAGTGTATAATGTTACTTTATTGCATTTGCCATTTGCTTGTATTTGTTATATTTTTGTGTTCGAAATAAACTATCTATCTATCTAGCTATCTATCTATCTAATAAAACACCTATTCACTCACACAGCTAAGGCTGGGGGGCCGGGTAAACTACCAGCACCCCCTACATGGCTGAGCAGGTTATTCTGCCGCTAGAAGAGAACAATGAAACAAAATAACAAGAAGCCGTGTCTCTAACTATAGAATAATCCCCATACTTATCCTACACAACCACAATACATATACTATCGGTGACACCCCCCAACTCCCACCCCACATTGGGCACACAAAACAAAACAATGTTGGGACATTCAATTAAAACAGGTCAAATAAATCAGGTGGGCTCAAATTTACCACTGCAATGATCACTTACAGAGCCGCCACCGTTCTGACTGTAAAATTTAACACATAAATGCCAATCAAATAAAACACTCCCAAATACAGTGCAAAACAGGCATAACTCCCATACAGGCCACTAAAATTATCATGCAAACACACAAATCAGGTTTGCAACTAAACGACACATCATGCCTACTGCACTCACTCTCTTTTCTTTTCTTTTTTTAAGCAATTTATCGGGGCACCAAATAGTAAATAACATAGGACTGAAGAAAACACGACAAACACACAAAACCAAAACCCTTAGTCCTTGGATGGATCCCTCTCCAGGCATCTCCGTCTCTTCACCTCAGGGCTCCTGCTGCGCCGTCTCCTCTTTACCACTGGCAGCCGCAGATCCTTCGGGTGTCTCCAGATGCGAATCGACCCACGCCGATGTGCCTCCATCCAGCCAGGCTCCACCTGGAACTGACTTTGGTCACCCCGCTGCTCGCGTGGACTGTGATCTTGTCATACTTGAGCATCAACCTTGGTGTTCGAGGGAGCCATCTTCCTTTTATCCAGATCACCAATCCTGCGACAGGCCTCCGTCACTGATCGCTCTGGCTCGCAGGCTCGTCTCAGTCTCCTCTTGGCAGGCCATCGCTGGTCACCATGATCACCACGCTCCGCAGTCTAGCCCCGTTTTCTCCCGCCGTTGGCGCCTCGTCCTCACGAGCCTCATCAGGGGTCCTGTTGTGCTGTCCGGCACCCTTGTCCAGGGCAGCCTGCGTGATGGCATCGGGTCCAGCCCGAGACGGCTCCGCGTGGCACAGCGTGTGCTCTCCCTCTGTCATTTTGTCCAACCAGTCTGAATCCCACACCTCAGCACCCTCCATGACTGTAACAGGTTGGCCACACAGTCCACACCCAGACCATTCTTAACCCAACATGTTAGCAATGGAAAGCCCAAGACTGTAAAATAGGTTACAACCCATAACGTTAACCCCGATGCTGAAACGTTGATGCGAACACTGGGTGCCACATTGTCCTTATACCGGGCCTCCATTTCCACATAGCCCAAAATAGCCAACCTGTTCTGTCCATAACCATAATACTCTTCATATTGCCTTCTAATCTGCCGGTGGGGAAACAGTCTCTCCACGGTTTCCAGATTCAGGACGGAAATCACCGTTCCAGTGTCTACAAAAAGCGGGATCTCAACGCCATCTATCGTGACGATGCAGCCGATCCTCCCTGTCATCTCTGGGGAGACGGTATGCACAACTGTTGGAGTCTTCTGCACAGCACCTCGTTCACCCCTACGGCTCCTGCATACAAAGTTTTTGCACACCCTAGCAAAATGGTTCAAAACACCGCACTTGCCACAATGCTTTCCTTTCACCAGGCACACCCTCGACTTATAGTGGTGCTCAGTAGACCCACATCCATAACATTTTGGCGTACCAGGGGCAGACCTTATCCTGACCATGGAGGCAAAATCATCCTCTCTGCACTTGCCATCACAAGGTCCATGATCAGTGCCTTAGCGCAAGACTCATTCTTTTCCAGAGAAGCCCTTTCAGTAAGGCCCCTCGCGATGGTCTCTGCCACCTTGAACTGTTGGGCAAGCTCAACAGCTTCAGTTCACGTCAACTCCCCTGGGTGTGTCAACAACCTGGACCGGGCCGCCGGGCAGTAGATGTGCTCTGCCAGCTGGTCCCGAATCATCCCGTCCTCCAGGGCCCCAAATCTGCATTCCCTCACCAGCTCGCAGAGGTCTGCCATGAATCTTCTTACCGGCTCTCCCAACTACTGGCGGCGCTGTCGAAAATGAATACGCCTCACAGTGATGTTCTCCGGTGCCCTAAAGTAGCGCGCCATTAGCTGCACTACCTCGTCAAAACTGTCAGCACCTCCAACGTTCTCCAGAACCCTCTGCCCTTCCATTCCCAAATTATGGACCAACACAGCTCGTGCTCGGAGCTTCTCCATCTCGACCAGGTTTAAGACAACGAGATAGTTAGCAAAAGCAGCAAACCAACAAGGCCACAGCACGGGCGGTTTGCCCGGGGCCTCGAGAAATTGGCCGAAAGCTGGCAACGGAACACTCCATTACCGCTTTTACCTCGTCGCCAAATGTTGTGTCCATAATGTTGAGAATGATGAGTAAGGCTGAACTCGGTTAACAGGGTTTATTCAGGATAACAATAACTATGTACAAAGGCTTATGGCACTCACCTGCATGCCAGGTGGCTCCACAACGAAACAGAAAGAGCCTGCTCCGCCCACTTCCTTTATACCCCGGTTGGAGTCGCTACCTGCAACCGGCAGTCAGCCACCTCCGGTCCACCCATGTCCAACCCGGCCACCATCTTGCTAATACCAGCCTGTTTCTATAATTCTACTTCCGGCGCCACACGAGTAGGCTGCCTATTTGCAACAGCGGATCAATCTTTGCCTATTTCTATTTACTATCTGGCTCTCTTGCCATCTTTCTGATCCAGCGACACCTTTATTCCATCCAAACACGTAGATCGCCCAAATGTCTCCTGAGCCAGCGGACGGATCCACTGTTTCTTGCAGGAGGCAGTACAATAGAGACCAGCTGTTAGCACTTAACCGGCCCACGATGCTAACGAAAAAACTCGACATACCGGGAGAAATAAGACAGAAATGGCGTGGATGTCGAGCTGGAGTAAGGCGGCGGGCGAGGAATATAAGAATCAGAATCAGAATCAGAATCAGCTTTATTGGCCAAGTATGCACAACACATACAAGGAATTTGACTTTGGCTAAAAACTTGCTCTCGTTGTTCAGGTGGAGGATTTAAATAAGGATTCAATTGACAACAGAGTATGTACAGTAAATTACAGTCTGGTACAAGGTATAAGGTACAGACCCGTCCTCCCATCTGTCATTATGGGGAATGTTCGATCGCTACTCAATAAAACTGATGAGCTAGCGGCTATCTCCTGCTACGAGAGCGTGTACAGAGAGAGTGGCCTGTTGTTGTTTATCGAGATGTGGCTAACAGAACTAGTAACAGATGCTAACATCGAACTGGAGGGTTTCCACGCAATAAGGGCAGACCGGACACCAGACGGTGGGAAGGCAAGAGGCGGGGGAGTGGTAATGTATGTCAATAACAACTGGTGCAGACCGGGGCATATCACAGTTAAGGAACAGCACTGTAGCAAAGACATCGAGTTGCTAGCTGTTAGCATGCGGCCTACCTATCTCCCGAGGGAATACTCACACGTGATCTGCATTGTTATTTATGCAAATCGGACGGCGAACGCTGGGACAGCGCGTGACGTTATCCACTCAGTAACTGGCAGGCTGCTGACAGAACACCCAGATGCTCTTCTCCTCATCTCAGGTGATTTCAACCATATTTCACTGTCCTCCATTCTACCCACTGTCACAACTCGCTCTTGCCTGTCATCTGTTTCAGCCGCGCGCACACCTGCACCTCATCAGCCTTCAACTATTTAACTCGCTCTGCCTGGAGCCGTCTGCTCGTCTACGCTCCCAATTCCTGCGCACGACCGTTCCTTCCCGGCCTGTGTCTTTGTTCCTCATGCACTTAAGCTGTTATTCCCTTACCTGCTCTCCAGTATTCTCCCCTGTGCACAGATGGATCCTCCAGGTGGCGGATTACTCCCTCCTTCGTCTCATCCTCATCCGTCCCATCCTCACTTCGCCGAGCGCGCACCTGGGCGCTGTCCTCCAGGCAGGAGTCTGCAACTTGCCAACGCCAGCCACCTCGACATCTGCAAGTAAGCAGCACTTTGTGTGTTAACCCTGCGTGGTGAAGATCATTATTCACTCCTGTCTTTGCTCTGCCCTTGGGGTTGCCTGGCTGCACAGCGCACTGTTCCGCCCTTGGCGTTCCCTGTCCTCCAGCAGTCCATTCACACCTCACACTCACGCATCCAAACACCTGTTGTTGTTGAATAAAGCTTTTGAATCTCACTCGAGCCTGTGTGCGTGTTTCCTTCCCGACATCATGTCAGTACGGCTCCAGCAAAGCGACCCAGTGGACAGCGGGCTCACACGCCCATTATCCACCCTCGAGGCTCAAGTGGATTTAATTGCTCATCAGCAGCAGGTTATTCTTAATCAGCTCACTAACGTCACTCACTGGTTGGACCGTCTGGATCCCCAGCAGGTGTTCCCTCCGGCTCAGCATAGTGGGCCAGCTCCCGTCCCTTCCCTAGCTAGCCAGGCTAGCCCGGGGCCGCCAACCCGGCTCACCCCCATTCCAACACCCTCGCGCTTCAGCGGAAAACTCAGCGAAGCGCGCAGGTTTCTTCTCCAGTGTGAGTCGGTGTTCCAGCGCATCCCCGGGAACTTTCCGTCTGACCATAGCCGGATTGGGTATGTTGCCAACCTCCTGGAAGGGCGAGCGTTAGCTTGGGCTTACGCCGTTATTGCGAGGCCCAGCTACGCGAACCTGACCTATGCCCAGTTCGTGCACGACTTCAATGAAGTCTTTGATCACTCGGATCGTGTCAGCATGCTAACCAATCAGCTACTCAACCTTCGCCAGGGTAGTCGATTGGCAGCCGATTACGCTGTCGACTTCCAGGTGGCAGCGGAGGAAGTTGGCTGGGGTGATACTGCCCTCTGCAGCATCTTTCTCCGCAGTCTGAATTCTAGTCTGCGGGACGAGCTGGTCTGCCAGGACCAGCCGGAACGGCTGTCTGAATTAATTTCACTAGCAATTAGCTTAGACAACAGGCTGAGAGAGCGGGCTGCCGAGCGGAAGTCCTACAGCCGCTCGAGCGGAGCTTCCACCCGCGCCTCTCAGCCTTGACCCCTGGCATTACCCGCTCCGGAGTACGCCGATGAATCTGAGGCTATGCTAATCGGGCACACCAAGCTTCCACTGGCGGAGAAACAGCGCCGCAGGGAGCTGGGTCTCTGCATGTATTGCGGAGACGACCGGCACTCCGTGGAGGTCTGCCCGGTTAAGCCAAAAGGGGGAGTCCGCGAGTCGCTGTAGGGGGCCTCGCGGACGCAACCCAGTCTAATCCCCTCTCCAAATGCCTCCTTCCAATCAGGTTCTGTCATAACTCCATCGGGCATGTCACTCAAGCACTGGTGGACTCGGGGTCGGAACAGAACTTTATTTCCAAGAGCCTGGCAACCTGCCTGGGCATTCCATGCCAAGCGTTGCCAGCCCCCCTTAACCTTGTCACTCTCTCCCGCACACCTCTGGAGAGGGTCACTCATCGTACTAAACCCATCTCCGTCATCATCTCTGGCAATCACAGGGAGGACTTAAGCCTATTCGTCCTGCCCACCTCAGCTGCTCCCGTCATCCTGGGCTACCCATGGCTGCGTCTTCACAGCCCGGTTTTCGATTGGCAGTCCAGCAGTGTCCTCTCCTGGAGCACCTTCTGCATGGGAACCTGCCTCCAGTCCGCTGCCTGCGCCCTGTCTGTGCCTTTCCCCTCCTCCGACTCATCTCCGCCAGATCTCTCCTTGGTGCTTCCGGAGTTCCATGACCTGGGGCTCTTCTTCATTAAGTTCAAAGCGCTGTCTCTTCTCCCCCACCGCCCGTATCATTGTGCCATAAATCTCCGCCCGGGGGCGCCCTTGCCATCTGGTCGTCTCTACAGCCTGTCTGCCCCGGAGTGGGAATCCATGGACACATACATCAGGGAGTCCCTCAGCGCAGGCATCATCCACCCCTCCTCATCCCCACTCGGAGCCGGTTTCTTCTTCGTTTCCAAGAAGGATGGGTCCCTGCGGCCGTGTATTGACTTTCGGGCCCTAAATGACATCACAGTGAAAGATAAATACACGCTGCCCCTCATGGACTCCGCTTTCAACTCCCTCCAGAGGCCCTCCTGGTTTACCAAGCTGGACCTCCGCAGCGCGTACCACCTCGTTCGGATCCGGGAGGGTGACAAGTGGAAGACGGGGTTCCGGATGCCCAGCAGCCATTTCGAGTATTTGGTCATGCTGTTTGGACTCACCAACGCTCCGGCCGTCTTCCAGCGACTCATAAATGACGTCCTTTGTGACTTCCTGGGAGTCTTTGTATTTGTCTACCTGGACGACATCCTGATCTTCTCCCGATCTTGGGAGGAGCGTCAGGCCCACGTGAGGCGGGTCCTTCAGCGGCTCCTCAAGAACAGGTTGTACGTGAAGGCGGAGAAGTGCGAATTCTACACCAACAAGACCTCCTTCCTGGGCTTCATCGTGTCCCACAACCAGCTTCTCCCCGACCCTGCCAAGGTCAAAGCGGTGGGCGAGTGGCCCACTCCCTCATCCAGGAAACAGGTGCAACAATTCCTAGGATTCTCCAACTTCTACTGCCGTTTTGTACCGAAGTACAGCTCCATCGGCACTCTCCCCTGACCCGCCTCACCTCCCCCAAGGTGCCGTTCCGGTGGACAGAGGAAGCGGCGTCGGCCTTTGAGATGCTGAAGATGGAGTTCTCCTCCTCCCGGATCCTGACCCAGGTTGACCCAACACTCCAGTGCCTGGTCGAGGTGGACGCATCCGACATGGGGGTGGGGGCAGTTTTGTCTCAGCGCTCTCTGGTGGACAGGGTGGTGCGCCCCTGCGCCTTCTTCTCTCGGCCCCTGTCTGCAGCTGAGTGGAATTATGACGTCGGTGACAGGGAACTCCTGGCAGTTAAACTCGCGCTGCAGGAGTAGCGTCATTGGCTGGAGGGGGCAGCACAGCCTTTTGTGGTCTGAACGGACCACAAAAATTTGGAGTACCTAAGGACAGCCAAGCATCTGAATGCCCGCCAGGCGCGTTGGGCTCTGTTCTTCGGCCGCTTCAGATTCACGATCACCTGTCGGCCTGGCTCCAAGAACGGCAAACCGGAAGCGCTATCCAGACAGTTTGCTCCAGAGATCCTGGAAGAGCAAGACCACACCATCCTGCCGGCCTCGTGCGTCATGGGGGCCGTTTCATGGTCCTTCAGGGACAAGGTCGGGAGGGCACAGGAGGCCGAAACTGATCCTGGCAGCGGCCCAGCTGGGAAGCTGTTCGTGCTGTCATCTGTCCGGGGCGATGTCATCCACTGGGCACACACTTCTAAACTCGCCTGTCATCCTGGAATTTCCTGGCTGGTGGAGCTCCTCCAACGGTCCTTCTGGTGGCCCAGACTTCAGAGTGATGTTGCCAATGACGTCCGTGCCTGCCCCCAGTGCGCAACGAATAAGACCTCAACCTCCCCCCAGTGGGGCTTCTCCACCCCCTGCCGGTCCCCGGTAGGCCCTGGTCTCATGTAGCCCTAGACTTCATCACCGATCTTCCCACATCCAACTCCTACAACACCATCCTGACCATCGTGGACCGGTTTTCTAAGGCTGCCCATTTCGTGCTGCTCCACGGCCTCCCTACGGCACGGGAAACTGCCGATCTATTAGTCCAGCATGTGGTCAGGCTACATGGGATCCCGTCTGATGTCGTCTCCGACCAGGGCCTTCAGTTCATGTCCAAGGTCTGGAGGTGCTTTTGCAACGCCCTGGGGGCCACGGTGAGTCTGTCCTCCGGTCACCACCCACAGTCCAATGGGCAGTGCGAGCGCACCAACCAGGAGCTGGAGGCTGCTTTGCACTGCGTCACCTCCTCAAGTCCCTCTTCTTGGAGCATCCATCTCCCCTGGGTGGAGTACACCCATAACTCCACCTTATCATTGGCCATCGGGATGTCCCCTTTCCGGGCATCCCTGGGGTACGACCCCCCATTGTTTCCCAAAGAAGAGGGTGAGGTGGCAGTTCCTTCCATCCTGGCGCATCTCAGACGCTGCCGGCGCCTGTGGACCAAGACGCGCCAAGCGCTATTACACATGGCGGCACGCAACTCCAATGCTGCAAATCACCACAGGATAGCCGCTCCTCGTTACCAGGTGGGCCAGCAGGTGTGGTTATCGACCCGTGACATCAACCTGAAGGCGGAGAAGAAGAAGCTGGCTCAACGCTTTATCGGTCCCTTCCCTGTGACTAAGGTAATTAACCCAGTGGCTGTGCATTTGGCTCTCCCTCCCTCCCTCCGTGTCCGTCCGACATTCCACATCTCCCAAGTCAAACCTGTGATCTCTGACCCACTCTGCCCTCCTCCTAGGGCGCCCCCCCTCCCATGATGATCGACGGCGACCCGGCGTGGAGGGTCACCTCCATCTTGGACTCCCGCCACCAGGGTCACGGGCTACAATATCTGGTGGACTGGGAGGGGTATGGCCCGGAGTGGAGGTCCTGGGTGCACCCTTCCTTTGTGCTGGATAAACAACTTATCGCGGAGTTCCACCAGGTGCACCCAGGTAAGCCAGCGCCGGGAGGCGCTGCTTGGGGGGGGGGAGTACTGTCACAACTCGCTCTCGCCTGTCATCTGTTTCAGCCGCGTGCATACCTGCGCCTCATCAGCCTTCAACTATTTAACCCGCTCGGCCTGGAGCCTCGGCCTGGAGCCGTCTGCTCGTCTACGCTCCCAATTCCTGCGCACGACCGTTCCTTCCCGGCCTGTGTCTTTGTTCCTCATGCACTTAAGCTGTTATTCCCTTACCTGCTCTCCAGTATTCTCCCCTGTGCACAGGTGGATCCTCCAGGCGGCGGATTACTCCCTCCTTCGTCTCATCCTCGTCCGTCCCATCCTCGCTTCGCCGAGCGCGCACCTGGGCGCTGTCCTCCAGGCAGGAGTCTGTAACTTGCCAACGCCAGCCACCTTGACATCTGCAAGTAAGCAGCACTTTGTGTGTTAACCCTGCGTGGTGAAGATCATTATTCACTCCTGTCTTTGCTCTGCCCTTAGGGTTGCCTGGCTGCACGGCGCACTGTTCTGCCCTTGGAGCTCCCTGTCCTCCAGCAGTCCATTCACACCTCACACTCACGCATCCAAACACCTGTTGTTGTTGAATAAAGCTTTTGAATCTCACTCGAGCCTGTGTGCGTGTTCCCTGGGCCCGACATCATGTCACCCACGCTCACCCAGTATGTCACATGCCACACTAGAGACAATGAAACACTGGACTTATTCTATGCAAATACTAAGGAGGCGTACACCTCATCACCACTCCCCCCAATCGGGAGATCGGATCACAACTTGGTTCATCTCCGGCCGGTGTACAAACCCCTAGTACACAGACAACCTCCGGTCATGCGCACAATGACGTTATGGCCTGAGGAGGCAATGGACGCTCTAAAGGACTGTTTTGAAATCACTGCCTGGGAGCAGCTCTGCGATCCACATGGTGAGGACATTGATGGCCTCACTCACACCTTCACAGACTACATTAGCTTCTGTGTGGACAACACCGTACCCACTAAGACCATACGGTGTTGCTCGAACAACAAACCCTGGATCAACCCCGAGATGAAAACACTTCTGAGAGAGAAAAAGAGGATCTTCAGGTCGGGGAACAGGGAGATGCTGAAGTCCGTGTAGAGGGAGCTGAGGAGGAAGATCAGAGAAGGCAAGGACAGCTTCAGGAAGAAGATGGAGGACAAGCTGCAACAGAGCAACATCGGTGGGGTCTGGAGAAACATTAAAACCATCTCTGGGCTCCAGAATACCTCCCCCCAGGCCATGGGGGGCAGGGAATGGGCGAACAATCTGAACCTGTTTTTTAATAGGTTTGACCAACTGCCCTCCCCCCCGACTGCACAACAACCACTGCTGCCTCTAAAGTCATTGAGACCTGCTGTCCACACCCCACTCCACCAACACCCCCCCCACTCCTAGCACACAACTCCCCAACCTGACCCTCACTAAGACCCAGGTTAGGACGGAGCTGAGGAAGATCAAGGCGAGGAAGGCCTCGGGACCGGACGGCATCAGCACAAAGCTCCTCAAGTCCTGTGCAGACCAGCTGTGTGGGATTGTGGAGCACATCTTCAACCTGAGCCTGAAGCTGGGGAGGGTACCACAGTTATGGAAAACATCTTGTGTGGTACCTGTACCAAAGACTTCCCACCCCAAAGATCTGAACAGCTACAGACCAGTGGCCCTGACGTCTCACTTGATGAAGACCGTGGAGAGACTGCTCCTTGCTCGCCTCCGCCCCCTGGTGGGACCAGCGATGGATCCACTCCAGTTCGCCTACCAGCATGGCATTGGGGTGGAGGATGCAGTGATCTTCTTCCTTCACCGTTCTCTGTCCCACCTGGAGAAGCCCGGGAATGCAGTGAGGATCATGTTCTTTGACTTCTCCAGTGCTTTCAGCACCATCCAACCGATGATCCTGAAGGACAAGCTGCTGTGCGCAGGGGTGGACCAGCATCTGTCATCATGTGACTACCTCACTAACCAGCCACAGTTTGTGAGATCCCGAGATTGTGTGTCTGACACAATCACCGGTAGCACGGGGGCCCCCCAGGGAATGGTTTTGGCTCCCTTCCTGTTCACCCTTTATACTGTGGACTTCTCACACAACACAACACACTGCCATCTACAGAAGTTCTCTGATGACTCTGCGATCGTCGGCCTCATCTCCAACGGAGATGAAGCTGAGTACAGAGGACTTATCCAGGACTTCGTGGACTGGTGCCATTGGAACTGTCTCCAGATCAACGCGAGGAAAACTAAAGAGCTGGTGGTGGACTACCACAGGCAAGGACAACCCCTCACAGCACCAGTAAACATACAGGGAACAGACATTGAGATGGTGACATCCTACAAGTACCTTGGTGTTCATCTGAACAATAAACTGGACTGGTCACACAATACCAACGCACTCTACAAGAAGGGACAGCGCAGGCTGTTCCTACTGAGGAGGCTCAGGTCTTTTGGTGTACAAGGGGTGCTGCTGAAGACATTCTATGACACGGTGGTGGCATCAGCCATCACTTTTGGAGTGGTCTGCTGGGGCAATGGCATTACAGCAGCCGATAGGAAGAGACTAAACAAACTGATCAAGAAAGCTAGATCTGTCCTGGGGCAACGCCTTGACCCAGTGGAGGAGATGGGAGAGAGAAGGATGGTGGCTAAACTGTCATCTCTGCTGGATTCCGAGTCCCACCCTATGCAGGACATACTGAACGCACTGAGGAGCTCATTTAGCAGTAGACTACATCATCCTAGGTGCGCAACCGAGAGGTTTCGCGGGTCCTTCCTACCTACGGCTGTCAGACTGTATAACCTAAGAAGGGCTGCTCGCAGAGATAGCAAAAAAAACGTGACGACCTAATAGTATTGAATGCAAAGGACGCAACAGACTTACACAAATGGTCCCCTCCAGTATACAACTAGGACAATATCAGTCGCTATGGAGGGTGACAATATGTATGGGTACATATTCATACTATGTAGGATAACTAATTAGACGGTTATGCTCTTTATTCCATCTTGCTACAATGCTCCGCACTTTGTATATATATTTATGTGTACGCATGTATATTCACTGCTCTTATTTTTATTTTTCGTATCTTCTTAATTATTGCTCTGAGTGTTGCTATCCCTGTGTGCTGTTGCAATCCTGGAATTTCCCCATTGTGGGACTAATAAAGGCTTATCTTATCTTATCTTATCTTATCTTATCTTATACATAACACATATTACAATGTGAGTCCTATTTGCCAATCACAGGACATGACATTAGTCAACAACTAATAAAATACCCTGTGATTAGCTATTTACACTTAGGCCATAAAATGTGCCAGTTGTAGTGTTTTCAGGGTTCCCAGCCTCGCTCATGAATCGCTGTATTGGTCATTATCAAAGCTCAACAAATTTTGAATTTAAAATGGAGCCTTGCCCAGAGACAAAATTATCCAATAAAAGGAGTTTATTTTTGTGGCAAACAGACTTAGTACGATTATCCTGGGTGTCTTGAGTGGACTTCTGTTTTCATGAATGCATGTTCATTATTTAGTGTTATGTTATGGTGATTCATATTGGTGATATAGCAATGTATATTGTGGTTGTGTCAGCAGACAGCGTCTCAGTCAGGAGGCAGTGGTTAGACACAAGAGAACAATAGGCAGGGACCTCATGGGGAGTTGGCAGGAAGAGAGAGCTGGGGGTTTAAGGAAAATGATGGTTGAGGTGAAATGTCATGCAGATGTGAGATGATCTGTGGAGTTTTAAGGGATGAAACCTGGTTTGGCTATTCAGTGCTTTCTGTGTATGATGTTGTGAGAGTGTGAATAAACTTCGTCTGATCGTAACTTGGCCTCATCATTTCCACACTCTCCACACTGGTGACCCTGGACGTATTATGGAACACGAGGCAAGAACCCGGAGTCGGCCCAGATGGGAAGCCCCAGCAACGTGGCAGACATCCCACAGACGGCCCGGACAGGAACCCCCAGCAGCGCGTGTGCTGTTGCACTCAAGCTACCGGACTTTTGGCAGCACAACCCGCGCTCTTGGTTCCACCACACCGAGGCCCAGTTCGCCCTCCAGGGAATAACGACAGATGACACCAAGTTTTTCCATGTGGTTGCAGTGCTGGACGCTCGCACAGCTCAGCAGGTAGCGAGCCTGCTCGATCAGCCCCCAGCCCATGGCAGATATGAGGCTCTCAAAGCTGCGCTGATTCGGCGCTACATGCTCTCAGACTGTGAGAGAGCAGAGAGGCTCCTGAGGCGTTCCGAGTTAGGAGATGGTTCGGCCGTCGATCTGATGGAGAAGATGTTGGCGTTAATGGGCATGGACGACGGGCATTTTCTGTTTGCCCACCTCTTCCTCTGGAACCTTCCAACAGAGGCGAGAGCGGTCCTGGCCAATTTGCCGCTGCTGGCTGCACGTGACTACCGTGTGCTAGCCCAGGAGGCAGACCGGATCATCCTCACCATCAGAGCGCTCACGGTGAACGCAGCGGCGTCGGAACCCAGCGAGATGACCAGAGGAGGCGAGGAGCCACCTACGGTAGCCGCAGCGGGGGCCAAGGAGCGCCAGGGAGACACGCTCTGCTTCTACCACCGCTGTTTTGGAAGGAACGCACGCAGATGTACACCATCGTGCCAATTCAAGTGCTCGGGAAATGCCAGAGCTGACAGTCGGTAGCAGATGCGACCGCCGGCGAAGAGAACAAGCTGCTCTACGTGACGGACTCGCACTCAGGGAGGCGTTTCCTTGTAGACACCGGAGCCCAGAAGAGCATCATCCTGCCGACCTATGCTGACCGGCTGGCAGGACCTAGCAGCCCCAGGCTGGTAGCAGTAAACGGCTCAGACATTAAGACCTTCGCTCGAGGGGCCGTGCCAGTAACACAAGCCAACGTCACAGCTCCAGGCGGTAAGTTCCACACACTGCTCACTCAGTTCCCAGCACTCACGGTCCCGACGTTTTCAGCGGCCATCGCTAAACATGGGGTGGAGCACTTTATCACCACCACCGAGCCGCCTGTTTTCGCACGACCTCGGCACTTGGACGCAGCTAAACTGGCCATAGCACGCGAGGAGTTTGCCAACCTGGAAAGGTTGGGCATCATCAGGCGATCGAACAGCCCATGGGCATCCCCGCTACACATGGTCCCTAAGGCTGAGGGATCGTGGCGACCGTGCAGCGATTTCCACAGGTTGAATAACGCCACAGCACACGACCGCTACCCGATTCCCCACATTCAAGATTTTTCCGTTCACCTCGCCGGAGCGCGCATTTTTTCTAAAATAGACCTGGTCCGTGGTTACCACCAGGTCCCAGTGCGCGAGGAGGACATACCCAAAACAGCGGTAATAACTCTGTTCGGCTTGTTCGAGTTTCTGCGCATGCCTTTTGGATTAAAAGGAGCGGCACAGACGTTCCAGCGCATGATGGACGCGGTGCTGCGTGATCTCCCGTTTGTGTTCGTCTACCTGGATGATATCCTGGTAGCCAGCGCGTCCGAAGACGAACACGTAACCCACCCCTGGATGGTTTTCCAGAGGTTGGAGGAACACGGGTTAATAATCAACCCGGCGAAGTGCCAGTTCGGCGTGACGGGGATTGATTTTTTGGGGCACCGCGTCTCACCGGAGGGAGCGATACCCTTGCCCGACAAAGTGCACGTTGTGGCGAACTTCCCCCGGCCTCAGACGGTCAGGGCGCTGCAGGAATTTTTGGGGATGGTTAATTTTTATAATCGTTTCCTACCCCGCGCAGCTCAGCTCATGCAGCCACTGTACGCCACGCTCAAGAGACGGAAACCCGCGGATGGAGTCGAATGGACTCCGGAGCGAGAGCAGGCGTTCTCTGAGGTGAAAGCAGCTCTGGCAAACGCCGCACTGTTGGCGCACCCAGACCCGTTGGCCCGGATAGCGCTCACTACCGACGCCTCGGGCGTGGCCATAGGGGCTGTCGTGGAGCAACGTGTCGCCGGTTCTTGGCAGCCGCTTGCTTTTTTCAGCAGGGCTTTGCGTGACAGTGAGCGTAAATACAGCGTGTTCTACAGAGAGTTGCTGGCTCTCCACCTGGCCATACGCCACTTCCAGTTCTGGCTGGAAGGGCGCAGCTTCACCGCGTTCGTGGACCACAAGCTGCTGACGTTCGCGATGGCCAAGGTTTCGGAACCATGGTCGGGCCGGCAGCAGAGACAGCTGGCCGCGATCTCGGAGTTTACGACCAATATTCAGCATGTGTCAGGTAAACTGAATGTGGTGGCGGACTGCCTCTCGCGCGCGGTAGTGGCCCCAGTCTGTGTAGGGATAGATTATACAGCCATGGCCGCAGAGCAGATTAGTGATACGGACGTGTGCGCACTCCAGTCTGGACCAACAGGGTTAAGGCTGGGAGGCAGAGTGCTGCAAAACGGCAGCCCCCCCCCCCCCCCAATCTGCAACGTCTCCACAGGACGCCCGCGCCCGGTGGTCCCGGTCGCGTGGCGCCGCCGCGTGTTTCAGTCAGTTCACGCTTTTGACGCACCCAGGAGTGCGCGCGTCAGTCAAAATGGTGGGAGCGAAATTCGTGTGGCCAGGCCTGCGCAAACAAGTGAAAGAGTGGGCTGCAGCCTGTGTAGCGTGCCAACGAGCCAAAGTGCACAGACACACCAAGGCTCCTTTGGAGCCATTTAGGATACCGGCTAAAAGATTCGACCATGTTCAAGTGGACCTCATGGGCCCCCTCCCGCCATCGCAGGGGTGCAAGCGCCTTCTGACAGTGGTGGACCGCACCACACGCTGGCCAGAAGCAGTCCCGCTGGCGGCAACCACGTCCGCGGATGTGGCTTACGCTTTTTTGACAGCATGGGTGGCGTGTTTTGGAATCCCATCGGACATCACATCCGATAGGGGCCCTCAGTTTGTTTCTGAACTTTGGTCCGCGATGGCCCGCAGCCTGGGTGTTGCAATTCACTGCACAACCGCGTACAACCCACAGGCAAATGGGTTATGCGAGCGTTTTCACAGGTCACTGAAAGCAGCTCTCAGGGCTTCGTTGACGGATGCAAATTGGGTTGACCGGTTACCGTGGGTTTTATTGGGGTTGCGTTCCGCACCAAAAGAGGATTTGGAGGCTTCCCCGGCTGAGCTTGTTTTTTCTCAGCCACTGCGGCTGCCCGGGGAATTTTTGCCAGATAATCCCACGCCAGACAGCTGCACGTCTCAGCGTTTGCAGCGTAGTGCAGACACAGGCACACTGCCCGGCCCAGCCCACCACTGTTTCCCATGCGCTTTTGTGCCAAAAACTTTGAAGAACGCAGCGTTCGTGTTCATCAGACACGATGCCCACCACCCGCCATTGCGCCCACCCTATGATGGCCCGTTCAGAGTGCTGGAAACAGGGGACAAGCATTTTTTGTTAGACTTGGGGGGGCGTCGGGAGAAAATATGCATAGACAGACTTAAGGCCGCCTTTGTAGTGGCGGACGAGCAAGTGCTGCTGGCTCGGACCCCTCGGCGTGGAAGACCCCCACTGAGAGCTCCCCAGGCAAACGATGCACCAGGACAGCCACACGGGCAGAGCGAAGTTCCCCCCCCCCTTGGCCCACCCGCAGTCAGACACACGTCCAGCAGCCCCCCGCCGGCACAGAGACCCCCGTTACAGCAGATATGGGAGGAGACTGAAGCCCAAAAGACGTGCCGACTGAAACTCTGTCTTGGGCGGGGGGGGGTGATTATGGCGATGCATATTGGTGATATAGCAATGTATATTGTGGTTGTGTCAGCAGACAGCATCTCAGTCAGGAGGCAGTGGTTAGACACAAGAGAACAATAGGCAGGGACCTCATGGGGAGTTGGCAGGAAGAGAGAGCTGGGGGTTTAAGGAAAATGATGGTTGAGGTGAAATGTCATGCAGATGTGAGATGATCTGTGGAGTTTTAAGGGATGAAACCTGGTTTGGCTATTCAGTGCTTTCTGTGTATGATGTTGTGAGAGTGTGAATAAACTTCGTCTGATCGTAACTTGGCCTCATCATTTCCACACTCTCCACAATGTAACAATTCTTCTTTGGAGTTTTGCAGGCACTGTGAGGACACCTAGTAACATCATGTGACCTCCTTCAGCTGATAAAAGCCCAGCCAAGCTCCATCTCACTCTCTCACTAAAACACTGCAGGCGTGATAGTAGTATTGCTGTCCACTGGTGTTGTTTAGCAAGCTTTTTTAAGTGTACTATGGGTTTTGAGGTTTTTCTGTTGGTCCCTTTGAGCCAGGGTGTAACATATTGGGGGCTCATCCATAAAACCTGGGGGACTTTAATTATTGTGTTTGTTTATTAGCATGTTAGTGTGCCGTGTGGTTTGCTGTGGTGGCTGCCGTGCTTGTCTCCCATTTCGTTGTTTGGTAAGTGCAGACCCTGAGTCTGCTTTGACCATTTTTGTTGTTGTTATCTCCCTGGTGAGTTAGGGAATGTTCCAGCTGGATTAATTTGTTAATCCTTCCATTGGCACATTATGCCATGTGAAAACGGAGGAATACAGTAATCAGTCAGTGTGTGTGTGTGTGTGTGTGTGTGTGTGTGTGGTTGGTTGGTTGGTTGGTTGGTTGGATCTGTCTGTCTGTTACAAGCTTTTCAGCTTGCCCGTTCAAAATTCAGTGGAACTCAAGGCTTGTATCATTGCATCGCCATAGTTTCTCAACTTTTAATATGCCAGAATTTCGCGATAAGGCTTTGTTTTTGAAATAAACACGAATTTAACTCACCATTGCTGTGTTATCGAGCCGCAAAAAAAAGGGAGTGTAATAACTATGCCGGACCACTAGAGACAGCAGTGTGACTTTTTTACATCACACGAACAACTTCCAGTCTGTTTGTTACTGTTACCAGCTTTTCAGCTCACCTGGTCAAAATTAAGTGGAACTAAAAGCTTGTATCATTGGATCGCCATATTTTCTCAACTTTTAATTTGCCAGAATTTCGAGATAAGGTTTTGTTTTCAAAAAAACACACAAATTAATCACCATTGCTGTTTAATCGAGCTGCGGAAAAAGGTATAGTGTTCACCAGCTCATGTGACAAACACGCAATGCATCCTGGTATGTGTAGGCTGGACGGTTGTAAACTGCAGGAGTAAACAGCGCCTCTGCATTTGTTATGAACGAATGACAAAAAAAAAAAAAAATCACAAAATGGACCGTTCAAAGGAAAATGTTTGGACGTAAACATTCTGCCTAACTTCAACCATGCCTTCATTTACAATTATATGATTTTATCTGTAAGTCCATATACACAAAGTTTTCAGTAACTTTAATAATGCATCAGATTTACAGTGTTGTGAAAAAGTGTTTGCCCCCTTTCTGATTTCTCCTTTTTTTGTATGTTTGCCACACTTAAATGTTTCAGATCAGCAAACAAATTTAAATATTAGACAAAGATAACACAAGTAAACACAAAATGCAGTTTTTAAATGAAGGTGTTTATTATTAAGGTAAAAAAAAAAAATCCAAACCTACATGGCCCTGTGTGAAAAAGTGATCCCCCTCCCCCCCATTAAAACATAAATTAACTGTGGTTTATCACATCTTTGGAAAGCCGAGTTCAATTTCTCTAGCCACATTCAGGCCTGATTACTGCCACACCTGTTCTCAATCAAGAAATCACTTAAATAGGACCTGCCTGATAAAGTGAGGCAGACCAAAAGATCCTCAAAGCTAGATATCATGTTGTGATCTAAAGAAATTCAGGAACAAACGAGAAACAAAGTAATTGAGATCTATCAGTCTGATAAAGGTTGTACAGCCACTTCTAAAGCTTTGGGACTCCAGCGAACCACAGTGAGAACCATGATCCACAAATGGTGAAAACAAGGATTAGTGGTGAACCTTCCCAGGAGTGGCCAGCTGACCAAAATTACCCCAAGAGTGCAGCGACGACTCATCCAAGAGGTCACAAAAGACCCCACAACATCCAAAGAACTGCAGGCCTCACTTGCCTCAGTTAAGGTCAGTGTTCATGACTCCACCATAAGAAAGAGACTGGGCAAAAATGGCCTGCCTGGCAGAGTTCCAAGACAAAAACCACTGCTGAGCAAAAAGAACATAAAGGCTCGTCTCAGTTTTGCCAGAAAACATCTTGATGATCCCCAAGACTTTTGGGAAAATACTCTGTGGACTGACGAGACAAAAGTTGAACTTTTTGGAAGGTGTGTCTCCCATTACATCCGGCGTAAAAGTAACACAGCATTTCAGAAAAGGAACTTCATATCAACAGTAAAATATGGTGGTGGTAGTGTGATGGTCTGGGGCTGTTTTGCTGCTTCAGGACCTGGAAGACTTGCTGTGGTAAATGGAACCATGAATTCTTCTGTCTACCAAAAACTCCTGAAGGAGAATGTCCGACCATCTGATTGTGACCTGAAGCTGAAGTGCACTTGTGTTCTGCAGCAGGACAATGATCCAAAACGCACCAGCAAGTCCACCTCTGAGTGGCTTAAGAAAAACAAAATGAAGGCTTTGGAGTGGCCTAGTCAAAGTTCTGACCTGAATCCGACTGAGATACTGTGGCATGGCTTTAAAAAGGCAGTTCCTGCTCGAAAACCCACCATTGTGGCTGAATTACAACAATTCTGCAAAGATGAGTGGGCCAAAATTCCTCCACAGCACTGTAAAAGACTCATTGCAAAGGACACAACAGCAAGGTGGGGGGAGTGGGCTTCGAACCACCAACCCTCCGGTTATTGGGTGACCTACTGTACCTCCTGAGCCACTACGGCCTCGTTTTTGTTTCTCTTTGAGAAATAACGTAACTTTGAGCTAGAAAACACAACTACACTGCAAAATGTCAAGTATAAGTAAAATGAAATAAATTAAGGTCGTTTATGCTTGTCTTTTTGTCTGCTTACTTACACCTAAGGCCATCGACAACCCCTCGCCATCACACTCAGTTCTGGGCTGCTGTCTCTACTCCACTCCAGTTGGTTCCCTGCTGTTTCAACTCCGCCTCAGTGTCTCATCTCCAGCTGTTTCAAGGCCGCCCTCTCTTTCTCTTCCCCTGCAGGTTCCAGGTCAGGACTTAGTGTGTGATGCTGGGTTCCTGAGGGTGTGTCCAATCCAGTCCCACTTCCTCCGCAGAATCTGTTGCTGCCACTGGTTTCTGTCCTGCTTGCTCCCACAGGTCTTCATTCCTGATTTTCTCCGGCCACCTGATGTTAAAGATGTGCCTCAGGCATGTGTTAAAGAAAGTCTGGACCTTCTGCTGCATCATCTTTGTCATCCTCCAGGTAAAGTAGAACAGATTTGATGTTAGAGTTGAAGATATGAAGGGGTTTTTTTTCAAATCTTTTTTTATTTTTCAGTTCACATAGAACAACATTTACAAAACCGTGCTTCTTAAGGTTTCCATTAGCAAGTAGGCAAATACATACGATGCTCACAGTAGTATCAAAATTAGTATTAGCATATTTAAAGCTAAACAGTTCTTAAGAACATTTGTAGGAGCATTAACATCTTTTATCCCTTTCCAAAAATGCAACGAAAGAAAAAAGAAAAAACAAAGGGGGGAGGGGGTGTTGGCAATATTTAATAATTTCCAGGGTGAATAGTGGTATTCTCTAAGTATTCTATAAAAGGCTGCCAGGTTTTGTTGAAAATGTTACTGGCACCTGCAAGTGAAGATGTAATCTTTTCCAGTTTGATATGTGTTAAAACCTCCCTAAGCCAACTGTTGTGTGTGTGTGTGTGGGGGGGGGGGGGCCATGTTTCCATCTGAACAAAATAAGGTGTCTGGCTAGTAAAGTTGTAAAGGCAATACACACTTTCTTAGTGGGAGGTTAGGTGTTATAAGTGGTGGGATCCCAAACAGGGCTGTATATGGTTCAGGACCAAGTTCCACATCTAACACTGATGTAAGTGTATCAAAAATTTGATGCCAAAAATTTTGGCGGTCCAGGCAAGACCAAAACATATGGGTATGATTAGCAGGTGACTGCTTACACCTGTTGCAACTGTCATTGGTGCCTGAATAAATTTTTTTGCCCGCCAGACATTTGTATAATGTACTCTAAAAAGTACTTTACATTGTAATAAATCATGTCTGGCACATAGGAAGGATGTGTGAACTAGGTTAAAAACTTGGTCCCGATGGACTTCCGGGAAGATGGCGGAGAGTCATAACGCTTAAACAGAGAGCTCTCCCTAGCCGGATTAAAAATCATCGGTAAATGGCCAACTCGACATAAGCGGATCAATAAACTAAGGGATGAAAACACGAAGGAGCCGGGCACAAGGACAAAAGCAGAGTAAAATTAAAGAATTCCTCTTCAACAACGCAGGAGAAACCGCTGAACACGGGGCTCAAAAAAACGAGGTGACCGCAGCAGACAAAATGGAGGACACACTCGATACCATGAACACTGGCATCGCCAGTTTGGGTAAAGAGTTGAGAGACTTCAAACGGCAGCTACAACAGGATTTAGCGGCTCTTAAGGAGGAGCTGAAAAAAGAGATTAAGGAGGAAATTATGGGCCTCCGAAGAGAAATGGAGCGCAAGCTAGCAGAAAACATGGAGGAGCTGCGCTCCCAGCGGGCGTGTATGACAGAAGCGCAGGCCCGAATATCAGAGCTGGAAGATTGGAATAGCGAGGCAAGCGAACAGCTGCAAACCCTGACGGCACAAATGCAGAGGATGCAGGAGAAAGTAACCGACTTGGAGAGCAGGTCCAGACGGGGCAATATACGCATCTTCGGGATCCCGGAGGGCATTGAAGGCAACTCGATGACGAAATTCATGGATCAGTTCTTAAAAAAAGAGCTGGAACTGCCCAGCGAAGCGGATCTGCAGATTCAACGAGCGCACAGAGCCTCGGCACAGAACCCGAACCCACGCTCTACACCCAGGTCAGTTGTGGTAAACTTTCTGAAATATGATGTAAAGGAAAGAATCCTGACACGAGCGTGGAAAAAAAAGATACGAATCGGCGACAAGCAGATATTCTTTGATCATGACTACCCGGCAGAAATTGTGCAGCAGCGGAAGAAATATGCCAACATTAAAAAAAACGCTGAAAGAAAAAAAAATTAGATTCCAAACGCCGCTAACGAAGAGGAGGATTCATTGGGAGAACGGCGTAAGAACCTACAACACAGCCAGAGAGGCAGCGCAGGACATGATGGAGCGGGGCCTTGAGGTGTACGTGCCGGAGGAAACGGTAGGAGCAGCGGCGGCCCTGAACGCATCACGACAGCCGGAGTGGAGGCGAAGTGAACGGCAAAAGACGGGGGGAGACGTGGCGCAGCGGGCCCAGGAAAGACTACAAGGCTTTCAACTGAAAGCCTAGATTATAACAAAGATTAAGAAAGACACAGAAGAAATGAAGGCCAAGAAGACAAGGTAAAAGAGAAACAGACGGCTAGGAGAGGTTTAAGTGATATTTGTTGGACATTTCTAGACTAATGACTATTTCTTGGATAGTAAATACAGGTCTAGGGAGGGCCCCTCACTCGGTGAGGACAATCCCTCCACCCACCAACAGGGACCAGTGGGCAGAAGAAAGGCCCAAAGTACGGAGGTCGAGATTTTTTAATGTGTTTTTATATAAATATGTGTTATTTTTGTTGTTAAAGGGGCTAGGAGCACAGGTTAAAAAAATGGAAAAACATGAATATGGGTAAAAATCTTAAGATAATAACACTAAACGTGAATGGTCTGAACTCACCTGTTAAAAGGGAAAGAATAATAAGAAAATTCAAGAAAGAAAAAGCCGAAATTATATTTATGCAAGAGACACATTTGAGCAAGACAGAACATGAGAAACTAAAGAGATTTGGCTATAAGAACTCCTACTACAGTTCATTTAAGGGAGGAACTAAAAGGGGGGTTATGATACTAATCTCAAATAAAATACAATTTGAATGTGAACAGGAAATCCAGGATAAAGAAGGCAGGTATGTAATAATAAAGGGTAGCATAGATGGAATGCAGATCACATTAGTGAACATCTATGCCCCACCAGAAAGTGACAAGGGTTTTTTTCAACATCTGTTTGATCTCATAGCAACACACAGTGAAGGAGTCCTAATTTGTGGAGGAGACTTAAATGCTGTCATGGATCATGAAGTTGATACAACAAGTGTTAAGAAGACAAAAAAACATGTAACAAAGTTCATAAGAACCTCACTGGCAGAAATGGGTATGGTAGACATTTGGAGGGACCTGCACCCACTCGAAAAAGACTATACACATTATTCAGCAGCCCATAAAGTACACTCTAGAATAGATTACTTCTTTATGAATGAAGGTGACAGACACAGGGTGAGAAATTGTTGGATTGGAGGGGCAGAAATATCAGATCATAACCCTATATACATGGAAATAAATTTAAACAATAGAAAACGACAAACAACATGGAAACTTAATGTAGGACTGTTAAATGATGAGAAAATGAAAGAAAGAATAAAAGTAAACATAAATGAATATATCCAAGAGAATGACAATGAAGAAGTGGACCCAACAATACTATGGGATGCACTAAAAGCCGTGTTAAGAGGTAAATTAATTGTTGAAACAGGAAAAGCAAATAAGACTAAACTGGAAGCATATGAACAAAGATGTGAGAGACTGAGGGAATTAGAACATAAACATCAAAGCACAAATGACCCAAAAATATATCAAGAAATTAAAGAAGAAAAAATAAAGATAAAAGAAACACAAATGGATGAAATTGAAAGGAAAAATAGATATCTAAAGCAAAAATATTATGAAACGGGACCAAAAGCCACAAAACTGCTGGCAAAACGGTTAAGAAAACAACAAACAATGAATAATGTATATAAGATTAAAGACCCCACCACAAATAAAACCACAGTTAACCCAGAAAACATCGAAGAAATATTCCATAATTTCTACCAAGAACTATACTCGCAACCTGAAGAAACAAATACTAAAGATATTAAAAAATTTCTATACACATTGGACTTGCCATCAATAGGAAATCAACAAAATGGAAAGCTAACAGCAGAAATAACAACACAAGAGATTAGAGATGTGATTAAGTCACTTAAAAATGGTAAATCACCAGGTAGTGATGGATACCCCTCTGAGTTTTATAAACTGTTTATAGAAGAACTCATGCCACAGCTCCTAAAGTCATTTAATTGGACGCTGAACAACAACAAAATACCTCCATCATGGAACGAAGCAATCATTTCAGTTATTTTAAAACCAGGGAAAGATAAAGAACAATGCGGAAACTATAGACCAATCTCTTTATTAAATGTAGATTATAAAATATATACAACAATTATATGTAAACGAATAAAGACATTCTTGACGGAATTGATAGAAGATGATCAAACTGGTTTCATAGAGGGACGCCAAACACATGACAATATCAGGAGAACAATACATATAATTAATCAAATACATAAAGAAAAGAAAAGCGCAGTAATAATGAGTTTAGACGCAGAAAAAGCATTTGACAGGGTTAACTGGAAATTCCTATATAGTGTGCTGGAACGCTTTGGATTTAACGAAAAATCAGTACAATGCATAAGGACGCTGTATCAAGAACCTGTGGCAAGAATCAAGATAAACGGTAGCTTAACAGACAAAGTAAATATACAAAGATCAACTAGGCAGGGATGCTGCTTATCGCCCACCTTGTTTGCTCTGTTCATAGAGCCACTGGCTCAAGCGATACGACAAAATAAGAAATTAAAAGGTGTAACAATAAAGGGGGCAGAACACAAGATTGGGCTATTTGCAGACGATATTATAGTTTACCTTGAACAACCAGATGAATCAATAATGGAAATGATGAACTTGATAGAAAATTTTGGAAAATTATCAGGATACAAGATAAACATAACAAAAACACAAATACTGACATTCCACTATAACCCTCTAAACCAGATAACTGATAAGATCAAACTAAACTGGAAACAAAAAGAAATAAAATACCTTGGAGTGAACATACCTAAAGATCTAAGCAAAATCTATAAAGCAAACTATGATAGGTTGGAACAAGAAATAAAAAAAGATATTGATAGATGGTCAATCTTAAATATGGATCTGAATTCAAAAATTGAGACAGTCAAAATCAGCATACAACCTAGATTACTTTACCTCTTCCAGGCTCTACCAACAGAGATTCCAGATGCCCAATTCTCAAAGTGGGACAGGATGATATCGAGATTTGTTTGGGGAGGTAAAAAACCAAGAGTGAAATATAAAACTCTCCAATTACCAAAAGAGAAAGGAGGCATGGGCCTACCGAGTCTAAAGGAATATTACTACTCAGCACAAATAAGATATATCATATGTTGGTGCGACGAGGGATATGAGGCAAAATGGAAAGAAATGGAAAAGGAAATTGAGGGACTCCCAGTACAAAGCATAATAGGAGATAAAGATGCATATAAGCAAATCAAACAAATAGACCCAATCACTAAATTTACTTTAGAACTGTGGTATAAAATAGTACAAAAGTATAATATAAAGGAAGACATAAAACTATTGAAATGGGTAGCATTTGACAGTCAGTTTGAACCGGCAAAACAAGATAGGGGATACAAAAATCTGGTGAACAAGGGAATCACAGCATGGGGCAATATCGGAAAAAAAGATCTCGGGAGCTTTGTAAACATCAGGAGAAAATTTAAACTAGAAAGATCGGAATTCTTCAGATATCTGCAGATGAGAGACTATTATATGAAGAAGATTAGGCATAACCTCCAAACAGATGTGAGCGAGATTATACAATTCATTTTAAGCTCATATACAGGAAATAAAACAAGAATTATTTCAAAGCTATATCAGAAACTTATGGCAAACAACCATTCAAGTAACTATATAAAGGAGAAATGGGAGAAAGAGCTCAATTTAAACATAACAGAAGAAAGCTGGCAGGAAATATGGAAAACACAACACACATCAACAAATTCAAGAACATGGAGGGAATTTGGATGGAAAAACCTGATTCGCTTTTTCATTACACCACAGATTCAAGGAAAGTATACAAATACCCAATCTTTATGCTGGAGGGGATGTGGGGCCCAAAATGCAGACCACTCGCATATGTTTTGGAAATGCTGCAAAATCTCATCATTCTGGAAATCTATACATGTGACAATACAGAGGATATTAGGATATAATATACCAATGAACTGTAACTTGATGTACCTATGTGATCTTAAAAGAGACAATGTTATACAGGCGGAGGACAGATATCTAGTTAAAATCTTGTTGATTGCATGTAAAAAAACAATCACAAAAAAATGGCGATCAGAAGTTCTTCCTGACCAAGAGCAATGGACTGACATTATTGAGGACATACGTATGATGGAAAAACTAACATATCGACAAAGAATGCAAGAAGGACTATGGGGAAAAAAAATGGCGGAAATGGACACACTACAAAGTGCAACAACGAGACAGATATTGAAAGAATAACCAACGACGCTGGAAAAACCAGAAGAATTAAGAGATGGAAACTAAAAACTTGATGCTCCAACATTTGTCCCCCCCCCCCTTTTTTTTTTTTTTTTTTTTTTTCCTTTTTATTTTTTACTCTAGCCCCTTTTTTTTTTTTTTTTTTTTTTAAATGTAGACTGTGATCTGAATGCAATATATATAATGAAAAATGAATAAAAATCTTAAGTTACAAAAAAAAAAAAAAAAAAAAAAAACTTGGTCCCACCGATCCTCTGAAATCGGTATTCCTGTTTCCTTTTCCCACGTCCGTTTCAGATGGGCCAAACAACTGGAATTAAGAAAGTCAATGGTGCTGTAAATCTTAGAAGTAGCTTGTCTTTGAGCTGGATCAGGTGTAAGCAGTGAATCAATTAGGGACCCAGGTGGATGGTTAGGAAAATGAGGGTAAGTAGTTTGGACAAAATGTCTAATTTGTAAGTAATGAAAAAAATTGGAGTGAGGTCGCTTAAACTTGGCTACAAGCTCTGCAAAATCTAAAAAAATATTTTCTTTATAAAGGTCCTGAATAAAAGCTAGGCCCTTTTCACCCCAAATACGAACTGTAGGGTCAGACAAAGGGGGAGAAATGAATGTGTTTTGAAAATCGGAGCCAAAACTGAGGGTTCTCTTAAGCCATAATGTTTTCAAAATTGTATCCAAATCTTCAACGAATTAACAACGACTGAGTTCTGTGACACATTCTGCATCTTCAGAGGGAGTTGTGTAGTGAGGAGCGATTGTAAGGAAAACTTTGAGGACCGTAGCTCTATTTGAGCCCATGAAGGGCAGGTTTCAGCTTTGTTATCAAGCCAGTGAGTAAGTTTGGTAATATTACAAGCCCAATAGTATTGAATAAAATTAGGTAGCGCAAGACCACCCAATTTTTGGGGAAGTTGTAGTGTAGTTTGTTTTTTTCTAATGGGGGGGGGTACTCACCATAAAAACGTCAATATTATCTGATCTAACTGACAGAAGAAAGACTTTTTCATAAACAGTGGGACACGTTGGAACAAGTAAAGAAATTTAGGTAGGCATCTTTATGAGGTTAACTCTGCCGGATAGAGAAAGAGGGAGAGAAGACCAGCGGGTCATGTCAAGTTTACATTTATCCACAAGGGAGCTAAAATTTCTATTAAAAAGATCATCAAACGAAATTGTAATAAAAACCCCTAGATATTGAAATCCCTTTGAGACTACTCTAAATGTGAAGGAAGATGGTGGAATGGTTCTGGCTAAGTGATTAATAGGGAGAATTTCACTTTTATTGAAGTTCAGTTTGTAACCAGAATATCTACCAAAATGAGTTAAAATATCCATAATACGAGGGATGGTCGAGGTTGGATTCGCCACATATAGTAACAAATCATCCACATATAAGGATAGCTTATGGGTAATGCCGTTTCTAGTGATGCCTTCGACTCCCCTCTCTTCTCAAAGCCAGATAGCCAATGGTTTGATAGCTAAAGCAAATAGTAGAGGGGAGAGGGGGCATCCTTGTCTAGTACTGCGACGGAGAGCGAATGGGGTTGATCTCACACCATTTGCAAGAATATGGGCAGTGGGGGAGTCATATAGCAGTCTGATCCATGCAAAAAATTAGAGCTGAAACCAAATTTTGACAAGACGTAATATAAGTATTCTCATTCAACCCTGTTGAACGCTTTCTCCGCATCTAGAGAAATCACTGCCTCAGGTATAACAGGGTTGGGGGAACCTATGATGTTCAAAAGTTGTCTAGTGTTGAATGAAGAATTCCTCCCAGCCATAAAACCCGTCTGGTCTGTAGAAATCAAAGTGGAAAGGGCTAAATGCAAGTGTGTGGCTAGAACCTTGGTGAGAATTTTTTGATCCACGTTCAAAAGTGAAATCGGTCTACAATTATTGCATTCAAGTGGATCTTTATCTTTTTTTAGTAAAAGAGATATATTTGCTTCAGATAGCATCGGTATCGATTGGCTAGACAGAGAGATTGAGTTGGAAAAGATGTGCAGCAGGTTTGGCTGATTGAGGACAGAAATGGTAATGTACTAACAAATGACGAGAGCTTGGTGATAAGGTGGAAGGAGTACTTTGAAGAGCTGATGAATAAAGAAAATGAGAGAGAGACGAGGATGGATGAAGGAAAGATGGTGAACAAGGAAGTCCCGAGGATTAGCAAGGCAGAAGTGAGGGCAGCTTTGAAGAGGATGAAGAATGGAAAGGCAGTTTCTCCAAATGACATACCTGTGGAGGTATGGAGATGTTTAGGAGAGATGGCAGCGGACTTTTTAACCAGATTATTTAACACAATCTAGGAAAGTTAAAAGGATACCTGAGGAGTGGAGAAGACGTGTTTTGGTACCAATTTTCAAGAACAAAGGTGATGCTCAGAGCTGTAGTAAGTATAGAGGCATAAAGTTGATCAGCCACACTATGAAGATATGGGAAAGAGTTGTTGAAGCCAGGTGAAGAGGAGAAATGACAATCAGTGAGCAGCAGTACAGTTTCATGCCAAGAAAGAGTACCACAGATGCAATGTTTGCTCTAAGAGTGTTGTTGGAGAAGTATAGAGAAGATCAGAAGGAGTTGCACTGTGTCTTTGTGGATCTAGAGAAAGCATATGATAGGGTGCCAAGAGAGGAAGTGTAATACTGTATGAGAAAGTCAGGAGTGGCAGAGAAGTATGTGAGGGTGGCACAGGACATGTATGAGGACAGCGAAATGGTGGTGAAGTGCGCTGTAGGACAGATAGGTTCAAGGTGGAGGTGGGGATTACACCAGGGATCAGCTCTGAACCCCTTCTTGTTTGCTATGGTGATAAACAGGCTGACAGATGAGGTCAGGTAGAGTCTCCGTGGACCATGATGTATGCAGACCATATTGTGATCTGTAGTGACAGTAGGGAGCGGGTGGAAGAGAACCTGGAGAGGTAGAGGTATGCTCTGGAGAGAAGAGGAATGAAAGTCAGTAGAAGCAAGACAGTATATATGAGTGTGAATGAGAGGGAGGCAGGTGTAACAGTGAAGATGGAAGGAGTAGAGGTAGTGAAAGTAGATGAGTTTAACTACTTGGGGGTCAACCATCCAAAGCAATGAAAAATGCACAAGAGAGGTGAAGAAGAGAGTGCAGGCAGAGTGGAGTGGGTGGAGACAAGTGTCAGGGGTGATTTGTGACTGAAGTGTAGCAGCAAGTGTGAAAGTGTGGGCTGCACGGTGGCGCAGTGGTTAGCACTGTGGCAGCACAGTTTACCCTCGGCCGGGGGATCGCGGGGATCGTGGGTTCGATCCCTGCCCCCGGCCAACAGTGATCTGTGTGGAGTTTGCATGTTTTTCCCGTGTTGCGTGGGTTTACTCCGGGATTTCTCCGGTTTCCTCCCACATGCCAAAAACATGCAGGTTGTGGGCTATATTAATCATATATTCCATAACCTACATATGTTGAAGCATGTGGGAATGTTTGGTGATTACATATGTAAGGCGACTTCACACCTCAGAAAGGACAAAGACTCTCAACCGCCAGTGAAGAACAAAGACGTTCCCAGACACTGCGGTGGAGACCGGAGGAGCTGCCCTCACCCCCCAGGGCCATGAGGAGGAGTACGGAGACAATGGGGGGATTAAAATAATGAGGGATGTCAGCCTTTGATATGCATGTCTTTTGTTATGTGCAAGTATAAGTTCACAGAGCCGGCGGTATTCGGTCTCTTTTCTTGCTTCTGCTTCTGCACTTAGATGAGACTTGTTAGAGGAGCTGATAATAAACTTTGGTTTATATATCACACCGCCTTGTTCTTCCAAGCTCTTCTACACTGGTGACCCCTGACGCGAGTATGGACCTGAGGCGTTCCCCCGCGATCGACTCATCTGTGGCGACCCAGGCAGACGCCGGCGCCCACGCAGACAGGGGAACAGATGGACGACGTTCCCCCCCGGCAGAAGTGATAGAGAGGGCTCAACCGAGCACCAGCGCCGCTGAGAGAGCCGAGGCAAGGCATTCTCACCCTGCGGACACAGCAGTGATGGTCTACACAAATGCCGTCGCTGTCAAGCTGCCGGACTTCTGGCAGGAAGACCCCGCCTCGTGGTTTCAACAAGCTGAAGCCCAGTTTACACTGGCGGGCATCACGGCCGACGATACGAAGTTCTATCACATCGTCGCCAAACTCGACGCCGCCACTTCGAGGTGTGTGCGGAGCATAATCCGGTGGCCGCCGGCCCAAGACAAATATGAAATACTGAAAGCAACCATCGTGGCAAATTACGTCCCCTCAGCCAAAGAGAGAGCCGAGAGGATCCTGGCGGTCTACGGCCACAGAGGACGCAGACCTAAAGCCCTCATGGAGGACTTGCTGCAGCTTAAAGAGGAGGACAATGACAACTTCCTCTTCCAATTCGCATTCCTCAGCACGCTGCCGCCACACATGAGAGGGACGCTCGCCAACATGCGATGCAACACCCAGCAAGACTTCCGCGTGCTGGCCAACGAAGCTCAACGACTCGTCAACGCCTGCAGGGAACAGACACCCACAGCAGCATCCGTAGACCTCAACGCTGATGCCCAGAGCCATGGCGAGCCTCAACTGTTATGTATTTTGGTTTACTACGGCACCCGTCGTAGTGCTTTGCTAAAAGCATTGTGGGTAACCTGTGATGTCAGAGAGTGTGTTGTCGTTGGCTGTGTGCTATGAGTGATTGCTACGCTAATAAACCGTGAACAGTACGTCGATGGTCCGAGTTATTATTGTTATATTAAGTAACGTAAAGGGTGAAAGATATAACAAAAAGTGGCGACGAGGACGTCTGGACCGACGCTGCAGTCCGCGACGGAGGAGACTTTTTTTGTCGTGTTTTTCCCGCCGCTACTTCGTGCTGACAGGGTGATACACTGCGCGACTGTGCTGAGGTGGATGCTGCGGGCTGTCTGCTAAGCGGGGAGGAGCGGAGCAGTGGAAATCGTTAAGGACAAAAAAACTCCGTGAGTAACGCCGGAGGGAAGCAACGACGTTACGGTAAGGAGCTGCGAGGGAAAGAGCGACATTCAACCAGGAGTGTTAAAATGGCTGGAGTTATTGGCTCTATCGGGCCCTTTGATGAGAGCGCGGAGCAATGGAGCTCCTATACTGAGCGCTTTGACTATTTCGTCGTGGCCAATGGAATAACGGATGAAAAGTTAGTGCCCACTTTTCTGAGTGTGATGGGTCTCAAGACATTTAACCTACTACGTAACCTCCTACAGCCAGTAAAGCCAGGCTCTAAAACCTACAAAGAACTGGTGGACACACTGACCCACCACTTCTCACCCAAGCCGCTAGTGATTGCAGAAAGATACAGGTTTCACAGACGTAACCAAGAAGAGGGTGAGTCTGTTAACATGTTTGTTGCAGTGCTACGCAAGTTAGCCGAACACTGTGAATTTAAAGATGTTTTAAATGTCACATTAAGAGACAGGCTTGTGTGTGGTCTACGGAATGAAGCAGCACAGAAGAAGTTACTCACAGAAAGTGATTTGACGCTTGAAAGAGCCATTAACATTAGTGTGATGATGGAGATGGCTTCCAAAGAAGCACACCAACTGCATGCTACAGGCAGAGTACATAAGCTCAACAGTGGTAAAACCAATGCAACAGGGCCATGTTTCCGCTGTGGCAAGGTGGGACACCTTCCTAATGACTGTTGGTACAAAGAGATGGACTGTAACAACTGTGGAAAAAAAGGCCACGTGCAGCGGGCATGTAGAAGCAAAAGGAGCAAAGACAAAGGCCCAAAGACAAGAAATAAAAGTGACATGGTAAAATACAAAAAGAAAAGAAATGTTCACACAGTTAAACATGGCGAGGACAGAGTGAGCGACTCCTCAGAGGAAGAGGTGTCAACTGCAATAAATACTGTCCGGATTATGAATGTGAATGAAGGCTCAGAAGGCTTTTGGACTAAACCAAAAGTGGAGGGACATTTTATTAAAATGCAGATAGACACCGGATCAAAGGCATCACTTGTGTCGCATGGCATTTACAAGAAGTTTCTGAAACATCTTCCACTCCGACCTTCAGACACCGTCTTCAGGGCGTATACTGGACACCGAGTGCCCATGAAAGGGATGGCAGAGGTAATTGTTCAGTGCAATGGCCAAACTGCTGAGCTTCCAGTTTATGTTACCAAGAACAACTGTCCAGCTGTAATGGGGCGTGTGTGGCTAAAGAAAATCCAACTTGACTGGCAAGAAGTAAGGAAGCTGTCACACAGTTCCACTCAGCTGCAGGCCATACTGGAAAAGCACAAAAAGGTTTTTCGTGATGAACTAGGCAGTATGAAAAAAATTATAGTGAAGCTGCATGTCAAACCTGACAGTAAACCAGTGTTCATGAAAGCCAGACCAGTGCCGTACACCATCAGACCAAAGGTGGAGGCTGACTTAGATGATCTGGTCAAGAATGGAGTTCTGGAGCCTGTGACAACCAGTGAGTGGGCCACGCCCATAGTTCCAGTACCCAAAAAGGACGGAGGAATCCGGACCTGTGGAGACTTTAAGGTAACAGTAAACCCTGTACTAACAGCAGAGCAGTATCCCCTTCCACTGATTGATGACTTATTTGCGGGGCTGAGTGGGGGACAAAAGTTCAGCAAAATAGATCTCAACCAGGCTTACTTACAAATGCATGTAGACGAGCAGTCACGTGAAATGCTGACTATCAACACCCATAAAGGACTCTTCAGATACTGCAGACTGCCTTTTGGCATCACATCTGCTCCAGCACTTTTTCAGCGAGCTATGGATCAAATCCTGAGTGGATTACCAGGAGTGCAGTGCTACCTGGATGATATCCTGTGTACAGGAGCAGATGATGAAGAGCATCTGCGCAACTTGGATGCAACTCTCACGAGACTGGAGGAATATGGATTGAGAATCCGCAAGGATAAATGCGAGTTTTTCCAGTCATCCGTGGAATACTTAGGTCATGTGATCGATGCTAAGGGACTGCACACTGCACCATCGAAAATCACAGCCATTGTGGATGCACCTCCACCCCAAAATGTCAGTCAGCTGAAGTCTTTCTTGGGACTGCTGAACTATTATGGACGTTTCATACCAAACTTGGCATCACTATTAAAACCACTGCATAACCTGCTGCGCAAAGAGGAAGCATGGAAGTGGACAGCAAGCTGTCAGGAGGCTTTTCAGAAGGCAAAGGATGCGCTGACGGCATCAGAGGTTCTGACCCACTTCAACCCATCACTTCCGATCCAGCTTGCCTGCGACGCCTCTCCTTATGGCGTAGGGGCGGTGATTTCCCACGTAATGCTAGACGGTGAGGAAAAGCCAATCGCTTTTGCGTCAAGGACATTAAACAAGGCAGAAGCTAACTATGCTCAACTGGAAAGAGAGGCTCTGAGCATTGTGTTTGGTGTCAGAAAATTCCACCAGTACTTGTATGGACGGAAGTTTACACTTTTTACTGACCACCGACCTCTCACAACCATCCTTGGACCATACACAGGAATACCATCTCTTGCAGCGTCCTGACTGCAGAGGTGGGCGTTGCTGTTGTCAGGACACTCCTATGACATCAGGTATCGAAAGTCAGACTGTCATGGTAATGCAGATGGGTTATCCAGATTACCACTTCCTGTCATGAAGCCAGAGTCAAGCACTGTGGATATCTTCTACTTCACAGAGGTAGAAAACGCACCTGTTTCAGCTGTACAGGTGAAAAAGGGGACTAGAAATGACCCTGTGTTGTCTGCAGTCATGGACTTAATCATTAAAGGACAACCTGCGGGTGATGACGCAACCTTGAAGCCCTTCCTTGGGAAGTGGACAGAATTGTCTGTTCAGTCGGGTTGTTTGCTGTGGGGGAGGAGAGTGATTATTCCCCTGTCATGTCGAACAAAAGTGTTACAGCAACTTCACGCAGGACATAGTGGAATCGTGAGAATGAAAGAAATAGCAAGAAGCTATTTTTGGTGGCCAAACATTGACAAGCAGATTGAAGAAATAGCCAAAAGCTGTTCATCTTGTCACAAGGTACGGAACAACCCACCATTGGCTCCTCTCCATCCCTGGGAGTTCCCACAGGAGCCATGGCATCGTGTGCACATTGACTTTGCAGGTCCGTTTGAGGGCAGAATGTTTTTCGTTGCTGTGGATGCACACAGTAAATGGCCTGAAGTGGCTATTATGAGGTCAACCACCACAGAGAAGACCACAGAGGCATTAGGAGAAATGTTTAGTTGTTTTGGGTCTCCTACACAACTAGTTTCTGACAATGGACCTCAGTTGGTTTCACAAGAAATGGATGCTTTTCTACAAGCTAATGGAGTGCAGCACATTAAATCAGCTCCATACCATCCTGCGACGAACGGCCTTGCGGAAAGGTTTGTGCAGACAATGAAACATGCATTGAAAGCATCACAAGGTCAAGGAACACTGCATCAGAGGCTGCACAAGTTCCTGCTAAACTACCGCAACACTCCACATGCAATCACAAAAACAACCCCTGCTAGTCTGATGTTCAAGAGAGATCGGCGCACTACCTTTGACCTTTTGAAACCCTCAGGATTAAAGGACACTGTGCAAAAGCAACAAGAGAAACAAATTATGCACAGAGAACATCGGGCAAAGGACAGAGCATTCACGTCAGGAGAATCTGTGCTGGCCAGGAACTACAGAGGTGAACCTAAGTGGGTTCCTGCAACTGTTATTGCACAAACTGGACCAGTCTCATATACAGTTCAAACCACTGATAGTGTTTGGAAAAGGCACGTGGATCAACTCCTGCAGACACCACCAGCGCCTGCAGAACCGTCTCTTGAATGTCCTAACGATGCACTCACCAACTCACCACTTTGTCCACCTACACCAGTACAGAACTCAACCACTTCAGAGACCAGAGTTCCAGCTGGAGATGTGACATCTTCTTCTGCATCAGCACCAGAAGCAACCTCCACATTAGAAAGAACACAGACTCATGTTCCTGCAGAGCGCCGATACCCCACCAGGGAGCGACGACCTCCTGTCCGTCTGAGTTATTAGACTAGATGGTAACTGACCCACATTAATGGGGCAGAATAATCCCCAGGGGTACATTTATGGGATGAGGTAGTCTACCCTCACTCCTAAGGTAGCATAATAATTTTTAAAAAAAAGAGACAAAATAAAGACATTTGGTATCTCCTGTAGGACATCTATTGTAAGGGGGGAGGAGATGTTATGTATTTTGGTTTACTATGGCACCCGTCGTAGTGCTTTGCTAAAAGCATTGTGGGTAACCTGTGATGTCAGAGAGTGTGTTGTCGTTGGCTGTGTGCTATGAGTGCTGCTACGCTAATAAACCGTGAACAGTACGTCGATGGTCCGAGTTATTATTGTTATATTAAGTAACGTAAAGGGTGAAAGATATAACATCAACCTACGGAGCAGATCCAGCCCGCGGTGACAGCGACACGGCCAAAACGTAACAGACGGAGCGATGTTTGTTATTACCACCACCGCTTCGCCGAGAAGGCTCACAAATGTGTTCCCCCCTGCAAATTTAAACGCCAAAGCCGAGAGCCGTTAACGGCAGCGGTTCTCGGCGAGAAGAGTAAGCTGTTATATGTGACGGACGGACACACCGGCAAGCAGTTCCTCATTGACACAGGAGCTCAACTGAGTTTCGTCATGCCCTCCCAAGCAGATCGAGCCATGGGCACCCGGGGCAACGGAGCGGTGGCAGCCAACGGCTCCAGCATTGACACTTTCGGCGAAAAGAGCCTGCACCTCCACATCCACGGCCGCAACTACAGATGGACATTTGTTGTAGCGGCGGTGAGTTTTAACTTGTTGGGCGCAGACTTTTTGTGTGCACACGGGTTATTAGTCGATCTAGCGAATAGACGCTTGGTTAATGCACTGTCCTTTGCTTCTATTCCCTGCTCAGCCCGAGTTTCTCCACCACCTGTGCAGGCTAGCGTCACCACGGCAGGAGGTAAGTTTGAGCAACTCCTCACCCAATTTCCAGCACTCACAATTCCCAAATTCTCAGCCACTGTGGCTAAACACGGGGCTGAACACTTTATTCCCACAACGGGCCCACCCGTATTTGCCAAAGCTCGCCGCTTCAAACTCACCATAGCTCGGGACGAGTTTACTACCCTTGAAAAATTAGGCATTGTTAGACGCTTGAAGAGCCCCTGGGCCTCGCCACTTCACATGGTTCCGAAATCCGACGGTTCTTGGAGACCGTGCGGAGATTACCGCAGATTAAACAATGCGACAGCACATGACCGCTACCCAATTCCTCACATTCAGGATTTTTCACTGCATCTGGCGGGTGCGCGCATTTTTTCAAAAATAGACCTGGTCCACGGTTATCATCAAGTCCCAGTTCGAGCAGAGGACATTCCTAAAACAGCGGTAATAACCCCTTTCGGCCTTTTTGAATTTTTGCGGATGCCTTTCGGCCTCAAAGGCGCTGCTCAAACTTTTCAGCGGATGATGGACGCAGTATTACGCAACCTTCCTTTTGTTTTCGTCTACCTCGACGACATGCTGGTAGCCAGCTCGTCTGAGGAAGAACACGAACAGCACCTCACTACGGTTTTTCAGAGACTAGAAGAGCACGGGTTAATAATCAATCCAGCCAAATGCAAATTCGGCGTGTCGCAAATTGATTTTTTAGGACACAGAGTTTCTCCGAAAGGGGCAGTTCCACTTCCAGACAAAGTTCACGTGATAAAAAGTTTCCCACGGCCACAAACAGTCAAATCGCTGCAAGAATTTTTAGGAATGGTTAATTTTTACAACCGTTTCCTCCCCCACGCAGCTCAGCTCATGCAGCCCTTATATGACGCGCTCAGAAAACAGAAAGCTTCCAACGTGGTCGAATGGACCCCGGAGCGCGAACGCACCTTCGCGGAAGTAAAGAGCGCTCTAGCTAATGCCACATTGTTAGTTCACCCTGATCCCTCGGCCCGCATTGCACTAACCACAGACGCTTCGGACCTAGCTATAGGGGCAGTTGTAGAACAACATGTCAGCGGGATCTGGCAACCTTTGGCATTCTTCAGCAAAACGCTAAACCAAACTGAGCGTAAGTACAGCACTTTTGACAGGGAGCTGCTAGCGCTTCATTTATCCATCCGCCACTTCCAGTTCTGGTTAGAAGGGCGGAGTTTCACGGCTTTTGTAGACCACAAACCGCTCACCTTTGCGATGGCTAAACTTTCAGAACCATGGTCAGGCAGGCAACAAAGGCAGCTGGCTGCGATTTCAGAGTTCACCACAGACATTCGACACGTGGCAGGCAAACTTAACGTGGTAGCAGACTGCCTCTCCCGCGCTGTGACATCGCCAGAGCACGAAGAGACAGATTATACTACCTCAGCCGCAGAACTCTTCACTAACGCGGACACATACGCAGCACCTATCCATGCAGGGATAGATTATGCAGCCATGGCAGAGGAACAAAGCAGTGACGCGGACGTGCGCGCACTCCTGTCTGGACCAACAGGGTTAAGGCTGGAGGAAAGGGGTTTACGCGACGGCGTGCCCCCCCTAATATGTGATATTTCAACCGGCCGACCTCGCCCGTTAGTCCCAGCCACATGGCGCCGCCGTATTTTTGACTCAGTTCACTCCCTCGCGCACCCAGGTGTGCGCGCCTCGGTTAAAATGGTCGCCGAAAAGTTTGTGTGGCCGGGCCTGCGCAAAAATGTAAAAGAATGGGCAAAAACTTGCATTTCTTGTCAGCGCGCCAAAATACACAAACACACAAAAGCCCCTCTGGAGCCTTTTCCAATCCCTGCTAGAAGGTTCGACCACGTTCATGTCGACCTCGTGGGGCCACTACCTTCCTCCCAAGGTTTCACACACCTGTTAACAATGATAGACCGCACCACGCGCTGGCCAGAGGCAGTCCCTCTGGCGTCAACTACAGCGGAGGAAGTCGCTCGCGTTTTTTTGACAAACTGGGTGGCACGTTCCGGCGTCCCATCGGACATCACGTCCGATAGAGGACCTCAATTTGTCTCGGAGCTTTGGTCAGCCATGTCCAGCAGCTTAGGGGCAACAATTCACCGCACCACCGCTTATCACCCTCAGGCTAATGGGTTATGCGAGCGTTTTCATAGGTCTTTAAAAGCCGCCCTCAGAGCCTCACTAACGGATACAAATTGGGTAAATAAACTTCCCTGGGTTTTATTGGGGTTGCGTGCTGCGCCTAAAGAGGATCTAGACGCCTCTCCAGCAGAATTAGTTTTTGCACAACCTCTCAGGCTCCCGGGTGAATTTTTACCAGAGAACCCAGAGCCAGGGCATCTTCCAGCCTCGAGGTTTTTAGGCAGCAACGGACCGGACTCTCTCCCCGGACCGGCACATCACTCTTTTCCACGGGTTTTTGTCCCCCAAGCTTTAAAAAACGCTGAATTCGTTTTTGTTAGGCATGAAGCTTTAAAACCAACTTTCCGCCCAGCATACGATGGGCCATTCAGAGTGCTGGAACCTGGTGATAAACACTTTGTGCTTGATTTTGGGGATAGAAAAGAAACAGTCAGCATTGACAGACTTAAACCTGCCTTCTTGTTGAGAGACGAGCCTGCACAGTTGGCGAGAGCACCTCGGCGGGGTAGACCCCCCAAGAGAAAAGACTCAGCCCCCCTGCAGGGAACAAATAATCACTCTCCTCCCCAAGCTGCAGATTCCTTACAGGAAGGTCCCAGCAGGACGCCTAAGCAGACCCACAGCAGATTCGGGAGAAGATTAAAACCCAGACGGCACAGGGACTGATGCAAACTACTCAACAGTTGTTCACTAATTGTGCTGTAACAGTTTAGGACTGACTTGTGATTTTACTATGCTGTTATGATTACCACTGAACTCTCTTAGGAGCATGGCTGCTGGAAAGTTTCTTCTGTGGCAAGAGGTATAGCAGTTAGTATGTCATAGTAATTATCTTAAACTGTGAATTTTTCTATTGTCCTTTTCTTAGTCGTTTGGGGGGGGGGCTGTGGGCTATATTAATCATATATTCCATAACCTACATATGTTGAAGCATGTGGGAATGTTTGGTGATTACATATGTAAGGCGACTTCACACCTCAGAAAGAACAAAGACTCTCAACCGCCAGTGAAGAACAAAGACGTTCCCAGACACTGCGGTGGAGACCGGAGGAGCTGCCCTCACCCCCCAGGGCCATGAGGAGGAGTACGGAGACAATGGGGGGATTAAGATAATGAGGGATGTCAGCCTTTGATATGCATGTCTTTTGTTATGTGTAAGTATAAGTTCACAGAGCCGGCGGTATTCGGTCTCTTTTCTTGCTTCTGCTTCTGCACTTAGATGAGACTTGTTAGAGGAGCTGATAATAAATTTTGGTTTATATATCACACCGCCTCGTTCTTCCAAGCTCTTCTACACAGGTTAGGGATAAGGGGCGCTTGCGCACGCAGCGACCGGCAGCTGGTGGCTTGTCACCAGACTGCAAAACAAATCTACCTACGGGTACAAAATAAGTAATTAAAAAAAAAAAGGGAAGATTTAAAGACGGTAGTGAGACCTGCGATGATGTATGGTTTGGAGACGGTGGCACTAACAAAAAAACAGGAGATGGAGCTGGAGGTGGCAGAGTTGAAGATAAGATTTTCATTCGGAGTTACTAGGAGGGACAAGATTAGAAAAGAGTATATCAGAGGGACAGCTCAGGTTGAGCGGTTTGGAGACAAAGTAAGAGAGGCAACGCTGAGATGGTTTGGACATGTGCTGAGGAGGGATTTTGGATATATTGAACAAAGGATATTGAAGATGGAGCTGCCAGGCAGGAGGAAAAGAGGAAGACCACAGAGAAGGATGTAGTGAAGGAGAACATGGAGAAGGTTGGTGTTACAGAGGAAGATGCAAGGGATAGGGTGAGATGGAGGCAACTGATCTGCTATCATGACCCCTAAAGGGAGCAGTTAAGATAAGATAAGCCTTTATTAGTCCCACAATGGGGAAATTCCAGGATTGCAACAGCATAGGGATAGCAACACTCAGAGCAACAATCAGAAGGCAAGAAAAAACAACATCTAGTAAACATATGTCCATATTACTATAAATGTATATATATAGACACACAGTGCAGAGCATTATGGCTGGTGAATGTGCAGCAGAAAGTCTAAGCTCTCTCTCCGCAGATGCAGCGGGCCAGCTGGAAGTCTTTGGGCATGATGGTGACCCCCTTAGCGAAGAAGAGACCCACCAGGTGGGCCTCGCTGGTCTCCTGCAGAGCCATGACGGCGAAGCTCAGGAAACGCAGGACGGTCTTGAAGTTCTGAGCGATCTCCCTCACCAGGCGCTGGACGGGCAGCTTACGGATGAGCAGCTCCGTGGATTTCTGGTAGCGACGGATCTCTCTCAGAGCCACGGGCCTGTGACGGCGAGGCCTCTTCACTCTGCCGGTGGCCAGAGCGCCTCTCCGAGCAGCCCTGGTGGCTAGCTGTCTCCTGGGGGGCTTCTTCCTCCAGTAGATTTTACGGGCGGTCTGCTTGGTTCTTGCCATCGCTCTTTATTATTCTGTCTTATATTTCTTTCACGCCGCCTAAACTCCAGCCCGGCACCCGCGTCCTTTTCGCTACAGCTCCCGGTATGTCGAGTTTCCCATTAGCACCGGGCGGCGGCCAAGTGCTAGCTAGCACTAGCTCCTCCCCGCTGTAACGTCTCCCGCTGCAAACCGTGGCTCCGTCCGCCGACCCGGGAGACCCCCGGGGCGATCCGTGTGTCCGTGATATATATACAGAGTGAAAGGTGTAGAAAGAAGAAGGAAGATAAAAAAAAGGCTGTTGCAACAGGCAGCCGACTCGTGTGGCGCCGCCGGTCCGGCGGAACCGGAACCGGGAAAAAAAAGTTGAAAGAAGATTTTCGTTACACAGCACGTTACTGCAAAAGAAGTGGCGTTACTGTAATGCGTTACTTTGTAACGCCACTACTTTGTAACGTTACTTTGTAACGTGTTACTTCCAACACTGGTTATGTTGTGGAGTGTGTGAATAAAGAGGCAGATTCATGGACAGACGGTTTATTACACACTTCACATCTCACAAGCACAGAACAGACTGAATCATTTCAGCAAACTCTCCTCTTTTACCCAAATCAGAATCAGAATCAGAATCAGAATCAGGTTTATTGCCATTGTTCATGTAGTACACAAACTAGGAATTTGTCTCGGTACAATGCTGCAACATTAAACATGATAAGATAAGAGAAATAAACTATACATGTAATAAAGTGTAGGATAAGATTAAGTGATACTGGTCAACAGTTAAAATATATATTAGCCAGCAGCAGATACTGTGGAGAACTATATAGTGCAGTCGGTAATGCAGGAAGAAAACAGTGATGATTGACATGAGTCTGGTTGAGCTGCTGTACATTGTGCACGAGAGTCACTTAGTGTTCAGCAGTCTAATGGCAGAGGGGAAGAAGCTGTTCATGTGACGGGAGGTTTTAGTCTGGATGGACCGAAGTCTTCTACCAGAGGGGAGGGGGGCAAACAGTACATGACCAGGGTGTGAGGGATCGGCTATGATCCGGCCAGCACGCCTCCGGGTCCTGGAGATGTACAGATCCTGGAGAGATGGGAGCTTGCAGCCGATCACCTTCTCAGCAGTGCGCACGACGCGCTGCAGCCTTAGTCTGTCCCTGGCAGTGGCTCCTGCGTACCACACGGTTATGGAGGTGGTGAGGATGGACTCGATGATGGCTGTGTAGAGTGTAATCACTCTTCACACGTTTCATGGCATTTCTCATCACACAGCACGACATTTACATTACACTGCATTCAACCCCCTATGTCCTCGACTCCTTCCTGCTATCTCGCCACGAACCCCCTGGGCATTGTTCTCCCATGCTTATTCACTGTCTCCGTCTGAGATGCTAAATAATCCGACTTCCCCAAGGTCCTTCAATGTACCAATTCTTCTTTGGAGTTTTGCAGGCACTGTGAGGACACCTATTAACATCATGTGACCTGTTTCAGCTGATAAAAGCCCAGTCAAGCTCCATCTTGCTCTCTCACTAAAACATGGCAGCCGTGACAGTAGTCTTGCTGTCCACTGGTGTTGTTTAGCAAGCTTTTCTTTAAGTGTACTATGGGTTTTGATTTTTCTATGTTGCTCCCTTTGAGCCGGAGTGTAACATTTACATATTGTAGATTCATACATTTACACAAGCCTGTTGATTTTAGCCGAATCACATTTTATTCTTTAATTTGAGTTTCATAGTTTATGTGCTGCACAACAGAACTTAATTTACAAAGCAACGTGGAGGAACAGACTGTGTCAAGTTTATTTAGATGCTTTCTCCCTCTATTGCTGCCTCTCACCATTGGAGGTGGGTAATTAGGAGCAAGTGTGTTGAGGTTGGGGATTTGTGGGGGAGGTGGGAGGTCCTATAATCTTTTGCTGAGAAGGCACCTTGTCCTCTCCCCTGTTTATAACATCATCAAAGTTGTGCCTCTGGGTACCCCCAGCTTCGTTAATAATTTAGGTGTGAGTTGGACTGCCTGGCTGAGGCAGGAAGCCCTTACTTATTGAGTTTGTAAACCATGTGATGATTTACAGGAACACCTTTGCATTCATCATGCTCGTTAAATAAAATTCACCCCATCTCCTTCTCTATTTAATGTGGAGATAAACAGTGTTTCCTACAGTTGTGCTTGGCAGGGTAACCAACCTGGGAGATGGAAAGATACTAAATAGAACTGACCAAAAAGAAAGGAGAGGAGAAGAAAATGATTTCCTAACTTCAGTCCTCTTATTTTAGGGATTTAGACTACCTGGCAGCAAAAATGTGGCAAAATTATATATTGGTTATTTTAAATTACTTGTGTTCTCATCTCTTGATTTCTTCTCCTTCCTAACCACAACAGTTTGAAAAATCTGCAGTAAAACTTCATTTTATTTCAATGCTTTAAGAAGTCATCTATTATTCAGCAATGTCTTTAGTAAATTAATTCCTCATCTAAGGGCAATGGTGTATCCCATAGTTTTCTGTACGACTGAATAAATGGGGTGGGTCAACCTGCCTTAAGCAGCTGCTAACCCACCTAAAAATCATTTCATTAGGCTGCTGTGGTGTATTAGCCCTGGTGAGAATAATTTTCTGCTGGATCCTGTAATTGTCTGGCATTAAAAAGGTCAAATTTAATTATACACAAAATGAAAATCAATACATAAATGCTCGTCGTAGCTGCTTTCAGTATCCTACATACAGAGACCTGTACTGGATGAACTCTCTGAGAGAGTTTCAGAAGCCAGTTTATTAAGGCATCCCGGGGTGCCCAGATTGCACTGGTGTGGAGGGTAAGTACTTCACGCTCAGATGGCACTCAAAGTGGGCTGTCTGACCTTCTCACAGCACCTTGCGCTGCAGTTTAGCTTACGGAATTGATTGTGATATGGCATGGCAGAGCTGAGGTCAGTTGAAGGTGCCGTAGAAATGGAATATTTCTTCATCCCAAGATTTGTGGCTTTGGGAAAGTTGCCCATGTGGAGCGGATGATTGAACGTGTCAGTGTGTGTGTACTGTATGTTTGTGTGCAAGGTAAAATCAAGAGAAAATGAGTAGCAAAGGTGAGGTTGGGCGCAGGTGTCAGTTAAAATGGGAGAAGGAAGGAAAGAAAACGTAAAGTGGGGATAATAAAAGGAAAAAAGTGGAGGAAAAGAAACGCCAACAAAACAGAAATGACTATGTGGAGCAGAACATCACCATTTCAGAACAGAAATGTTCCATGTAGGTTCATGTTTTGGCTCCGGAAAACATCCATGCTTTCTGGGAAATCAGTGCACTTGTATACCAAAGCTGAACCACAGTCTGTAGGTTGTTGCACAATGCACAGGCCAAGCTAAAGTAGACAACACCAGTGGAATGTGAGAAAGACAGGAAATAATGACGAATAATTGACGGCTCTCGTAGACCATCCAGCTCACCCTCTTGATTGGATGAGTTCTGTAATCATATGTGGGCTCTTTGCAGCTTTCCAAACAGTGCAGCCTTGTGGCTCAGTTGACATGATTTAGGACCCAGGAGACAGACACTGACACGGGCAGATAGTGACAATAATCTTTATTAGATAGTGAGAGTGTGTAGTGCGAGTGTGAGTGCGTGGATTGTGTTCTGGTCACTGGAGCTGAGCGCCCTGGACGGAGACCCAGCAACCCTGGAACATACAAGCAGAAAACAATTACTTTTGTTCCTCACTTGTGACGGGCTACAGATAGAGGGGCTTACTTGAGAGCAGCACAGGTTTCGTCCTGCTGAGATCCAGCGGCCGTGCAACGTGGAGGTGAAGGTGTCCGTGAACGTGCTGGAGATACCACCCGTGGCTGTGACGAGGGTAGTCCTGGTGACGCCGGCTGTGACTCCACAGACCGGGACGATGATAATCCTGACGATGACGAGGTGAGTGATTCCACAGAACGTGGTGATGATGATATAGCTGATGCTGATGACAGTGACTCCACTGATAGCGGTGGCCAATACTCCTGCAACTGATACAATAACAGTTCTGGAATTTGAGGAGCAAGACGTACCGGTAGATGTGGTGGTAGCGAAGCGCTACGTGTGCGTGATGGTGTTACCCCGTCAGCTGGGGACGCAGGTCCGCCGCCAAGGAGGTCCACCTGTGCACAGGGGTATAGACAAGGGGTTGAGTAGCAGATTGTTCTCTTACTTGGCTGACTCTGATGAGAGGTCCTTGAAGAAGCAAGAGAGGTTCTCGACGAGACAAGAGAGGTTTCAGACGAGACAAGAGAAAATCCTGACGAGGCCAGAGAGCGGAGTTCAGGCTCATTCTCCGACGAGGAGGACAGACAACTCCGTGCCGGGCTGTCAGCGACGCTGGCTTTTAACAGCCGTTGATTAACACCTGTTGGTCTGTGCGCAGCTGGAGTTGATGACGCCAATGACGGCCCAGAGGCCGCCATGACAGTACTCCCCCCTCTAGCAGTGCCTCCAGGCACCTGCCCAATCCTACCTGGATTCGCCCGATGGAAATCGCGAATCAGCTGTTTATCCAGGATCAACGCTGGGCGAATCCAAGAACGATCCTCCGGTCCAAAGCCCTCCCAGTCCACCAAATACTGAAGACCACGACCCCGCCTGCGGACATCCAGGATGGCAGTCACCCCCCAGGCCGGATGGCCATCGATCATCCTCGGGGGTGCGGGAGCCGCGGGAGCAGGGCACAGGGGATCAGAGACGTACGGTTTGACCTGGGAGACATGAAAGGTGGGGCAGATACGCATCGAAGAGGGGAGAGACAAGCGCACAGACACAGGATTAATAACACGATTAATGGTGTAGGGGCCAATGAAGCGCTTAGTGAGCTTACGTTTTTCGGCCGGTACACCAATATTCCGGGTTGACAACCAGACCTTCTGACCCACCTTATAGTCCGGGGCGGGTCTCCTATGCCGGTTGGCCACCTGGATATTGCGGTTGGTAGTTTTCAGCAAGGCTTGACGAGCGAGGAGCCAAACTCGCCGGCAGCGCTTGATATGTGCCTGGACTGAAGGAACCGCTACCTCCTTTTCCTCCTCCGGGAACAGCGGAGGATCAAACCCGCATGATGCCTTGAACGGGGAGACGCCCGTAGCCGTGGAGATCGTGGCGTTGTGAGCGTACTCAATCCAAGGCAGGAACTTGCTCCAGGAGGATGAGCAGGAGGAGATGACACAGCGAAGGGCGGCCTCCAGCTCCTGATTAGCCCGCTCGCACTGGCCATTGCTCTGAGGGTGATAACCAGAGGAGAGGCTGGCTGTGGCTCCCAGTGCCGCGCAGAAAGCCTTCCAAACCTGTGATACAAACTGAGGTCCTCGATCAGACACAATATCAGCAGGGATGCCATGAAGACGGACCACATGTTGCACGAGGAGATCCGCAGTTTCCTGGGCCGAAGGCAAACCCTGAAGTGGCACAAAATGGGCTGCCTTCGAGAACCAGTCCACGATGGTTAAAACCGTGGTGTAGTCATCTGAAATGGGTAAACCAGTCACAAAGTCCATAGCTACGTGAGACCAGGGGCGTGAAGGAACCGGCAACGGATGTAGCAGGCCCGCCGGGGGGGATGATGTCGTCTTCCCGGTGGCGCACTGAGCGCAGGCCCGGATGTAGCCTACAACGTCCTTCCGTAACCCTGGCCACCAGAAGGTCCTTTGGAGGAGATCCACAGTCCGACCCACTCCAGGATGACAAGCCAACTTGGAAGCGTGACCCCACTCAATCACCTTGCCTCGGATAGCGCGGGGAACAAACCACCGCCCCCCCCCCCCCGGGATCTGGCTCGGTCTTCTGAGCCTGGCGAACCGTCTTGCAGATTCCCCAGGACAGGGCGCCCACGACGCAGGAAGGCGGCAGGATAGGGGTCTCCTGGTCCTCAGAGGATGGTGTGTCAAACTGCCGTGAGAGGGCATCCGGCTTACTGTTCTTGCTTCCCGGCCGGTACGTGATGGTAAAGTTAAAACGGCCGAAGAAGAGGGACCAGCGAGCCTGGCGTGCATTCAGGCGCTTCGCCATCCTGAGGTACTCCAGGTTACGGTGATCAGTCTAAACCACGAACGGCTGAGCAGCCCCCTCCAGCCAATGTCTCCATTCCTCCAAGGCGAGTTTCACTGCCAGTAACTCCCTGTCTCCGATGCTGTAATTCCTCTCTGCAGGGGTGAGACGGTGAGAGAAATAAGCACAAGGGCGAATCTTACCGTCCTCAGGAGAACGTTGGGAGAGTACTGCTCCAACTCCCGAATCAGAAGCGTCCACCTCCACCAAGCACTGCAGCTTCGGGTCCACCTGAGTAAGGACTCGGGCCGAGGCGAACTCCCTCTTGAGCTTCTCAAACGCTCCGGCTGCCTCCTTACTCCAGCAAAACGGGGTCTTAGGGGAGGTGAGAGCAGTCAAAGGACGGGCAATATTACCAAAATTTGGCACGAACCTCCTATAAAAATTAGCAAACCCCAGGAAACCTTGAAGCTGCTTTCTGGAGGTGGGTGCAGGCCAATCCACAACCGCCTTGACCTTGGCTGGGTCAGGGAGCACCTGGTTCCGAGCTATAATAAACCCAAGGAAAGAGGTTTGATCAGTGTGGAACTCACATTTTTCAGCCTTGACGAACAGCTGGTTCTCCAGGAGGCGCTGTAGTACCCTGCGGACATGCACCCGATGTTCCTCTAGTGTGCGGGAGAAGATGAGAATGTCATCAAGATAAACAAAAACAAACGAGTTCAGAAAATCCCGTAATACATCATTTATCAAACGCTGGAAGACGGCTGGAGCGTTAGTTAACCCAAATGGCATTACCAGATACTCAAAATGTCCGCTGGGGGTCCGAAAAGCCGTCTTCCACTCATCTCCTTCCCTTATGCGCACTAGATGGTAGGCATTCCTAAGGTCCAGTTTAGTAAACCAGGATGCCCCCTGGAGGGAGTCAAAAGCAGTGTTCATCAAGGGCAAAGTGTATTTGTCTTTAACTGTTATTTCATTCAGTCCCCGGAAGTCGATACAGGGGCATAGTGAACCGTCCTTTTTTCCAACAAAAAAAAAATCCAGCTCCCACTGCCGAAGACGACGGGCGGATGATACCAGAGGCCAAGGACTCCTTGATGTACGTGTCCATGGCCTCGCGCTCCGGGGCTGATAGGCTGTAAAGGCGGCTAGCAGGAAGAGGGGCCCCAGCCTTCAGGTTGATCGCGCAGTCATACGGACGATGGGGGGGTAAGGACAACGCCCGAGACTTGCTAAACGCTTGCCCCAAATCGTGATAGACCTCTGGCACCTTGGACAAGTCCGGTGGAGATGAATCAGGCAGAGGCACCTTAACGGATGGGGCGCACGCCGCTGATTGGAGGCAGGCACTAAGGCAAAACGTACTCCATGCCGTTACTCTCCCAGCTTGCCAGTCAATGGTGGGGTTATGTAGGCGCAGCCAGGGGTACCCCAGAATAACGGGCGAAGAAGAAACGGGCAGCACTAGAAACTGAATTTCCTCCCTGTGATTTCCTGATACAATAATTGACACGGGGGCCGTCTGATGGGCTATAGTGGTCAAGGATGCTTTAGACAAGGTGATCAGTTTGACAGGGGGATCTAGAGTCTGACAGCTAAGGCCCATTCGGGTTGCCAGGTCTCTAGAAATGAAATTTTGCTCAGCTCCAGAATCTACTAACGCTAGTGTGGAGTGTTCTGTATGTGTGTGGATAAGTCTGAGAGGTAATCGACGACAAGTAAGGGGTTCTTCTGAGTTCTTGCCCGTGAATCCCCCTACTGTGATCCACGGGCCTTCCCTTTTTAACTTATTGGGACATTCGGATACCCCATGTGACTCTTTCCCACAGTAGAAACAAAGGCCCTGATCCCTGCGGCGTTGTTTCTCAGCTGCTGACACTTTAGACCGGCCAATGATCATGGCTTCCTGATCCGGGGATTCCTCTGACGCGGGTAGAGCGAGGAGAGGAGAGTTAGGGACGCGAGGGCGGGGTTTAACCGAACGGGAAGTAGAACGCCGTTCAGCCGCCCGCTCCCTTAATCTGCTATCAAGACTAACCGCTAGGGCAATCAAATCCCGCAAATTGTCCGGTTTGTCCCGTGCCGCTAACTCATCCTTTAGCTCGTCGTTAAGACTACGTAAGAAAATACCACATAGTGATGGCTCCCCCCACCCAATCTCTGCAGCCAGGACCCGGAAGTCAATAGCGTAATCAGCAGCTGATCTCTCTCCCTGTTGTAAGCTCAGCAGCCGTTCTGTCAACACCTCACCCCTATCAGTATGGTCAAACACGGACATAAACTCAGACACAAACTCCTGGTAAGTAAGCAGGGAATAGCTTGGTTTAGCCATGATTGAATACGCCCAGTCTAAGGCTCTTCCTGCCAGCAAATTTATGACATAGCCAATCCGACTAGAGTCATGAGTGAAATCCCCCGAAACGCACAGAAAAACTGACTCACATTGTAACAGGAATCCTCGAGCTTCCCCGAGTTTTCCGCTGAACCGGGCAGGTGTGGGAATAGGGGTGAGGCGAGAGGACGAGGAGGTGTTAGCTTGTCCAGTCACTAAGCCTGCAGGGGCTGAGATATTTGTGGTCGAGGGAAACGTCTGGTGTCCTTCCAGACGATCCAGCCGACCATTAATTAAGGTTAGTTGATTTAAGATTACTGTCTGCTGGTGAGCTAGTAAATCTACCCGGGCGCTAAGAGTGTTGATTTGGCGCGACAGTGAACTGTCCGCTGGGTCAACGTGACGGAGTCGTACTGACATGATTTAGGACCCAGGAGACAGACACTGACACGGGCAGATAGTGACAATAATCTTTATTAGATAGTGAGAGTGTGTAGTGCAAGTGTGAGTGCGTGGATTGTGTTCTGGTCACTGGAGCTGAGCGCCCTGGACGGAGACCCGGCAACCCTGGAACATACAAGCAGAAAACAATTACTTTCGTTCCTCACTTGTGACGGGCTACAGATAGAGGGGCTTACTTGAGAGCAGCACAGGTTTCGTCCTGCTGAGATCCAGCAGCCGTGCAACGTGGAGGTGAAGGTGTCCGTGAACGTGCTGGAGATACCACCCGTGGCTGTGACGAGGGTAGTCCTGGTGACGCCGGCTGTGACTCCACAGACCGGGACGATGATAATCCTGACGATGACGAGGTGAGTGATTCCACAGAACGTGGTGATGATGATATAGCTGATGCTGATGACAGTGACTCCACTGATAGCGGTGGCCAATACTCCTGCAACTGATACAATAACAGTTCTGGAATTTGAAGAGCAAGATGTACCGGTAGACGTGGTGGTAGCGAAGCGCTACATGTGCGTGATGGTGTTACCCCGTCAGCTGGGGACGCAGGTCCGCCGCCAAGGAGGTCCACCTGTGCACAGGGGTATAGACAAGGGGTTGAGTAGCAGATTGTTCTCTTACTTGGCTGACTCTGATGAGAGGTCCTTGAAGAAGCAAGAGAGGTTCTTGATGAGACAAGAGAGGTTTCAGACGAGACAAGAGAAAATCCTGACGAGGCCAGAGAGCGGAGTTCAGGCTCATTCTCCGACGAGGACAGACAACTCCGTGCCGGGCTGTCAGCGACGCTGGCTTTTAACAGCCGTTGATTAACACCTGTTGGTCTGTGCGCAGCTGGAGTTGATGACGCCAATGACGGCCCAGAGGCCGCCATGACATCAGTAGTGATATATTTTACCTCCACCAGGGAGGTAATGTAATCGGGGTGGTTTGTCTGTCTGTCTGTTACTAGGATTACAGAAAAACTGCTGGACGGATTTTGATGAAATTTTCACCAGAGGCAGCCCTTGGGCCAAGGATGAGCCCATTAAATTTTGGTGATGATCTGAGACTGCATACCTCCACCAAGGACCTTGTTTGTATTTATGCAGCAGGATTACACAAAAATTACTGGATGGGTTTGGATGAAATTTTCACCTGAGATGGTCCTTGAGCTACAGAGGAACCCGTTACATTTTATCTTCTCACAGTGTGTTAACAAGACTCCTCCAAAACTACTAGATAGACTTTGGTGCAATTTTCACCAGAACTGGCTCGTGGCCTGCACACAAACCCATTACATTTTGGAGGTGATCCATGGGGGATGGAAGGGACCTTGGCAGAGGTATGTGCTTTCTGAGTGCTTTTCTAGTTTTTTGTGATATCTTGAAAACAAACAACCAGAAAGTGTTTTTTGAAAATACCTAAGGTGAGAAATAAGCAGTTTAGTTTCTGAATCTGTTGTATTTGACGACAGCAGCTGGTGGTTTTAATGTGAAGCATGAGTTCTATAAACTGAGATAGAGTTCATTTCAGCTGAATGACGAGGTCTGTCATGAATCTGGGTTTGGGAGTTCCAAACCCAGTTCTGACTTATTGTTATTTTTTGCCCTATTTTCCATTAGGCACATCAGGGAGCTGTTTGGGTCCTTCACTCCCTGACAGCTTGGGCACGCCTCCTCCTCTTTTCAGTGCCATCAGCTGTTTCACATGACGTGTTTTCACACATACACACACACTCACTCCATTCATTCCCATTCACATGCTCAGACACTCACTCATGCACACCTGGGTTTAATTATGTTCAGGCCACGTTTCCTCACACTGGCAATCTCTTCCCTCGTTTGCATCATTATTACAAATACGCTGTGTCTGTGGGAAGAGATTGTCAGGGCATTCACCTCCGTACGTGGCAGCCAGTTTCTCCACGTATGCTCATTCATCTCCTTCGTGTTGTTCAGCCAGTCATGTCAAGTTTGGTTAATCCCTTGATGTTAGCGGCGGACTCTGTTTACTCCTTCATCCTCCAAACTGCACGGACAGCCCCTGATTGCTCCATAAGTTTCATGGTTGCCTTTCTCCCTGTGCTGACAGCAGCCCTGCGGCACTAGGCAATTTCTCCGCCGGGCTGTAGAACATCCAGGTGGCGTTCCTGCATGTCTGGTGGCCTAATCCCACCATTTCAACCCTCTGTATTTGTGTGGTTACTAGACTTGTTAATTTGTTGCAGTTTATGTTAATAAATGGCACGTTCTACTCCAGCACTTGAGTTTTTCATTCCTTCCCTTGTGTGCCGCGTTATGGCGCACGAGGAATCATGACAAAGTCAGTGGTAACATTAAGGTTCAGGGAAGCCAACTGCTCCTTGGTTCCAGCTAAGAACCCACTTTTTAAGTTCTGAACTGAATTTTTTTACTTCCACTAAGGAGGTAATGTAATCAGGGTGGTTTGTCTGTCTGTCTGTTAGCAGGATTATGCAAAAACTACCGGACGGATTTTGATGAATTTTCACCAGAGGCAGCCCTTGGGCCATGGATGGACCCATTAAATTTTGGTGATGACAAACTGCTTCTTCCACCGGAGATGTCTCAACACGAGTCTGGTTTCTGCACCTGTTAAAGGAGAGACACTTGTACATCTATGTCTGTGTGCCTATATATGAGAACGCGCGCAAAATAAGTGTGTGCATGTGAGTGGTTTGTCAGGAAACATACGAGCGGAGGGCCGGTCGCAGCAGCCCTCCCCCCGAGGACCCCGAGCAGGCAAGGCAGCGCCACCAACCCCCAGCCCCGAGGTCAGCAAGCCACAGGAAAGCCAAGCATCCACCCCCGGAGAGACGATCAAGGGAGGGCAGGCCGCCCGGCAGCCGGCGCGGTGAGCCCACACCCCTGGACCACCGCCCGACCCCCACCCCCCCCAGCGGGGCCAACATCCGCCCCCGGGCCCCCAGGCACCAGGAGGCCAGCGACCCCACCCCAGGACAGAGGCCAGCCAGCGCCCCCCGGCGCAAGCCCCCCAGGTACCCCCACAGCGGTCCCCGCCCCAGCGCCTCGGGCCCACACACCCCGGGACCCCCCACGTCCAAAGAAGTCCCCTCACCAGGTGAGCCCACATGGCTGAGAGGCACTACCCCCCCTAATCCAGCCCCTCCGACTCGCAGCACACCCCTCCCCATATCTTCACACCCACATGTTCACATGCACACCCTCTCACTCAGCCAGACCGACCCATTCTCTCTCACTCCAGTACCCACTTAAATTCACTCCTCATTCACCTTATTTTCAAAAGCCGACTGCGAAGCAGATGCCAGTGAGCCTGAACATGCCACCATGCCCGGCAGTGACCAGGGAGGCCACCGGCGCAGGCCACAGAAGCAGACCCCACCCCCCGGCGCCCATCTGAGTGAACAATCAGCAGACCACCGCAGGCACCCCAAGATGCCACCCGGCATGCAAAGCGCCGCACAAAACCGACCCACCATCACCACCTCCATTCATCACCCTCTCACTCACACTTAAACTCATATTCAGCCCCCCGTCACTTCCTTGGTTGTATCTATATATTAGTAGCATCCAGGGATTTTTACAACATGATAGGTCCCAGGCTCCCCACCAGGCCCCCACGCCCCCAGCAAGACAGGGCAACAGGGGTGGGGGAAGACCCCCACCTCCTCCCCCCGCACAGAACATGGTGGGTGTGTGTCGGTTATATGATATAATTGTGTATAAATGTGTGGACTACTAAAGTGCAATTAAAATTGGGGGGATAGTAATTGAAGCATTGTTAGCCACTGTGATGAGCAGCAGAGCCCCCATCCCCCCAAGCCCTCAGTGTCTAAAATGCAATTAAAATTGAGGTGAGTGCAGCCCCACCACGTGGCAAAAGTATCCCCTTCACCGACACAGTGCAGCACACCCCCACCCCAAAGCCCTAAATGTAACAAAAAAGATCAGGGGGAAGAGGAGGGTGGGAAATAAGACTGGGAGGTAGGCGGTCCAAAAACAAGCCCCCCCCCCCCCAGAAGCCAGCTTGCAGACTGGCTTGTGAGGCCACCCACTGCCCCCAAATCCCAACCCAGGGCGAGGGCCGCCAGTGGAAACAACCCAGGACCCACCAGCATCACGTCCCGGCGCTCCAGCACCACTAACATGACGGAGCAGCCAAACATACTACCGCTCATCTTACACACACGAACATGGACAACAACAGTCACAATAGTGAACAATGGGCCGGACCCACACAGCGCCCAACACGCTAGGCGACACACCCGAGCGCCCACGCAGGCCCACGACCACCCACCCCAGACACACACCGACAGCTGCAGGCCGCCCTGCAACCACAGCCACCCCGGAACAACCCAATGGAAACACAGCCAACAACCTGCACCAATGACCCCCCCAGCCACCCCCAAGCACCAACGCACACCCGCTGCCAATGACATCAGGGGCGATGTAGCAAAGTGCCTCACCCCCCAACACAACAGCAGGGCGGCCGGGACAAGCAAGCCCCGAAACGCCAGCCCCCATGCCACTGGACGGACTGCCCAACCCCTGCCACCCAACAAAGCTCTCCTACCCATACACGCATCCTCCGCCCCCTAGACATCTACCCACAAGTAACCGCTTCCATACACACACATAACTCCACCCACCATCACACATACCCACCTACACAAACACACAACCCCACCTGCCCACTCAACACACACCCACTTCCACATCCGCTCATACACAAGCCTACACTCACACACCCCCTCCCCCACCCGCAGACCCCAGTGAACAGGGAGGGCAACCCAGGATGCGGGCACCAGCCCCTGGGTGGCACCCGGGCCCCAGGAAACACACGACCCCACCACGCAAGGATGCATCAGGGACAACCCACACCGCTGGCACACACCCGACCCCGGCCTGGGGCGGAGGGACGCCCTCCCAGCACCAGGGGCCCAGGGCCAGACCCAGACCCCCCACGAGGGGCGAGGCCAGCCGACCAGGGGCCACAGCCCAACCCCTCCCGGCCCACCCCACAGCCCCCCCCCCCCCCCACCCAGGGCCAGACAGACGGCCACCCCGGAGCAGGCCCCCCCGGACACCTGCAGCTGGGGCACAGCCAGCCGCCAGAGGTGCCAAGGAGCGTGAGTCACTGCCCGCCACCCCTCAGATTATAGAATTAATAAGCGGGGACCAGAGAGAATTGAATTCCGCCAATTGATTATTTGAGAAGGCTGACATTCTTTCCAGGCTAATATAATCCAATAGTAAGTTATTATAGTAAGTCGTGCATAAGTTATTTCTTGTTTTCCAGTTCATGAGGATAGCTTTCTTTGCGATGCATAAGGCAGTGAGAACCATGTGTGACATCCTTGCATCTATATTTATTTCACTTAAATCACCTAATATGCAAAGTGTAGGTGAGGGTGGGACACTATACCCAAGCCATGCCGACAGGTCTTCACATGTCTTCTGCCAGAACTTTTGAACCGGTGCACAGGACCACATAGCATGCATATAGCTATCCGGGACATTGCTAGTACAGTGAGGGCAGATATTTGTGTGACTCAGGCCCATTTTGAACATCCTTTGTCCTGTATAATGAATTCTATGTAGAACTTTATATTGTATAAGTTGTAAGTTAGAGTTTTTAGTCATCTTAAAAGTGTTTAAACATATTTGTGTCCAGAAACGTTCCTCCTTATTAATCGATAAGTCTGTCTCCCATTTTGATATTGGAAGAGATATGGACTCATCCAACTTTGATAATAGTCTATATATTTTCGATATCAATTTTGGGGAACGGAGATTTAGAAACTCTGCCACCTTAACTGGTACTTCTAAATCTGTCTGATTAAGATTAAATCTTGCTTTTATTATGGATTTAAGCTGTTGGTATTCAAAATACTTTTTATCACTGATTTCGTGTTGTGACACTAGATCCTGAAATTGGATAAAATTTCCACCTTGAATAAGATGTTCTGAGTTGTTTATTCCCTTCTCTTGCCATAGTGGAAATTTTAATGTCCTCTTTTGTTGCAGGATATCAGGATTATTCCAAATGGGCGTGAGTTTACAGGGGACAAGTGAAGACCCTGTTATTTTTAAAAATTTCCACCAAGCCGTCAGAGAGGAACTAATATTAATACTTTTAAAACACTCATGGCGTTTAATAGATGGACTTATAAAAGGTAAGTCAGAGATATTTAGCGACCCACAGAGAGCCTGTTCAGCATCTAACCATGGGTTCCCTAATGGGGTTGATTTTGTCCATTTTGAAACGAACTGCAATCTATTGGCTAAAAAGTAATTAAAAAAATTTGGTAAATCTAAGCCTCCGCACTCTTTCGCTTTTTGGAGGGTTTTTAAACTAATCCATGATGGTTTATCCTTCCATAAAAATGTACTTATATTTGAGTCTAGAGACTTAACTTAACTTACAGGTGCAGAAACCAGACTCGTGTTTAGACATCTCCGGTGGAAGAAGCAGTTTGTCTTTTGTTTGTTTTAGTTGTCTTTTTTTTTTTTTTTGTCTGTTCCCCTCCCTTTTCTTTCCCCCCTTCACACACTTCCTTTCCCTCTTCCCCATCCTGTTGAGTCTTCCATGGGTAAAACAATTAAAATAAAGTATTAAAAGTTATTACAGGAGGAGTTTACAACAATATACAGTGCAAAGTTAGGCACTGTGTAGGCTCCTCTTGGCAAAGTAAATCTGTTTTGGCACAGTAGGGTGACAGATCCCTGTTCTGTTTGCCTAGCTGCCTGACAGGACAGAAAAAAAAAAAAAAAAGGAAAAGGAGAAGAAAAAAAAATTTTGGTGATGAACTGAGACTGCAAACCTCCACCAAAGACCTTGTTTGTATTTGTGCAGCAGGATTATACAAAAACTACTGGATGGATTTGGATGAAATTTTCAGCAAGGGTGGTTCTTGGGCTAGAAAGGAACCCATTACATTTTGGTGATGATCCGAGAATGCATACCTCCGCCAAGGCTCTTATCTTCTCACAGTTTGTGAACAAGAATCCTCCAAAACTACTGGATAGTTTGTCCGGCTGGGCAGTGTCTTGTCTGATGTGGTGGTTAGTGATACAGGAGCTCTACAGGGGACTGTGCTTTCTCCTTTTCTCTTCACCTTATACACCACTGACTTTCAGTACAACACCGAGTCATGCCACCTGTAGAAATTCTCTGATGACTCAGCTGTTGTTGGGTGTATAAGAGGGGGAGAGGAGGGAGAGTACAGGGCACTGGTAGACAGATTTGTGGAGTGGACCGAGCAGAATCACTTGAGGTTGAACGTCAACAAGACCAGAGAGATGGTGATTGACTTCAGGAAGAAGAGGACGCCTTCACAGCCATTGCAGATTAGGGGGGAGGATGTGGAATTAGTGGAGGACTACAAATGCCTGGGTGTCACGATCAGCAATGGACTGGATTGGATCTAGATGTATAAGAAGGGGATGAGCAGACTCTACTTTCTGAGGACGCTGACATCCTTCAACATATGCAACAGGATGCTGGAGCTTTTCTACCAGGCCGTTGTTGCCAACACCATCTTCTTTGCTGCTGTCTGTTGGGGTAGCAGTATCAGAGCCAGTGACACCAACAGACTTGACAAGATTATCAGGAGGGCTGGCTCTGTGATTGGTCTCATGCCGGAGACCTCTGAGACTGTGGTGGTGAGGAGGACACTGAACAAACTGTGATCCATCACGGACAATCTTGAAAACCCCCTCCACCCCACACAGGACAGACAGCAGAGTACTTTCTCCAGCAGACTGCTACAGCTTCGCTGCCGAATGGTCAGGTACAGGAAATCTTTCCTGCTGCATGCCTTTTCACTGTACAATAACTCATTCTGATGTTGAATTTTGGTCATAATTATGCTGCCATACTGCACCTTGTAGTCTAATTGGTGCCTCACATTGCACTCTGCGCCTGGTAGTCCTGCATTGTACAGTGAGTATGATTCATGTATCTATACGGATCGTCATCTATTCATCTACAATGTATATAAATTATTTAGGCAGTTTTACTTTCCATGGGTAATGACCTAGTCTATTATGCTGTGTGTGTTTCTGTTGTTTTGTTTGTTGACTGTCATGCTGCTGTTACACTGCAATTTCCCAGTTTGGGACCAATAAAGTACTACATCTATCTATCTAGACATTGATGCAATTTTCACCAGACCTGGCTTGGTCTTGGCCTACACACAAACCCATTACATTTTGGAGGTGAGCCTTGGTGGAGGTATGCGCTCTCTGAGCACTCATAGTTTTGGATGTGAACATGCCATATGGTTCAGAATTACATTTGGGAACAAGAACCAGCTAACCACCTTACAAAAATATATATAAGTTGCACTTTTATCCGCTGAGAAAACGTGTAATATACACAGAAAAGTGGCCTTTTTCTGTGGATATTACACATTTTGTCTGTAAGTAGTTTTGTAAATAGAGCAAACGGCACCTTCTAGCGGTTGTAAAAACAGTACAGATAGTGGAAAACGATGGAAACAGTGCCGTTTAGTGTTAAAATTTTAAGTGGTATAGTAATATTTGGCAGCATATTTGGATCAGAGGTTAACACTGCTGCCTGACAGCAAGAGGGTCTGAGATTGAACTCTTGTTTGATCCAATGTCAGTATCATCTGTGTGGGTTTTGCAGGATCTCCTCATGCAGCGTGGGTTTCCTTCTACGATTAAGACATGCTCAGGGCGGCGCCTTGCATGGCAGCGGCCCTTCCCAGTTCTAGAGTGAGATAAATATTGTAGACAGAAGAAATACGATTTCCTTCTACTGTGCATAGTACTGTGAAACTTGATTTTCTTTCTTTCTAAATTCATAAGGCTTGAAAATAATAAAAATAATAATAATGGATTAGATTTATATGGCGCTTTATAAGTCAAGTGACATCTCAAAGCACTTACAGTGAGTCCATTATTCAATCACTCCAGACAGAGATAATGGTAAGCTACTTCTGTAGCCACAGCTGCCCTGGGGTAGACTAATGGAAATGTGTCCACTAATCTGCACCAGTGGCCTCTCCCAAACATTTATACACACACGCCCAATGTCATGGACATTGGAAACAAGGTGGGTAAAGTGTCTTGCCCAGGGACACAACAGGATGGGTGGAGAGAGCGGGATTCGAACTGTTGACCCTCTGGTTATTGGGTGACCCACTCTACTTCCTGAGTCACTGCCACCCCAAAAATAACTGTCAGTTACATACATGACCATGGTACCAGGGTGCATTACGTGTAAATTGAGCTCTTTAGCACAATATTTTCCTATAACTGAAAGAAACCCTTTTTTTTTCTTTGTTCCCATTTTTTTAATTCAATAAAATCTTTCATATACATAAAAATGCTGCAACAAGAAAATGTTACCAAAATGTTGTAACCACTATATTAAGATATAATTAGCGAAGAATATTTCAAATACATAGATTGGTATGAACATTTCATTGTCAGTAACTGAATTTGAATTTTGTTTTGAATCCCCCTATGGGTAGGGCGTCTAAAAAAGTGTTTGCTTTACCAGCTTGCTTGTTGCTTTAGACTCAGTTAGGCCAAATTAACACCATTACATCTCTTCTTTAAACACACATTATGCTGTTTAAACCACATGTAGCATGTTTTCTCAGGAAGCAACCATCCGTCCAGCCAATTATTGCAAATATATCCCAGGAAATTTTGAGAGTAAATACGGAATTTTTTGTCTGCCTTACCAGTTCTACAGCAACTTGCTCCCTGTCACAATTTAAAAGCCCAAAGAGGGTTTGTCTCCTTTTTTCACCCTCCCCTGCAATCTTCTGTGTGCATTTAGATGGTGTCACACTAATGGGTTTTTACAGTTTTTAAAGAGATTATTCTTTGGGATTACTACCTGAGCAGGAGGGGCTTGGAAAAGTTCAGCAATGTCTTTGATGTCCTGAAGTATAAACAAAACCTAAGGCTACTGTGAAAGGAGGGGTGTCTGTTTTGTTATTCAGAGCCAAGACCCATAATTGTGGTGGTCAGGTCAAAGGAAAAAAGGTAGCATTTTTCTAAAAAAGTGGTAGGGGAGGAGCTCGGCAAATGGTCAAGAAAGGACAGGATTTACATAACTGAGTAAACAAGAGTTTAAGATTCCATGCTGAGATGAATCAAGCGCATGACAGGTCATTACTCAATTTATTTTGATTAACTTTAAGATAAGATAAGATAAGATAAGCCTTTATTAGTCCCACAATGGGGAAATTACAGGATTGCAACAGCACAGGGATAGCAACACTCAGAGCAACAATCAAGAAGACAAGAAAAACAAGAGCAGTGAATATACATACACTACCGTTCAAAAGTTTGGGGTCACTTAGAAATTTCCTTATTTTTGAAAGAAAAGCACTGTTTTTTTCAATGAAGATAACTTTAAACTAATCAGAAATACACTCTAATATCTAATATACATTGCTAATGTGGTAAATGACTATTCTAGCTGCAAATGTCTGGTTTTTGGTGCAATATCTACATAGCTGTATAGAGGCCCATTTCCAGCAACTATCACTCCAGTGTTCTAATGGTACAATGTGTTTGCTCATTGTGTCAGAAGGCCAATGGATGAATAGAAAACCCTTGTGCAATCATGTTAGCACAGATGAAAACAGTTGAGCTGGTTAGAGAAGCTATAAAACTGACCTTCCTTTGAGCAGGTTGAGAATCTGGAAAAAATTATTATTTCAAATACAAATCATTATTTCTAACCTTGTCAATGTCTTGACTATATTTTCTATTCATTTTACAACTCATGGTGGTAAATAAGTGTGACTTTTCATGGAAAACACAAAATAATTGTCTGGGTGACCCCAAACTTTTGAACGGTAGTGTATGTACATATAAATATATAAACACACAGTGCGGAGCATTGTAGCTAGATGGAATAAATATATAAATATATATACACACAGTGCGGAGCATTGTAACTAGATGGAATAAAGAACATAACCGTCTACTTAGTTATCCTACATAGTATGAATATGTACCCATACATATTGTCACCTTCCGTAGTGACCGATATTGTCCTAGTTGTATACTGGAGGGGACCGTTGTGTAAATCTGTTGCGTCTTTTGCATTCAATACTATTAGGTCGTCATGTTTTTTTTGCTATCTCTGCGAGCAGCCCTGCTTAGGTTATACAGTCTGACAGCTGTAGGTAGGAAGGACCTGCGAAACTTCTCGGTTGTGCACCTAGGATGATGTAGTCTGCTGCTAAATGTGTTACGGTCTGAGCGCTGATTGTTATCCGCGCTCAGGTTGTCCAGTTTTCCTCCAGCTCCACCCCATTCCGGGCCTGGTCTTACGGCCTCCTCCTAGGCTCGTAGTTTTGATAGCGTCTCAGCAGACTTCCAGCTGTCAAGCCCAGCTGCTCTGGGTCAGCTGTCTGTTATCATCATTGATTACCTTCCCCGCTTCTGATTGGTTTCTGTTCCCCATTTAAGGGAGCAGCTGAGAGTGACTCCTCGCTGCGACCTAAAGGAAGAAACCCGTACATCGTGCTTATCCGTGTACGTGACTGGAGTTCCTACGCCAAACTCCAGTCCCCTCAGTGTTTCTGCTCCTCACCCTCCAGTAAGTGCTACTGTTCAGCGTGGGTTCCGTCCTCGCTGCATTCCTTAGCCTTTCACCCGAGGTGGAGTTCTATTTTGAGTTATGAGTGTGTTTTTGCACCTCGTGGCTCTTTACTTTGTCATTTGTGTATTTAAGTCTTTTGTTAATAAAGAAACGCAAACTCATCGGTTGTCTATAGCGTCTCCTTAATGGGTCGCGAAAGCCATTCTTAACAAAATGAGCTCCCCAGTGCGTTCAGTATGTCCTGCATAGGGTGGGACTCAGACTCCAGCAGAGATGACAGTTTAGCCACCATCCTTCTCTCTCCTATCTCCTCCACCGGATCAAGGCGCTGCCCCAGGACAGAGCTAGCTTTCTTGATCAGTTTGTTCAGTCTCTTCCTATCGGCTGCTGTAATGCCACTGCCCCAGCAGACCACTCCAAAAGTGATGGCTGATGCCACCATCGTGTCGTAAAATGTCTTCAGCAGCGCCCCTTGTACACCAAAAGACCTGAGTCTCCTCAGTAGGAACAGCCTGCGCTGTCCCTTCTTGTAGAGTGCGTCGGTATTGTGTGACCAGTCTAGTTTATTGTTCAGATGAACACCCAGGTACTTGTAGTATGTCACCATCTCAATGTCTGTTCCCTGTATGTTTACTGGTGCTGTGAGGGGTTGTCCTTGCCTGCGGCAGTCCACCACCAGCTCCTTAGTTTTCCTCGCGTTGATCTGGAGGCAGTTCCGATGGCACCAGTCCACGAAGTCCTGGATAAGTCCTCTGTACTCAGCTTCATCTCTGTTGGAGATGAGGCTGACGATCGCAGTCGTCAGAACTTCTGTGGATGGCAGTGTGTTGTGTTGTGTGAGAAATCCGCAGTATAAAGGGTGAACAGGAAGGGAGCCAAAACTGTGGCCGGTTAGTGAGGTAGTCCAGGATCCATGATGACAGGTGCTGGTCCACCCCTGTGCACAGCAGCTTGTCCTTCAGGATCATCGGTTGGATGGTGTTGAAAGCACTGGAGAAGTCAAAGAACATGATCCTCACTGCATTCCCAGGCTTCTCCAGGTAGGACAGAGAACGGTAAAGGAGGAAGATCACTGCATCCTCCACCCCGATGCCATGCTGGTAGGCGAACTGGAGTGGATCCATCGTTGGTCCCACCAGGGGGCGGAGGTGAGCAAGGAGCAGTCTCTCCAGGGTCTTCATCATGTGGGACGTCAGGGCCACTGGTCTGTAGCTGTTCAGGTCTTTGGGGTGGGAAGTCTTTGGTACAGGTACCACACAAGTGTTTTCCACAACTGTGGTACCCTCCCCAGCTTCAGGCTCAGGTTGAAGATGAGCTCCGCAATCCCACACAGCTGGTCTGCACAGGACTTGAGGAGCTTTGCGTTGATGCCGTCCGGTCCCGAGGCCTTCCTCGCCTTGATCTTCCTCAGCTCCGTCCTCACCTGGGTCTTAGTGAGGGTCATGTTGGGGGGCTGTGTGTTGGGAGTGGGGGAGTGTTGGTGGAGTGGGGTGTGGGCAGCAGGACTCGATGTCTTTAGAGGCAGCAGTGGTTGTTGTGCAGTCGGGGGGGAGGGCGGTTGGTCAAACCTATTAAAAAACAGGTTCAGATTGTTCGTCCACTCCCTGCCCCCCGTGGCCTGGGGGGAGGTATTCTGGAGCCCAGAGATGGTTTTAAGGTTTCTCCAGACCCCACCGATGTCGCTCTGTTGCAGCTTGTCCTCCATCTTCTTCCTGAAGCTGTCCTTGCCTTCTCTGATCTTCCTCCTCAGCTCCCTCTGTACGGACTTCAGCATCTCCCTGTTCCCTGACCTGAAGATCCTCTTCTTCTCTCTCAGAAGTGTTTTTATCTCAGGGTTGATCCAGGGTTTGTTGTTCGAGCAACACCGTATGGTCTTGGTGGGTATGGTGTTGTCCACACAGAAGCTGATGTAGTCCGTGATGGTGTGAGTGAGGCCATCGATGTCCTCACCATGTGGATCGCAGAACTGCTCCCAGGCAGTGATTTCAAAACAGTCCTTTAGCGCGTCCATTGCCTCCTCAGACCATAACTTCACTGTGCACATGACCGGAGGTTGTCTGTGAACTAGGGGTTTGTACACCGGCAGGAGATGAACCAAATTGTGATCCAATCTCACGAGTGGGGGGAGTGGTGATGAGGTGTACGCCTCCTTAGTGTTTGCATAGAATAAGTCCAGTGTTTTATTGTCTCTAGTGTGGCATGTGACATACTGGGTGAATGTGGGTAGAATGGGAGACAGTGAAATATGGTTGAAATTGCCTGACATGAGGAGAAGAGCATCTGGGTGTTCTGTCTGCAGCCTGCCAGTTACTGAGTGGATGACGTCACGCGCTGTCCCAGCGTTCGCCGTCAGATTTGCATAAATAACAATGCAGATCACGTGTGAGTATTCCCTCGGGAGATATGTAGGCCGCATGCTAACAGCTAGCAACTCCATGTCTCTGTTGCAGTGTTGTTGTTTAACCGTGTTATGTCCCGGTCTGCACCAGTTGTTATTGACATACATCATCACTCCTCCGCCCCTTGCCATCCCACTCTCTGGTGTTCGGTCTGCCCGTATTGCGTGGAAACCCTCCAGTTCAATGTTACCATCTGTTGCTAGTTCTGTTAGCCACGTCTCCGTGAATAGCATCAGGCTACACTCCCTGTATATACTCTCGTAGCGGGAGATAGCCGCTAGCTCATCTGTTTTCTGAGTATCGATCGTACATTCCCCATAATAACGGATGGGAGGGCGGGTCTGTACCTTATATTCCTCGCCCGCTGTCTTATTCCAGCATGACGCCCACGCCGTTTCCGTCTTATTTCTCCCGGTATGTCGAGTTTTTGCGTTAGCATTGTGGGCCGGTTAAGTGCTAACAGCTGCTCCCTATTGTACTGCCAACTGCAAGAAACAGTCGATCCGTCCGCTGGCTCAGGGGACATTTGGGCGATCTACATGTCTGTGATGGATCAAGGTGTCGCCGAAACAGAAAGATTAGCAAGAGAGCCAGATAGTAAATAGAAATAGGAAGAAACTGATCCGCTGTTGCAAAAAGGCAGCCTACTCGTGTGGCGCTGGAAGTTTGGGACATTTCAAGATATTTTAAATATTAGTCTTTTAAAATGTATAGTAAAGTAAGTATTAATGTGTTGCTTTACATATTTAATATTAAAGAAAATATACCATATTATGCTATTTTTATTTCACAACTTACCATAGTGCTGTGAAAAAGTATTTGCCCCTACCTAATTTCTTATATTTAGTATATTTGTCACACTTAAATATTTCAGATCGTCAAACATATTTTAGACAAAGGCAACCCAAGAAAATATGAAATCCAGTTTTTAAATGATAATTTCATTTATTAAGGGAAAAAAGCTATCCAAACCCACCTGGCCCAGAATTAAAAAAGTACCCCCCCCCCCAACTACATCATGAATTAACTGTGATTAACTGCATTTTTAGAAAGCTGAGTTCATTTTCACAAGGCACACCCAGGCCTGATTGCTGCCAGACCTGTTGAATCAAGAAATCACTTAAATAGAATCTGACAAAGTGAAGTAGATTAAAAGAGCTCAAAAAGCAACACAATCATGTTGTGATCTAAAGAAATTCAAGAACAGATGAGAAACAAAAGCCTGGAACAACATCTAAACTGAAGGTCTCACTTGCCTTGGTTTTGACACTGGTCCATGATTCAACAATAAGAAAGTGACTGGGCAAAAATGGCATCCATGGGAGAGGTCCAAGGTGAAAACCACTGCTGACCAGAAAGAACACAAAGGCTCATTTGACCTTTGCAAAAAAAAAAAAAAAAAAAAAAAAATCTTTATGATCCCCAAGACATTTGGGAGAATATTCTGTGGACTGAGGAGACAAAAGTTGAACTCTTTAGAAAGCATGCTTCCCATTGCATCTTGCTTTAAACTAACACAGCATTTCATAAAAAGAACATTGTACCAACAGTCAAGCATGGTGATGGTAGCGTGATGGTCTCTGGCTGCTTTGTTGCTTCATGGCTTGGACGAATTGATGGAACCATGAATTCTGCTTTCTACCAGAAAACCCTAAAGGTGATTTTGTGGTCATCAGTTCTTAACCTATAGCTCAAATTCTCCAATGTGGTCGAATTAAAGTAATTCTGCAAAGGAAGAGTGGGCCAAAATTCAACAGCAATGTAAAAGACTCATTGCCATTTATTGCAATCACTTGATCGAAGTTGTTGCCCCCAAGAGCAGCACAACCATTTATTAGGTTTAGGGGACAATTACTTTTTCACGTAGGGCCAGGTAGATTTGGATAGCTTTCTTCCCCTTACTCAATGAAATCATCATTTAAAAAAATGCATTTTGGAATCTATCTAATCTATCTATCTATCTATCTATTGTAACTCACTGGAGTAAAGGCCTCATCAGAGAACCCACAAGGGGAAAGCACATGCGGTCTGTTGATTGCTCTCACTACACAGCACTGTTCAAAGTAGTTTTTTTTTGGGGGGGGGGCACTCTAGCTGCTGCTCAGGAGCTGCACACACATGCACGTTGAATATAATCTGCAGTTCACGTGGCTGTACTATTGGTGGCAGCCAAGAGCCACAAAACTGATTTGAACAGCCGCAATTCAACAGCAGAAGAAGAGCACGTAATGAATATTTTTTAAAAATGGCGGAAGTGTGAGAGTACGAGGATGACCACGCGAAACAGAAGCTTTTGTTGTTATTGTTAGAGGATGAGGAGGAAAGCAGACACACAAAAAGACAGAAATATGTTCCCTCCTCAAAGCTGGTGTCCATGTTTCTTCTTTTCCAATGTCAAAAATGGCACTACTGCCTCCCTTCAGTGGGCGTTTTCCTGGTGACTGTGCAGTTCCGTCTGGATCCCTCAAGATGTGGGGGTCACCTTTTCTTGGGCTCCACACACGCTGTCTTCATTCTACCTCTGTGGAAGGGAGAATGAGGAAAATTTGCATCATGCACATGGCACACTCACTTGCACACCGACACGTTTGTGGCACCATGAATTCAGCCTCAGAGTAAAAATAATCCTGTTATAAAGCAACTCCATAAAGAACAATTTAATGGAAAGTATTATATCTAATGTACTTTATTTACAGTGGTGTGAAAAAGTGTTTGCCCCTTCCTGATTTCTCATTTTTTTGTATGTTTGTCACACTTAAATGTTTCAGATCATCAAACAAATTTAAATATTAGACAAAGATAATGCAAGTAAACACAAAATGCAGTTTTTAAATGAAGGTGTTTATTATTGAGGGTTAAAAAAAAAAACAAACCTACATGGCCCTGTGTGATAAAGTGATCCCCCCCCCCCCGCCACTGTTAAAACATAAATTAACTGTGGTTTATCACATCTTTGGAAAGCTGAGTTCAATTTCTCTAGCCACACCCAGACCTGATTACTGCCACACCTGTTCTCAATCAAGAAATCACTTAAATAGGACCTGCCTGACAAAGTGAGGCAGACCAAAAAATACTCAAAGCTAGACATCATGCTGCGATCCAAAGAAATTCAGGAACAAACGAGAAACAAAGTAACTGAGATCTATCAGTCTGGTAAAGGTTATAAAGCCATTTCTAAAGCTTTGGAACTCCAGCGAACCACAGTGAGAGCCATTATCCACAAATGGCGAAAACATGGAACAGTTGTGAACCTTCCCAGGAGTGGCTGGCGGATCAAAATTACCCAAAGAGCACAGCAACGACTCATCCAAGAGGTCACAAAAGACCCCACAACAACATCCAAAGAACTGCAGGCCTCACTTGCCTCAGTTAAGGTCAGTGTTCATGACTCCACCATCAGAAAGAGACTGGGCAAAAATGGTCTGCATGGCAGAGCTCCAAGACGAAAACCACTGCTGAGCAAAAAGAACATAAAGGCTCTTCTTAGTTTTACCAGAAAACATCTTGATGATCCCCAAGACTTTTGGGAAAATACTCTGTAGACTGACGAGACAAAAGTTGAACTTTTTGGAAGGTGTGTGTCCCGTTACATCCGGCATAAAAGTAACACAGCATTTCAGAAAAGGAACATCACACCAGTGATAAAATATGGTGGTGGCAGTGTGATGGTCTGGGGCTGTTTTGCTGCTTCAGGACCTGGAACACTTGCTGTGGTAAATGGAACCATGAATTCTGCTGTCTATCAAAAAATCCTGAAAGAGAATATCCGACCATCTGTTTGTGACCTGAAGCTGAAGCGCACTTGGGTTCTGCAGCAGGACAATGATCGAAAACACACCAGTAAGTCCACCTCTGAATGGCTTAAGAAAAACAAAATGAAGACTTTGGAGTAGCCTAGTCAAAGTCCTGACCTGAATCCGATTGAGATGCTGTGGCATGACCTTAAAAAGGCGGTTCATGCTCGAAAACCCTCCAATGTAAGATAAGATAAGATAAGATAAGCCTTTATTAGTCCCACAACGGGGAAATTCCAGGATTGCAACAGCACAGGGATAGCAACACTCAGAGCAACATTCAGAAGGCAAGAAAAAAAAAAAAAAAAAAAACAAGCAAGCAAGAGCAGCTAATATACATATGTACGTATTACTATAAAATATATATATATACACACACACACAGACACACAGTGCAGAGCATTGTAGCTGGATGGAATAAATATATGAATATATGAACACACAGTGCAGAGCATTGTAGCTAGATGGAATAAATATGTAAATATATAAACACCCACAGTACGGAGCATTGCAGCTAGGTGGAATAAATATGCAAGTATATAAACACACACAGTGCGGAGCAATGTAGCTAGATGGAATAATATGTAGATATATAAATATATAAACACACCCAGTGCTGAGCATTGTAGCTAGATGGAATAAATATGTAAATATATAAACACACACAGTGCAGAGCATTGTTGCTAGATGGAATGAAACAGCATAACCGTCTACTTAGTTATCCTACATGGTATGATTATGTGCCCATACATATTCTCACCCTCCATAGCGACCGGTAAGTTCCTAGTTGTATGCCGGAGGGGACCATTGTGTAAGTCTATTGCATCTTTTGCATTCAAAAAACTATTAGTTTGTTACGTCTTTTTGCTATCTCTGCGAGCAGCCCTGCTTAGGTTGTACAGTCTGACAGCCGTTGGTAGGAAGGACCTACGAAACCTCTCGGTTGTGCACCTGGGATGATGTAGTCTGCTGCTAAATGAGCTCCTCAGTGCATTCAGCAATGTGGCTGAATTACAACAATTCTGCAAAGCTGAGTGGGCCAAAATTCCTAAACAGCACTGTAAAAGACTCATTGCCAGTTATCGCAAACACTCGATTGCAGTCGTTGCTGCTAAGGGTGGCCCAACCAGTTATTAGTGTAGCCCTTTGAAAAATGGACTATATAGTTCATAAATAGGAGTTAATAAATAGAAAATAGAGCGTGTTCATTAACCAAATAAATAGCAGTTAAAAATGGTTAAAAATATTAAGGGTTTGATATTTCATATAGTGCACTAAGTTTGGAATTTGATGATTGTGGTCATGTGTTTTATTATTTACATGATGTGAAAGGTGTTTTGTTTTTATACCAAGTTCTTAAAGCTGGAAATATTGTAAGAATATTTAATTTTCTACACATTTGTATAAGAAATGGGAATGTATTTTTTTCTGTATTGTTTATTTTCTAAGCCAATGAGAAGTGAGTTTAAAAATGGAAGAGGGAGAGAGAGAGGGGGAGAGAGAGAGAGAGAGGCCCATGGCAGGAGTGTGCTGGTGGTAGAAGCTTACAACTGGGGGAATACATGGCCAATGTGTTTCTGGAGTTTTGGAAGTGATATGGTAACAAGGGTGCACAACAAGTGAGCTCTGTGTGTTATTATATTGGACAGTGGGACTGTGTTGAACAATTTATTCCAACGAGGAGTAGCAATTCGGGAATCCGCCGTCCTGCTCAACCTAACGGGGAAAAAGAAAGCTTATCCTACCAGACTGTGTGTGGACGGTATGCCTGCTAACACAATGAGCTAAAGATGTCTGCATAATCCAGAAGGGACATTGACCTAGCCCTGATGTTCCTGTGTTTGGGAGTGACGACTGTGCTGGATTCCAGGGAGAGGAGCGGTACATACGCTGATGCCCGTGGACCCTGTGAGTTGCCCAGGTTGTATCTAGTCCAGAGGGAAGGAGCCACCATTACGGGTTGAACACCACGCACGTACATTTTGTGCCAGGCCTGCAATGCTGAAGACTGTGGGGTATTTAGAATATATTTTTGCCGGCTTTAAGTTTCCTTTAATTAAGGTGTAAAGGGCCCCTTTTCCATTTTCTATTATTTCTTTGTTTGTTTGTTTTTGTTTGAGGTTGTGACCATTGAAATATTGCAAAGCAGTGATTTATTTTAATAATTCAAGTACTGATATTTCTGTGTGATTTAAGTCTGAAAGAGGACATTTGAAAAAGGATTAATTATTTGGATGTGTAAATAAATAGTTCTTATTTTTTTATTAAATCATTTCATTGTTTGAATGAATTTTTGGATTTAAGGTTTTATTCAAAGGTAAACATTCACATTAGAGTTTGAGTTGCATGATTAGACTTAAGGGTTAAAGAAATTAAGTTAAAGAGTAAATACTTAAAAGGTGAAAGAGTCTTGCTATATACCTGTTTTTAGTCAAAACTGAAAGACAAAGTACCACAACATTAACGGTAGAGATACCACTTTATTTAAAGAACTCAGGATAGCCACCCCTATTAATGCCTGGACAAGCAAAGGGGCACTAGATTAAGTTTAGGGGGCAATCATTTTTTTCACACAGGGCCATGTAGGTTTGGATTTTTTCCCCTTAATAATAAACACCTTCATTTAAAAACTACATGTTGTGTTTACTTGTGTTATCTTTGTATAATATTTCTGTTTGATGATCTGAAACATTTAAGTGTGACAAACATACAAAAAATAAGAAATCAGGAAGGGGGCAAACACTTTTTCACACCACTGTATATAGCCCTTTAAAACAGCCTGTCGATGACCAAAGTGCTTTACAGAACAGCACTAGAAATATACACATTATACACAAAATTTCTCTAGATAGATATTTAGCTTCAACACAAGGTCATCACCAAAGTTTCTATTGCAATCAGTCCAAAGAACATTACAAGAAAATGTAGCAACAGTTACTGCTGTTGTAGAAAGAAGTGGAATTCTATTTTTCATTTCTGCTTTTCTTACCTTATGTGGTTGGCATGCAGCTACTTTCAGTTTAGCAACATTTTTTGTGCTCGCTACTCTCCTTGCTTAGAAAGAACGAAAAGCTCAAATAGACTAAAAACGAAGGAGAGCTGCCTCTGGCTTGGACACAATTTGTAATTTACTATCACATCCATCCATTTTCTACTACTTATATGCACTCTTTCGTAAAAGAAGTAACTTAATCTTTCAAAAAAATTGGAGTCACTCATGTCTACAAATTCATCCTTACTCAGAATTATGTTTGTAGAACTAACGCAGCTGCTAGGAGTGCACTTGTGTTTTGGGAGAATTTTAAGTATTGGTGACATAATTTACTCATTTCATCTGAGTTAACTTCAATATTGCTGTACAAATTTTATTCAGGGTATGAAATCATTAGGCTGTGTTCCAGTAAACCAATAATCTAGATAGTATTATGTTCCTTTAAACTGACATCACTAAGTTAACAGCTTCAAAGAGTTGCAGTCTTGTAATCCTTGTTTCATCAACACACACAAAATTAATCAACCACTTTGATAATTAGTGATGGCCAGATGAGGCTTTCTAGAGGACTTGAGGCCTTTCATCAAAATGATTCATATAGACAAGGCCTCATGTGAAACTTCATTTTCTCTAGTAGGCCATCTAGTGGACAAAACATATACAACATGCACATTTTTACAAGACCATTATTGGTTTAATGTGAAATTTTTTCATTTCAATAAATGCACTGTCTTTTTAAAAATATCAATGATCACAAGGAAAAAAATAAAAAATAAAACTTGGATGACTACAGTGAATGTGCTTGTGGCACTTATCCATTTTTATTAAGAAATAATAACTTTTCAACAGTCTTTGGACTAAGGCAATTTCTTTTTTTAAGATTATTGCTCCAGCTTTGGAGAATATTCTCTCAGAGCACAGAGGATACAGGTGTGCAAAGGAAGGCTACTGCAAGTTTATACAGTGTAGGATAAACACATTTCTGTCTTTCGCAGTACATTCACCTCTGTCCTTATTCTCATGCAGGGTACAATAGTGCCTCAGCATAATGATGTGTTATTGTTGTATCCAAGCTCTTTGAAATGTAACAGACACTTCACCATGCAAATAAAAATAAATTATAAGAACGACCCAGTAGGGACTTGAACCACAGCTTCCTAGTTACAGGACAGATTCTTTACCTCTAAGCTACTACTTAGTGATGGCTAGATGAGGCTTTCTTGAAGACTTGAGGCTTTTAATCAAAATTGTTCATGTAGCCGAAGCCTCATGTGAAACTTCATTGCTCTACTAGGCCATGTAGTCGACAAAAAGTATACAACATATAGATTTTTGCAAGGGCATTATTGGTTTAATGTGTATTTTTTCCATTTCAAGATGTGTCTTTCAACTCTCATATACAGCAAACCATTAAGACCGCCTTCTTCCATCTGCGTAATATTTCTAAAATCAGGTCCATCCTGTCTCATAAAGATACAGAGAAACTTGTCCATGCCTTTATCACCTCTAGACTTGACTACTGTAACTCACTTTTATCAGGTTGCCTAAATAAGTCCATAAAGTTTCTCCAACTCATTCAGAATGCAGTTGCACGTATCCTTATGAGAACAGGAAGAAGCGATCGCATTACTCCAGGTTTAGCTTCTTTACATTGGCTCCCAATAAAATGTAGAATTGAATTCAAGATATTGCTGTTAACCTATAAAGCTCTTTATAGTATGGCTCCTTCTTACCTGCAAGAACTCTTAGTTCCCTATCATCCAACCAGAGTTCTGCTCTCCCAAAAATCAAAACTACTAGTGGTCCCCAAGGTATCTAGAAGTAGATTGGGAGGTAGATCTTTCAGCTATCAAGCTCCCTTCCTGTGGAAGCATCTTCCCAGTTCAGTTCAGGAGGCAGACACTCTCTCTTTATTCAAGAGCAAGTTGAACTCTTTTTCTCTTTGATAAGGCCTTTAGTTAGAAATGCTGCCACTGCCAGGCCTTCACTTGCATGTGCAGCCTGGCCAGGCTTGGTACTGGACTGTTTGGCTTTGAATGTTGTATTTGTTTGTTTTTGTTTGTTTTGAATGTAGCTACTCAACCCAGCTGGTCGAGGCGGATGGTCATCCTCTACGTATGAGCTATGGTTCTGCCTGTTAAAGGGAAGTTTTTCCTTGCCTGTGTTGCCACAGTGCTTGCTCTTAGGGGTCTCTGCTGGGTTCTATAAACTAAGAGTGTGGCCTAAACCCACTCTTTTCTGTAAAGTGCCTTGAGACGACCTGTGTTGTGATTTGGTGCTATATAAATAAAACTGAACTGAATTGAAATGGACACATCACACAGAGGATGCAGGTGTGCAAAGGAAAGCTACTGCAAGTTTGTACAGTATAGGGTAGACAAGTTTCTGTCTCTCCCAGTACATTCACCTCTGTCCTTATTCTCATGCAGGGCACAATAGTGCCTCAGCATAATGATCCAAACTCTTTGAAACATAACAGACAGACACTTCACTTTGCAAATAAAAATAAAATTACAACAATGGCCTAGCTGGGACTTGAACCTCAGCCTCACAATTACAGGGCAGATGCTTTACCGCTAGGCCATCACCTCAGTTATGATGACTATCCACTATTTGTAAAAAATGTATCAATGGGAGCAATGAGATTAAACTGTTCCTAAATGGGAGAAGTCCATGTTTTTGGTGCTGGCTCCATCTGAAAATTGGCTGTGACAAATCCCTTACACAGTCAAACACTGACAACACAAAATGTGAGGGACGAGGATTTCCATTGTGTATCGCACCTCACTTTATTTCATGTTGCATGCAAAATCATGAATGGCTTCCTGACCCAGTCACGTGGTATCACGTCAGCAATACACGCCTTGAAACATGTTTTGTCAAACATTTCCTGGACAAACTCAGAGCATCCTCGAAGCCTGCCGTCCCATCACTATTGATAATGGTATAATTAAAGTAAATCTTAATGTTTGGGGAGGCCATAATATTTACCTCTCAGTAAATGTGAATATTATGATTTGTAATTTCAAAGATTATAACCATAATCATTAAGTGGAGGTTTTAGATCTCTCTCTCAAAAAATACAGCTGCAAGGGCTGATGGGAAATGTTGAATGTTGGGAAATAAGCATCATCTCCTTAGACTGTCAGTTTACTGCATGTTACTGCTGTCCATATCTCAAAGCTTTTGTTGCTGGGATATTTGAGTTTTAGATAACTTTTGTGTTTGGCACCATGAGTGTAACTGCTATGGCAGTGATACAAACTGTTATAGCAGTCCTGCTACACCCACTACTGTGGTGGCAATTAGCCTCAGCCAAGGGGGGTCTTTAGAGAATGGCCATTGACATCATGCCGAGCTGCATTCTGGGCTGTTGTCACCATATTTGTTGTCTGGCTTCTTTGTTTACCTGTAGTCTACGGCAACTGCTAACATGAACAGACATACGTTTGATGGAACGCAGCAAACAGAAAATTAAAATTCCCTAATAAGGAAGCAAAGGAGCGCTACCTCCAAAAAATTAAAGAAATAAACGGGATTGATCCATATGAGCAGAAGAAATGGACCACGGATCTCAACCAACTGCCCTGAGTGACGCTGTCAGATGTGTTTGCCTACCTGGTTTATGGGGTGAGTGGATACACCCATGCGCAATTAAAAACTATAAATCATTAGAGGCTCATGTTCAGTTCACCAATGGATGGGTCCAGCCACCTCAAATCTTCCGGGTGAACGACCAGAAAACCGTTGTTTGCACAAAGGTAAGCAATCATTGTTTCTACTCAGTTTTCTGCACTAGCATGTCTCTCAAAGTACAGGCATTTCTAAGTCCCAATGGTGAAATGTTGGATTTATGTTCAGATTTGTCATATGATGCGTGATTATATACACATTATTACACAACTGGACATGAAATACTAATCAAGTAATGTGATTTAAAAGCCTGACGCTCCCGCTGGTGCACCAAAAAAATTACTGGTATAATTAACCGCTATGAAACCTACTAATTCAGGACAGTGATTTTTTTTCAATTGTCGCTCAAAGTTACTACAATATTTACAAAACAAGAGCAAAAGTGTATTTTAGCACAAACGTTAATGTTTAGAAATTATTTTTTTAACCTGTTTAGGGATTTAAATGGGATGTGGTACAAGATGAAAATGAGGAGTAAATACTGCCTTGGCCCGGACATTTTTAGAGTCACCTGATAGAGGAGAAGCTGCAGACTCTAACGATATCAACCATCCTAAGGACTTCAGTCCCCACCTGATTTTAAATCCATGCATAATGAAGGCATCAGTATACACTCTGGGAATTCCCTTCCAATGCACACAGAAGGGGAATCTCAGCCGGCTTGTTAAAAGATAGCAACAACTCCGCAAGTAATCTTTATGTGTGTTTAAATCACAACTTACCTTGGTGAAAATCCCATAAACACATGACCATGTGTGCAGGAATATTGTTGAAGCTGATGTCTTTCCTTTTGACCGCTGTAGGGCTGTCGTGATAACCGCAACTATGTAATACTGCACTATGAACATGTCTACCATGGAGGAAAATGATCAACCACAACAATCACGGTGTTCACTTTTTTGGTGTGTGTGTGTGTATGTGTGTGGCTATATCTCGTTGTTCACTTATGTGCCCCTATTGATTATTAAATAAATTGCAGAATGAAGTGTATTTTTATCGCCAACAGCATGTTTGCACCCGGTACTCTAGAAGCTTCCACAGCACCCGGTGCTGCCGCTGTCAGCACCTGGCGGCAGCAGCACCATTTGGGGCACTCTCTCCAGACAGACTCCAGCAGGCAGTTAGTGGTGAAACCATTTGGACTCCTTGTTAAATATAGCTGTGACAGTGAGCACTGAAAGGGCACAAAGCGTGTTAATTCCTTCTGAGCGGAGTGTGTATGATCCTGACTATGTATGCTCCTGTGTATGAGCTTCAAAAGCAACTTGTTTGAATGTGATTTTTCAGACAGCGGCAAAAATCACGGAGACAAGAGCCACTCAGGGTCCTATACAGAGACTGTCCTTCTTAAATAAGCTGAATGTCGCTGCAGTCTCCAGTCAACACACACCCCATAGTTCCCGCCACTGCTTTATGAAAATGATTGTTTTTTTGTTTTTTTTTAACAGAATCAGCAGTTCATGCCTGTAGAAAGACCGGAGCGCCACACAGTTGTCACACACACATAAAGTTGAGAGCGGAGCTGCAGCGAGACTTTCACAGCTTCCCTTATTTGCCACAAGTTTTACACCCTGTTTAAATTATGAGTCCACAGAGTCCTAAAAACATTTGCAATAATACCGCATGCCACGGTGTTGAGCTGTCCACTGTCACCGCAGGGGAAATTCCTCTACTGCAACAGCCCTAGACCGCTGCAATCCATTCCATCTGATGCCTCTTTGTTAGCTTGAAGACCCATTTCTCTCCACTTTTCTTCCAAATCGGGAAGTTAAAAAAGCGTATGCTGTTATCAGTCTTTTTCCCACACCAGTCGTCAGTGCAGTTGTTGCGTGTGATAATGCAGCAAAACTTCCCCATTCTAACGTTGTGTGGTATTGGGATGAATAATAACACATTGAAGCAACCCTCTCAAAAACTTTAGCTTAACCGATGTGGGACAAGATGTCAGTGAGTGGGGAAAAAGACGCGTGTGCGTTTAGGAAAATTTCAACTGGTCCTAGTCAGTTGCCCTGTGGTCACCAAACTCGCACACAATGATCCTCAGGTGGGTCGACATCCGGGTTGTGTTCAAGGTCAAATTGTAGGTCAAAAGTTACAAGCACTGAGTATGGGTCATTTCAACTTTCAGTAGGTTTATGTTATTTACTTGTATATTTAGGGAATCCAAGTCTTCATGACCTTGAGGTGGCCTTATTTGGCCAGAATGAAATACTCCATCATTGATAGTTTGGTTTTGAAAATGCCATAATACAAGCAATTTAAAAAGCTTTTGTAACATCAATAACAATGTAATTTGTGCTATATTAACTAAAATGATTCATAATGTTGACATAATACGGATAAAAGTAATGTGGTAATGCATTGCGCACAATATTGGATACTGCATAAGTTAGTAAAGTGAGAGAAGACTTGTAGTGAAACCTCATGTGGACGGTCTGCAGACTTTTAAATCATCCAAAACAAGCTATCACAGGGACCCATTACTTGTTCTGTAAAAGAGTCTAGCTACATTCAATGCTCTGTTTCCCTGCAATATTTAAACCTACAGCTCCAGTGAGCCTAAGTGCAGGGATGGGGTTCTCTGCTGGTGTTATGGACATGCAAATAGGCTTTAATGTGTCCACAAGGCCCTCTAAAGGCAAATACCTCTACTCTCGCTCGCAGAGATGAGTTTCCTTCTGGTGTGAGCTGCAAGAGCTCTGCCCTCCTTCAATGCTAGTGTGCATTGGAATTAAATGTTAATGTCTGCTCACTTAGATTGGTGAATATATATTTGTATCTACAACAAACCAGTCAATTAATAGCTTGTATTTAATGTGATATTAGTGCCTAACACAATATTATTTAAAATAATAAGTATATTGTGCAGGATGAGTCAATTACACTCTTGACTTTTGTGCTATCATGGATTCACAAACTTTATGCATTACACAGGATACCAAACAGTCCTTAAAAGGTGTTCATGGTTTCCTTTGTCCCCTTGGCAAAATAGATGCTATCAAAAATATATCACACCATAAATGTAACAAAAGCTGATACTGTATTAAAAAAAGAATGAGATCATGGCAGAGAAGAGACATTCACTATCCTGTCTGGCCCCAAAAAAAGAAAAGGCAAATCAATATTGTCATTCACAACTTCAGATTAAACCCGCCTTGCTTTTACTGCCTCCATGTTCTTTTTTTGGGCCATTCAATCTGCCGTAACACTGACAAACACATCTGAATCGATTGTTGGTGAGATCAGCGAATTAACAAGTGGAATGTCTTTTTTTTTCTCTCCCCCTTCCCCCTTTGTTTTTTCCTCCAAAATGGGCAAGGAGTGAAGCAATGGAGCAAAACACATAAAAAGACGGCAGTCATCAACAAACACAATAAAACCCTGATCTAGAAACTACTTTCCGAGGCGAGGGAGTATTGCCGCGCAAATGTTTTTGCAATTTGGAGTCAGTTGCCACAAACCACTAAATGCCCTTAAATAGTACTGTGCAGTTAAGGTTTTCAACATAAATGTAGCTCCAGCACTATATGTGGGACCAGACATAGAAATCCTTGGGGGAAAAAAGACACAAAGTATTAAAAATATCCTTCTCAATTCATGACAGACATTTGCATGTATCGACAATGTGGTTTTAATAGATGCTCATTGTTCCTCACGGCATCTGCAGAGATGTAAACAAAAATTAGCGGTGTCTCTCTGCCACATGGACATCCACATGTGTTTCCATAAAAGATAAAGCGCACTGGCATCTCCGAGTTCTTTCCAAAGTCCTTGTGATTGCAAATACAAAGGCAAAGCTTGGAACGGAGATGCACTCATAGCAAAAACATGATTGGGACCAGAGTGACTTTGTGGGAGTGATGACGGGATGGTCAAGGAAGGATTCACACAAAACCCTCCTGGACGTCACTCATCCCAAACAGCGCCACGGTAGATTATAGCTCGGCTTTGGTGTGTGACTGTGTCACTGAATGGGCTCAAAGGAGTGGATGTTGCTTTTAGTTCGAAGGAGTGCAGGCTAGGGTCGTGTTTTTACATTCTAAGTGGATCAGCATCATCGCACACTCAAGTGCTGCAGTAATACCCTAGTCCCACCTGTCTTAGTCAGATGGACGGGAAACAAAGACAGAAAAGACTGCTCCACAAACTCAATCCGCATCAGCATGTCTTAGAGGAGAATAGCGGTGTTTAGCTGTTGGATAGAAACTGATGACTGCTGTTTCAGAGGATAATTGCTCCTTTCGTGCAGCTGTATTTTGACTTTTTGACCTGAGAAGGGTCAAAGAAGCCTGATAAATCTGAACTGCAGAGAAGTGCTTTGAGAAATGACCAACATGCAGTTGAGAGATGAGATCAAGAAGTCAAAGGTGCAAATACAGAATGCTGAAGTTGGGGCATATCAACTTTGATATATTTTTAGTACAACTTTATAATAAAACTATGCTAACATGGGATTTTTTTTCTGAGGACCAGTGTAACCATGAATTACATACAGAACACTGTATGTTCTGTATATATCAGTCATTATATCTTGACACACAGTAAGACTCTGCAGGCTTATTTAGCTGTTAATTTATCCATTTTCAATGTGAAGAAGCCAAGGTCATACTTCAAAGTGGCTGGTGATGATTGAATAAGAAAAGGGCCAATCTAAAGAATCTGCCCGTGCATGCTTTCCTGGATTTAGATACTTAGTAGCGGATAAAGAAAAATGCTCTGGATTTTACTTGCCGGATACATGGCAGACTCATTCAGTCTTTGACACTTAGCTGAATTATGGCATGTGCACATATGAACACATGTTCATTCTGGCACAGACATCATTTTAAACATATCTGTAAAGCAGATTCAAATCCACTCTCTTTTGTGTTGTCATAAATAAATACAGTAGATGGTTATCTATTTGTTGCAAAGCTTACTAAGATTTTTTTTCTTCACATAGCCTGTGGAAAGACTGCATTAAACTCCAACTGGAGAGCTGTCCACTATAACCAATCATGTCCTTCTTATGACTGAACAGACTGAATAGAGGTGAAGTGTCTTTATATAGCCAGAAAGAGTTTGGCTTTGCAAGTAGCTCTTGGCCAAATGGAAGCCAGGTAATCAACCTCTTCTACATTAGTGTTCAAGATTCAAATATTTTATTTGTCAGCACTACTATACGTACAGGACATACAGGAGAATTGAAATGGTGTTTCTCTCTCTCTTCAGTGGTGTGCACAATATAAAAAAAAGAAAAAGGAATAAGGTTGGAAAAACAATAACAGCAGTCTATATACAGTAATGCAACATGTAGTGCAAATGGTGACAAAAGATAAACCCAGACCTCCCATAGTGCAAATAAAGATAACGATTAACGATGATGAAACCCAGCAATCCTATATACAGAAAAGTAGAGATGTAATACTCGTAGTTGCAGTTCAATGCGGTAGTGTAGGTGTGGACAGTGACAGATAGGACTGCCATGATCAGTATTGCAATGACAGACAGACAGCAGCAGATAAGGCATTTGTGCAAATGGTTGCTGTAAAGTGCAGAGACATTCAGCAGCAAATGTATTACTGTTGGTGTGCCAAGTCTATTCTGTGCCAACAGCTGAGGTAGTTATTGTGCGGGTAAGTGTGTTACAGTCGGAGGGGGGGGCAGTGGACAGATTCAGGGTCCTGATGGCCTGATGATCAAAGCCGTTTAGCAGTCTTGTGGAGCGGGGCCCGGAGGCTCCGGTACCTTTTCCCCGAGAGCAGGGGGCTGAAGATGGAGTGGGAGGTGTTGCCTGTGATGTTGATGGCTCTGCGGGTGAGGTGGATGTCCAAGAGGGGGCAGAGGGGCACCGATGATCATGCTGGCTGCTTTCACTGTGCATTGTAGTGTCTACCGGCAGGAGACGGTCCAGCTTCCACACCACACCGTGATGCAGCTGGTGAGGATGCTCTCAATGGTGCCCCAGTACAATGAGCACATGATGGGGGGGTGGGACTCGTGCTCTCCTCAGTTTGCAGCAGAAATGGAGGAGAGTTTGAGCCTTCTTGGTCAGTGATGTGGTGTTGTTGGATCAGGAGAGGTCATCAGAGATGTGCACCCCCAGGAACTTGGTGCTGCTCACCGTCTCCACAGCTGCACCATTGATGATCAGAGGGGGGTGCTGTGTGTGTCCCCTCCTGAAGTCGACCACAATCTCCTTGGTTTTTCCCACATTCAGGAAGAGGTTATTGTCTTTACACCACTGGACCAGTTGGCTCACCTCATTTCTGTAATTGGCCTCTTGTTGTTGGTGATGAGGCCCACCACCGTTGTGGCATCTGCAAACTTGATGATGTGGTTGGTGTTGTAGGCTGGTACACAATCATGGGTCAGCAGGGTGAAGAGCAGTTGGCTGAGCACGCACCCTTGTGGGGCCCCTGTGCTCAGTGTGATGGTCTGGGAGGTGTTGCTGCCAACCTGCACATTCTGTGGCCTCCCTGTGAGAAAGTCCAGCACCCAGTTACAGAGAGAGGATTTGAGTCCCAAGTGTCTGAGTTTTTGTATCAGGTGCTGGGGGATGATTGTGTTGAATGCTGAACTGAAGAAAAGAACAGGATTTGCACATAGGAGTTCTTTGAGTTCAGGTGGGTGAGGGCTGGATGGAGAGCAGGAGCGATGGCATCTTCTGTGCATCTGTTTGACCTGTATGCAAACTGAGATGGATCGTGGGAGGGATCGAGGATGGACTTGATGTTCTGCATGATCAGCCGCTCGAAGTACTTCATTATGATGGGGGTCAGTGCTATGGGCCAGTAATCGTTGTAGCTAGATGAGACGGGCTTCTTTGGGAGTGATATTATGGTGGCAGTTTTGAAACATGTGGGGATAACAGCTTGAGTCAGGGAGATGTTCAAGATGTCGGCCAGGACATTCTCTAGCTCCTCTGCACAGTCTTTCAAGACGTGACCGGGTATGTTGTTTGGTCCAGCTGCCTTGCGTGGGTTGATCCTGCAGAGGGTCCTCTTCACACTAGCCGGATCCAGACTTATGGCCTGCTTGTCTGGAGGAGGAGTGGTCTTCTGTGCTGATGTGCTGTTTTGTGCTTCAAAGCGGCCAAAGAAGTCATTTAGGTTGTTGAGCAGTGTGATGTCACTCGCACTGGTCTGAGGTGGAGGTTTGTAGTTGGTGATGGTCTGTATGCCACACCAGAGGGAACGTGCATCTCTGGTGTTGCTAAAGTGGCTGGATATTTTCTTGCTGTACTGTTGTTTTGCCTCCTTGATGTCACAGGACAGGTTGGCCCTAGCTGTTGTTAGTTCTGCAGTGTCGCTGGCCCTGAAGGCTGCGTCCTGAGCCCTCAGGAGCCTGTGGACCTTTGCTGTCATCCATGGTTTTTGGTTGGCATGAACAGTGATGGTTTTGCAGTGAGTGACATCATCAATGCATTTCGCTATGTATGCTACAACAACCTCATTGTATTCCTCTAGGTTTATGTGTCCATTTTGAGTGGCTGCGTGCTTGAAAGTGTCCCAGTCTGAAGTTCTGAAGCAGTCTTTCAGAGCATCAGAGGTCCCCTCTGGCCACACACGTACCTGTTTTTTTGTTGGTCTGATTGTTTTCACTCTGGGTTTGTATGCCGGCCTTAACAGGGTGGTGATGTGATCAAAGAGACCCAGGTGGGGAAGGGGGAGGCTCTGTATGCTTTCTTGTGAGTTGTGTACACCAGTTCCAGCAAATTGTCTCCTCTTGTTGGAAAGTCTACATGTTGGTGTAGGTTTGGTAGGAGGGCCTTTAAATCTGCATGGTTGAAGTCTCCTGCTGTGATGAGAAATACATCTGGATGCACTGTTTGTGTCTCACTGATGGTCTGATAGAGTTCTTTTAGTGCTTTGCTCCTCTTGCTGATGCCAGTGGGTGGGGCATATACGGTGATTAGTAGGACAGATGAAAATTGTCTCAGAATGTAAAAGGGTCGGCACGTGATGATCATAAACTCCACCAATGGAGAATAGTGTTTGTGTACAACAGTTGCGTCCCTGCACCAGGAGTCACTGATGTAGACACAGACGCCCCCCCATGGGTTTTCCCTCCTTCCATGAACACTCTGTCACTGCGGTAGCATTTTAGCCCTGCTAACTGAATGGCAGAGTCCGGTATATTGTCATTTAACCACATTTCCGTAAAGATAAAAACACAGCAGTTCCACGAATCACGTTGTGTAGTTCTCAGGAGCTGTATGTGGTCTATTTTGTTGTCTAGTGAGTGTACATTGGACAGAATGAGGGAAGGAATCGGGAGTCTGTGTGGGCTAGCGGTTAGCTTTGTTCAGCTATCTCCACGTTTACCTCTCTTTTATCACCGCTCACACCGTCTATGGTGTCTCCATTGTGGATGAGACACAGCAGTCGAGTCTGGGGGTGTGGAGGTCTGGTGGAGAAGACCTAGGCCACAGAGTTCCTCTGTAACGCTCTGGTCCAGGACGTAATGTTTGGTCATATTCCTTATCTCCAGGAGGCTGTGGCGACAGTAGCTTGTGTGCAGCATCATATACAGACATTAAATGCACAGATATGCACTTAAGTGTAATTTAAATAACACTAAGTGACACAAAACACCAAAGAGAGAAGAGAGGCCGCTGTGTGTTCACACACCACCTAGCATAAGTTGTAACGTAGTATAACCTATAGACTGTATAAAAGGTAGGCGTACTGTAAGTTACTGTAAATCCACCTATGATGATTTCTGAAATCTGCATTTTGCAGCTTTAAATCAGTGTAGAACTGATCATATATGAAGGGATCAGGATGCTAAGCTTGGTTAGCTAACTGCATTTATAAACTATGTAGTGCAGTAGGATACTATATTTGTGGTTACAGTGACACACTTCTGTGTCCATGTGAAATAAACAGTTACAGGATCTAAGAAATGTGTTTTAAATGTAACCACACTTTCAATAAGCTGAGTCAAGATGTTTTTAATGCTACAATCTTTCTGCTGCCTGAATGTGATGGTAGTTTGAAGTGTCTAAAGTTAGACTAAAGTAATTTTAAGTGCCTGAATCTAGTAACTGAAAGTGGAATTAGAAAATGACCGAAACTCTGTGTACTTGACAAAGTGCCAATAGGATGCAAAATGTCGTGTTTTAGCTGATAATCCCATGATTTACATTCAGGGGTGAACAGTTTTAAGTTCTTCCAGGTACTGTACCCTGACTTTTATTGCTTTATATTGTTCACCTCTATGAACAAAATCGTTTTAAAGTCTTCACTTTTTAACAATATAGGGATATTTTTTGCCAGATTTCCTGATCCACATTTCAGTCAAATAGATGTTGGCCATGAACCTTTAAACAGGGTACCAGTCGTCAATAAACCAGTAGGAGAAGGCTTTAAGTACTTAAAACACTGAAGAATGTCCTTAAGATCTTAAGGCATTTATAACTGACGTTAACACAGTATGAAGTCTTATGACATTTAGAAGTTGAGTTAAGACATAAAATGTGCACATGCTTCCATGGCCGCTTTCCAAACAGTATCAGTCAGCCGCTGTGTTTAGAGGAAACTTGCTGGGTTCCATCCAGCACAGATCAAAATACAGTAAGGATGGTAAAGAAGCAATTCAGAACAACTTTGTTGCAATTAACAAGGATACGATAAGTGTTGTTTAAGATGGAATAACGTTCAAAGATGTGTTTTCTTGCTGAAACTGTGTTTGGGTTTGAGTGTGGGGTTTGTTAGAAGCTGTGCTGTCCCCTCTTTCTGGTACTGTGTGCTGTCACTGATCCTTTTGATGTACGGAGTACCTGACTGTACCAGCCAACTTTCACCCTTGGTTACATTACTGTCACACATCCAACCTGAATGAGTTACTTTAGGGACTGTCAAATGAGTTTTCTTTTTGTTTCATGATGGCATATCTGTTTGGAGTTTTTTTTTTAAATGTTTAATTATATTGTGATTTTAACAGGGACAGTGGTGAATGTACAAAAAAGATCTTAAACTAATCAGTGTCTTACATAAAAGTAAAACTTTATAAACAAAAATATTTTGTGTTGCTTGTGCTGACTGGCTATTTAAGGTGAAAAACCAAAATTATTTAAATTTCTCACTCAGACTTTTCCTTCACTTATTTACAAATGAATACAAACACAGCAAACAAACGCACATACAAGGAATAAATACAGAATACGTTTTTAAATGATTTTGCTTATTAAGGGAAAAAAGTTATTCAACCCTACCTGGCCCTATGTGGAAAAAGAATTAACCCCCTTGTTATGTCATGAATTAACTGTGATTAACCAAGTCTTTTGGAAAGCTGAGTTCATTTTCACTAGCCACACCAAGGTCTGATTACTCCCTGACCTGCTGAATCAAGAAATCATTTTAATAGAACCTGTATGATAAAGTGAAGTAGGGTAAAAGATCTCAAAAAGTAACACATCGTGCCATGAGTTAAAGAAATTCAAGAACAGATGAGGAAAAAAAAACCTAGAACAACATCTAAAGAACTGCAGGCCTCACTTGCCTCAGCTTGGACACTGATCTATGATTCAGTAAGAAAGAAACTGGGCAAAAATGGCATCCATGGGAGAGTTCCAAGGTGAAAACCACTACTGACCAGAAAGAATGCAAAGCATCACCTCACACTTGCCAAAAAAACATCTTGATGATCCCTAAGACTTTTGGGAAAATATTCTGTGGACTGACGAGACAAAAGTTGAACTTTTTGGAAGGTGCACAACCCATTACATCTGGCATAAAAATAACTCAGCATTTCATAAAAAGAACATGACGCCAACAGTCAAACCTGGTGGTGGTTGTGTAATGGTCTGGTACTGCTTTGCTGCTTCAGGACCTAGACGGCTTGTTGTAATTGATGGAACCATGAGTTCTGCTCTCTACCAGGAAATTCTGAAGGAGAATATCCAGCCATCAATTTGTGGCCTCAAGGTCAAGCCCTCCAATGTGGCTGAATTAAAACAATTCTGCAAAGAAGAGTTGGCAAAATTCCTCAATGGTGATGTAAAAGACTCATTGCATTATACAGTGCATCCAGAAAGTATTCACAGCACTTCACTTTTTCCACAATTTATGTTACAGCCTTATTCCAAAATTGATTAAATTCATTTTTTTCCCTCACAATTCTACACACAATACCCCATAACAACAACGTGAAAAAAGTGGGGTTTTTTTTGAGGTTTTTGCAAATTTATTAAAAATAAATCGATCTGTCCAGGGTATACCCTGCCTCTCGCCCAAAGATGCTGGGATAGGCTCCAGCCCCCTCGCAACCCGAAAAGGATTAAGCAGAAGAAGATGGATGGATGGATAAAAAAGTAAGAAATCACATGTACATCAGTATTCACAGCCTTTGCTCAATACTTTGTTGATGCACCTTTGGCAGCAATTACAGCCTCGTTTTTTTGAATATGATGCCACAAGCTTGGCACACCTATCTTTGGGCAGTTTCACCCATTCCTCTTTGCAGCACCTCTCAAGCTCCATCAGGTTGGATGGGAAGCGTCGGTGTACAGCCATTTTCAGATCTCTCCAGAGATGTTCAACTGGTTTCAAGTCTGGGCTCTTTCTGGGCCATTCAAGGACATTCACAGAGTTGTCCTGAAGCCACTCCTTTGATATCTTGGCTGTGTTCTTAGGGTCGTTGTCCTGCTGATAGATGAACCATCGCCCCAGTCTGAGGTCAAGAGCTCTCCGGAGCAGGTTTTCATCCAGCATGTCTTTGTACATTGCTCCATTCATCTTTCCCTCTATCCTGATTAGTCTCCCAGTTCCTGCCACTCAAAAACATCCCCACAGCATGATGCTGCTACCACCATTGACATGGTTATGAGTGGTGCCTGGTTTCCTCCAAACATGATGCCTGGCATTCACGCCAAAGAGTTCAATCTTTGTCTCATCAGACCAGAGAATTTTGTTTCTCATGGTCTGAGAGTCCTTCAGGTGCCTTTTGGGAAACTCCAGGTGAGCTGCCATGTGCCTTTTACTAAGGAGTGGCTTCCGTCTGGCCACTCTACCATACAGGCCTGATTTGTGGATTGCTGCATTGATGGCTGTCCTTCTGGAAGGTTCTCCTCTCTCCACAGAGGAACACTGGAACTCTGACAGAGTGACCATCGGGTTCTTGGTCACCTCCCTCACTAAGGCCCTTCTCCCCCGATCGCTCAGTTTAGATGGCTGGCCAGCTCTAGGAAGAGTCCTGGTGGTTCCAAACTTCTTCCATTTACAGATGATGGAGGCCACTGTGCTCATTGGGACCTTCAAAGCAGCAGAAATTTTTCTGTACCCTTCCCCAGATTTGTACTTCGAGACAATTCTGTCTCAGAGGTCTACAGACAATTCCTTTAACTTCTTGCTTGGTTTGTGCTCTGACATGCACTGTCAACTGTGGGCCCTTATATAGACAGGTGTGTGCCTTTACAAATCATGTCCAATCAGCTGAAATGACCACAGGTGGACTCCAATAAAGCTGTAGAAACATTTCAAGGATGATCAGTGGAAGCAGGATGCACCTGAGCTCAATTCTGAGCTTCATGGCAAAGGCTGTGAATATTTATGTACATGTGATTTTTTTTAGTTGTTATTTTTAATAAATTTAAAAAAAAACTCAAAAAAAAAATTTACATTGTCATTATGGGGTGTTGTGTGTAGAATTTTGAGGGAAAAAATGAATTTTATCCTTTTTGGAATAAGGCTGTAACATAACAAAATGTGGAAAAAGTGAAGCGCTGTGAAGACATTCCGGATACAGTGTATTTCAAAGGTTTTTTTGCAGTTGCTGCCGCCAAAGGTGGCACAACCAGTTATTGGGTTTAGAGGGCAATTACTTTTTTCACATAGGGCCAGATAGGTTTGGATAACTTTTTTCCCTTAATAAATGAAATCATTATTTAAAAACTGCATTTTGTATTTACTCATGTTGTCTTTGTCTAATATTAAAATTTGTTTGATGATCTGAAACATTTAAGTGTGACAAATATGCAAAATTAGAAGAAATCAGGAAGGGGCCAAATACTTTTTCACAGCACTGCCTATGAAACATCCACGTGCTAACAAAGGTGAAAAGTGCTACGGTTATAGATTAATGCACGTACACACATTTACACACACAGAGGCACAACAAGGTGTATCCTCTTTGCAAGTAGTTAAAGTAGTGAGGTATTTATGCTCCTGTTTGGCTTATCAGATTTCAGTAAAGCACCCTAAGGCACTGTTGCACAAAAAGATAGATAGCCATCCAGGCATGACCTCACTCGTATGCACAGCGTGCACACACATACGCACACACAAATAGATTGGGATAGAAAACCCAGGCTGTCAAACTCTGATTACCTTCTTAGGAAAGATCAGAATGTAACATTATGTCAGCACAAACCAGTACATGTGTATATATAGTATTTTAACCAATTTGTACACTTGAAATTTTCTGATGTTTAGCATTTCTTTATATTTAGTGTGAAAGAAGAATGGACTTTTTAGACATTTAAACTGTACCAAGCAGTGCATGATCTGTTATCTGCTCTTAAACTTCTTTGTGTTGTCCTGTGTTGCTTCTGTTATCCTTTGATCAGAAATGAGAAAAAAAATCACGATAATAGACCAAGCTCAGGAAAGACAGAGATTTGCATTGGATTGATCATTCTAAGTTATGGCAATGTGAGGCATTTCGTTCACGGTGATAAGCTCTAAACTTGATCAGATTTAAGCTGATAGTGTATTGCTGCCATGGTATACGTATGTGTGGTGGTGAGAGGCTACAGTCAAACCAAAAACAATAAAAATGCCATCTGTTTTGTCTGCATCAACTCCAGTCAGCATATTTCCATTTCGTCACAATTTCTGCTTTCTGTATGTACACCCTGTTAAGTTAGGAGGGTGTGCGGCTGTTCTTCGTGTTGTTGATGCAGAGTCAGGTGAGCCCCGCTTCACCTGGCTGATAGCATCTGATTTTACATCAGCTCTGACTCCGGGCCCTGAGGCCACACCATTGTTTATTTAACTCTTATCATTTAAGGGATCTTCTTGCCTTTATCACTAAAAGATATGTGGAAGGAGATGGAATGTGGCTAAAAGAGCAAAAGAAATATTAGACACAAACAGAGAGAGAGAGAGAGAGAGAGATCCTCTAAATTTAGTTTCTGTCCTTGTCCTGTCAAATCTATTCTTTTTCCATAGAAAAAAATAGTGCATTCCTTTTACAAGAAAGTGGCTATGACTTATACTGTAACGGCGATATGATGATGAGGTTTGTAGGGGGTGAAAGGTCAAATAATGTAAGTGAGAACACGGACTTTGAAGTCTGGTAGCAGGTAGCCCGGCACCTCCCTCTCCTTCCTCAGCCCCCCTCAGGCTTTCCATCTCTTACCCTGTCTGTCTGTCAGTCTATGTTTTTCATTCTTTCTCCCTTTCTATCTCTGTCACTATGAAAATCAGCTCATACAATTTAAGGAATGTTCATTTGCTTGAGTTGTAGTAGAGATTTTTTTTTAGTAGATCTGCACATGTCGGTGTCAATATCATTTTAGACCACACCATACCTGCAAGGCTGTTATGAATTAGAGACAGTATGAATTTAGAGGGAAATTTATATTTTAAAAAATGGTAAAAGGACGTCTTATCCTGTCATGTGCGCTCCTTCGGAGTGGAAGGACAGAGCCAAACGCTGGATTGTGTTAAGACATTTATTAACAAAGCAACATAAATGTCCAAAAGTGCCCACTATACAAAAATGCAAACCAGAATGACTTACACGATCACCTCAGAGCAAGACACACTCTGGAGAAGGAAATACTTCAGAGGCTGAAACGTGCAGAGAGAAGACAATCCTAGACGATGCAACACAATGCAATTTAGCTGCACCACACAGTGAAAATGCAAGGTTTAAATACATGAGGTAAATGGGGAATGATGAGCAGCAGGTGTGGCCAGGAGCGGGCAGAGACCATCCATCCATCCATCCATCTGCTTAATCCTTTTCGGGTTGCAGGGGGGCTGGAGCCTATCCCAGCATCTTTGGGCGAGAGGCAGGGTACACCCTGGACAGACCTAATTCCAAAATCTCTCGCAGCTGAGGTAACCTGGGGAAATAGGCTGTGAGAGGAAGGTGTGTCTGGGAGCAGTAGAAATAATGGCCCTGTCACAGAGAAAGGAAAAACAGTCTCAGAATACATGAATAGACAACATATTAACATAAATAATAAATAGGACGATAAATCATCAGGAAACAAAACACAAAAAGACACCACAAAGCTTGGAGAAAATACAGGAAAAATACTTAAATAAATTGAGAGACTGAGCCCGGTAGAACCCGTGCTCAGTCCTGTGACATATCCACCTTATTCCTAGGTCCCATGATGCCTTGCGTGAATTATGGTAGCAACTTCCAATACTAGTTTAGAACGTATTGTTGTCACTGAAACGAGACGCTTTTCCTTGTTAAGAAACAATGACTTCGGCATCAAAAATGCAGGAACACAGCCTTTTGCACCTCCAAAACAGTAATATAATCATGCCACATCCCACGACTGTGGAGGGAGGGGAAGATGACCTTAAAAAGTGGCCAGTAGTGTCGTGGACAGTAGCTCCGTTAGTTAGCTCCTCTGCTAACATGCTAACGCTGTAAACAAATAAAAGTTACGTCAATGTTTCCACTGCAATAAAGTCAGCTGCATTTTGTTAAAATATGTTGGACATAATCAAATTTACCTCAGAGCAGACATAGAGTCTAGTCAGAGCCACAAAGAACCACAACACCGTGCTTGAGCATTTAAAATCTGGGGTAAAATGTCAGATCTGTGACATTCATACAAGTGAAAACATACCTGGTGCTGCTGTGTCTGTACCACCGATCACACGAACAATCCTTTAGTTTTCAGCACATGATCTACTCATTGCTGTTGAGGCCACAGATTCAGCTGTGCTTATCTGTGAGGAGCCTCACACCGTGAACAGCAGCAAGTACCAGAACTACACAAAAGCATTCAAAAATACAAAAAACTACAAGTGCTGAAATTAGCTGCCACTTGAGTGCAAAATATGTATGTGGACAGATTAAAATGAATTTGAAAAACTTTTAAAAACGCTATTTTATATGCCCCTGCTACTCCACTCTTACTGACTGATTTAATACTAGGTCAGCCAAAACCTGAAGCTCCACCTATAATCATTCCTACAGCAGCACCCACAAGAATAAGGTGGATAAAACTGGCATATTCATTTTTTTCAGTTTTTGTAGATTTTTCTTATTTTGGGATATTTGTTATACTGCTTTGACAGCTTTTATAATCATTCATTTTTAAGAGTTTTTTTGGTCTGGAACTATTTTTTCGATGCAGCTATATCAAATATTATTCAGTCTGATCAATGAATTTTTCAAGAATGAAAATACAGTCATATGAAAAAAAAATTTGGACACCCCTTTAAATATTCAGTTCTTTATTAAGAAATGTTCACATATCTATGTCTAACCTTGTTTTTGTTGCTATTTGCATTTTTTAAAATTTATTTTAGCCATTGTAAGTGGGAATGAATGTGGGGGTGTCCTAAAAAAGATGGGGGCATCCTAATTTATTCCTCACTGTTTGTTTAGAATTACATTTTACAGAAAATTTGAAAAAAGTCTTTAATTAATTTTTAATTGTTTTGTTGTATTATGTGACTCTCCCAGTATTTTTAACATTGATATTAAATATCCATATGTCCATATATGTTAAAAAAAAAACACACACACAGGCTTATACAGGGTGTCCTAAATTTTTTACACAACTATGTGCAAAACATGATGAATATTACATACTGCAACATATCTATTTTTGATTATAAAGTGGTGCAAAGTAGTGATGTTGATAATAACCTGTACTGGCTATGATCATTTAAAGATGCCATATTGCTGCCATGTTAATAAATCACATGGTAATACTGTGATACTGCCACCTCCTCAGTGTTTCTTAAAGTTTCTGTTTCCTCGTCTCAATTAATCAAAGGTGGTTCAGTTGCATAGTGTTAGTTCAGAATGCAGCAGGCAGGGTTCTCACGATAAGAAAATTTGACCATATTACCCCATATTGAAGTTATTGTACATGCTTCTACTGGTCCAACACAGATACACCTTTTAAAATCCATTTAATTGCCCATAAAGCACTGAATAATTTGCCCCCTCCATACATTTCTGACTTCTATACTGATTCCAACCCTATAAAATTACGATTGCTTTGGCTAGTGTACCTTAGCTCTGGTTACTAATCGATATTAAACAAAAGAAGAAGAAGCAATTAACCAGTTAGTGCCCCTCAACCACAGTGTGTAGGTAAAACTGATGGGGAAAATTATGCCAGAAAAGGCCGGGGACAGACAAAGTCCTCCTGCACCCTAAAAAAGGTTAACTTGCCAGTGTTGTTAACTTTTTGGGAGAATGTCATAGCTAACATATTAATAATAATAATAATAATAATAATAATAGAGAATCTTGAAAATTTCCAAACAACCCTCTACAGTATGATTTTTGAGCTATCTCAATGACTTCTCATTTATTAATCCACATATTCCGCTGTTCTTCTAACAGCTTTGTGTAATGGTCACTCTTGCAATGAAAAGTTTGTTAGTTGACTAAATCAATGAATTTCAACCAGGGTGCCACAGCACCATGCGTTTAGGGTGCCACGGGAAATTGTCTAATTTCACGAAATTTCTCCAAAAATTGGTACATAATATGCAGCTGTAGTGGCTCTTCCATGTCATATTGGGTAGCAGTATAAACTTGATCTTTCTTATTCCTCTTGAAAATTCACCCTACAGAGAGGCAGGGTTACCTTCATCACTTCTGCAGCTGCTGTGCTCTGAAAATCACCCCTCACCCCCCCCCCCCCAAAAAAAACACCTGTCATGTTTGAATTCACAACATTATCCGAAGGGGCACACCAGTTGGAAAATGTCACTACAGCTGAAACTAGCAGTTGATACAAACTGTCATGGAGTCCACCTGTCCAGTAAGTGGCAGTCTCATTTTCCAAGTAATATAATCAACGCTGACTGGCTATCGCAACCACGCATCAAAAACTATAAATTATTTCTTGTCTTTTTTTACACAATACAATTAGTATGACATCATTTTGTGAACCAAAAAAATGACACTGGCAAAATAAAGAATTATCAGTATTGACTACTAGCAGAACAAAGTAAGTGTTGCTGGAAAAATAGCAGACTATAACATGAGACAGTCAATGGGAAATCAGTAAGAAATCTTTGAAATCCCACTCCAGAAAGTTGCAGTGAAGTTTTAAATATCCTCAGCCTTTTCTTTTTTACCACGTAGAGGGACCAGTATACATATGGTTAGCAATGAAACCCACAAAAGGACCCGAACAAACGTGCTAACTCATATTAATACTCTGCCCCCCTGGGCAGAAGGGCACCCACCAAGCCACCCACCGAGCCATCAACATTGAGGCGACACCTCCCACCCCTCAGCCAGAAATATTCAAGGTCATCTTGAGATGACCTTGAATATTTTCCATAGTCTCTGTAGAAGTCTCATAGTCTCTGTAGAAGTCTTGGGCACCTCTTGTAGACCACATAGGGTACTCCACTGGGGCCTGGTGCAGAGCTGGTTCGAGCTGCCTTGACAACCTTGTCATATTCTGGGGAGCGCTCGCCCCCTCCTTCCTGCTCCTCCTGCTCCTCAGGCAATCAGCACATCTGGGAGATTAGACACACCTGCCACCTCTGCCTCACCAGAGCTTATAAGGATCTGATCTTCAACATCTCAGCGCTGGCTTGTTGGGTACACTGCCTTAAACAACGAATAAGCTAAGTAAACTTAAATTAAGGGTGAATTCTCACCGTTCACCCTCTTGTTCTCTCCCTTCTCTTTCAGGTTGCTGCCATCTGTGTGGTGCGTCTCTGAGGATCGTTGTGCGCTCACCTGTCCCATCATCCTCAACTTGCTGCAGCTGTTTATCTCTACCCAGTCAGGCACTCCCCAGCTCATCTCCTCTCCACTTCCCACCAGCGTCATCCTGCTGGTTTGTCTATTCACGCTGAGTTTTTCCTGTCGGGCCATCTGCTCATCTCACGTAAGTGGCCAATTTGCATTATCCAATTCCCTGTCCCCCTTCTCCTGCTTACAGCTCTCGTCTCTCTCCCCACAGGCTGCTTTCCTTTGGCGAGTGACGTTTTCCCTAGCTGTGTTCCTCTTTTTGAAATTTAATAAACTGTTTAAACTTGCCTCCAGTGTCGTGAGTGCTATTCCCTGGTGTTGCATTCTGCTCGTGAGCTGCTCAAACACTAAACATGACAAACCCCCTCGATCTCTCTCAACGATGGCTCCTTAAGGTTAAATGCTATGGTTGGTTCTGGCGGGATTATCAAGTTACTGCATGGACCAAGATCATGCTCTCTTCCAGTGTCACTGTAGCTGGCCCTGAGGTAACTGTCAACCTCTTCCTGGGTGCAGGAAAGTCATCCATTGCGTTTTGTCAAAGGATTTTCCTAGTGAATCCATACGGATTTGCAATAAACAATGCACGTTTTCTGACTCTGTCCTTCCCTCTCCTTCTGTGCCACTCAGTTCGACGGAGGTTGGTGATCTTTTTCCTTGTGATGTTATGGAGCTCTGCCAATCTGACCTTTTCCTCCTCACTTGCCTTCTTAAACTGACATCTGAGCACACAAAGCTCTTGCCAGCTTATCTTTCCCTCACATCGGTTTGGTCCACTTGGTTTGGCCGTTAAGTGCTGTTCCTTAGTTCCAAATCTCTCGACTGCGATATGCTGATTATGGTACACATTGACTGCAGTCTCCGGTCAGCGTCCCCTCTGGATGAGGCTTTGAGAATCGAATCCACATCTTCATCAAACTGGCGCCACTCCTGCTTCTTGTTGGTGGTAGGCCACTTAACCTGTCGGTGTTCTGAATGCCCGATTTGAAGGAGGCTTTGTGGAGCGTGGAGGGACTGGGCACTGTGGGGTGATTGCGGACCAGGCTCCTCCTGCATCTCACCAGGTGTAAGACCTGTGTGTTGCACCACTTACCACCTAATTAGGCACTTCATTTTGGCTTGGTGGATCTTCAGGCCACACAGGCTTTTGCAGACTTTGCCACATTTACACACTGCACTTGTAATCATATGTCTGTAATTTTGGGTCAATGCCTGTGCATCTGTCCTGGTGGGGTGCTCATTCTCCCCCACTCTCAGGGCACCCCTGGGGGTATATCTTCATTGAGCTTTCCATAGTCAACTATGGGTGCTTCCCTCATGGGAGCTGCAGTTCGAGGAGCTAACTCTCTCTGACCTGGTTACTGCCTTTTCCAGTTGTCAGCTGTCTCTCCAGCTGTCACCACTCTTTTCATGGTAGTTATCTGGCCTGTTCCCAGAAGTCACCGGTGTCACCACATTGATTGATTTTAACACACATCTTACAGTGCTGCCTAGACACATCATCAGTGATGTAACCTGTGGTCATTGGGTGTTTCGGGTCATTGTACATCATACACCCTTGCACAGGCGACCTAGCCGGGGTTGATCAGACCCCGACTTGTGTCTAGGTGGCTCAAGACGTCCACGGATCACTCCTTCTGATCCACAGCCATCGTGATGCTCTTTTGGCAGCATCAGTGATGTTCTTGATGGCTTTCTTGTTGTGTCTTCCCCTGATCCCCAACTGCTTGAGGGCCCTGCAGAGTGATTGGTCGGCAAAACCTCGACAGCCAACCTCTATGGGGTAGAGCCAGGTCTTCCATCCCCTGCTACGGCAATCACTGACAAGCTCCCCATACTTGGCCCTCTTCTTTCAAAGGCCTCTTCCATTCGGTCTTCCCAGGGCACAGTCAGTTCCAACAAGACCACCTGCTTAGAAGATTCTGACACAAGAACCATGTCTGGTCTAAGTGTGGTCATTACAACGTTGTCAGAGAATCTCAGCTGTCTTCCCAGGTCAACCTTCGGTTGCCAGTCTCGGGCTGTTGCCAGAAGCCCCCCCAATAGGTTTGTGCGATGCTGTGGCTTCTCACCAGCTTTGATGAAGGCTATGATATGCTTTGCTGGGTGTTGCTGCCTGCTGAAAGAGAGTCCTGCACTGATGGACTTTGCTACAGCCTTCAGTACCTGATCATGCCTCCATCGATAGTGCCCCACACTGAGGGCTCTCGGGCAGCTACTTAAGATGTGTTCTAGGGAACCTCTTTGCTGGCATAGAGAGCATGCAGGGGCTTCTATCAGGCCCCAAGAGAAGAGGTTGGTTGGGCTTGGAAGGACATCGTACACCGATTGGATCAAGAATTTGATCCGATGTGGCTCCGCTCTCCAGAGCTCTGACCATGAGACTTTACGATCCATTGCCTCCTCCCACCTGGTCCATGCCCCCTGCTGGTGCATTCAACTATCCTGCTGGTTCCTTGTTTCCTCCACTCCTACTCTGATTTCATCCTGGACCAAATGGCATCTTTCCTTTCCCCTGGCCTTGCTGTACTGAGGTCTTGGGTTACTCCCAAGGCCTGCCCGCCCTGCTGCAACTGTCCCCACCAACTCTTTAAATCGCAGCCGTGCCTCAGCCTGTTCAGTGACTTCATGGGCTTTGAATTTCCTGCCCATCTTCACCTGAATGCCAGCCAATGAGACTTTGATGTCACTAGAGTCTCTGTACAGCATTACTTCTCTTGCGTGGGAAACTATGAACTCCTCTGAAAGACTACTGAAGGGGAGTTGTAGTCTGTTGTTTCTTCCATATAAGGTGATGATGCTGAGGCTATGAGGCAGGTCCAACCACCTATGCAAGAAGTTACTGATCTTCTTCTCAAAGCCTTCAACAGTGCTCAGTGGAACACAATAGACAAGCAGTGGCCAAAGAAGTTGTGGTAGGATGCCATGCTGGTAAATCCAAGCCTTGAATTTGCCTGGCAACCCTGACTTTTCTGTCTCTCTGAGCTAGGTTCCTAATTGATTGCTGGTCTCTTGAAGAGTGGCTGTGTCCCTCAGCGTACTGTTGAAAACCTTTCCCAGGCTCTTAACTGGCTTCTCAGTAATTGATGGGATCTGGACTCCTCTGTTGAAAAATCTAAACTTATCAGACACCTTTCCCTTCTTCACAACTAGGGTTTGGGACTTTGATGGTTTAAAGGCCATTCGTCCCCAGCTAATGAGGCGTCCACACCTGCAGAAAAAATAAACCATTACATAGAACAAAAATTTAACCTGCATCCCTATGAACACTGTAAATTTACATGAAAAGGTAGCAGATTTATGAGGAAAAAATGGCAAGTTTGGCAAAGTTTTTAATTTACAAGGGAAAAAAAGCTAATTGGAGAAAAAAACTGCAAGTTTATGAGAAAGGTTTCAACTGTATAAGAAAAGTTGCAAATTTATAAAAAAAAGAGTCAAATTTGAGGAAAAAATGCTGCACATTTATGACAGATATAAATGTAAATGGAAAAGTCAAATTTTTTAGACAAAAGCAGCAAATTTACAAGAAAGAAGTAGGAAATTCCAGAAAAGAAATTAATTTCACTGAAGTAAATCAGTCGTAAAAATTTGACATACAAGAGTAAAACACTATATCATGACTGAAGAATAAAGTGATGCATTAAGTAAATGAGCTACTTTTCTGGAGAGGCACATTAAGTCAGTATAAGCTATATATTCATTGCAGCCCAGGTTCAGGTTCAGGTTACTTTATTTGTACCCGTAGGTAGATTTGCCCAGCTGAACTCTGGGAGGAACAGAGGTTGGTCAGCAGATCCTTCATATCACTGCTGTCATCATCATCATCATCATCGACAGTCTATCGGTTTTGATGTTGAATGAATGGTGTAATCACAGTGTGCGTGGAGGTTCATGTGCAGCTAGACCAGCTTTGGAGTGGTAAGGCATCCTGCAACGTCTGCACTGAAAGACAGACTGGGTTAGGGTTGTGTATCTTCTGTCATGTGCAGCCTGATAGTCTTGCATGCACTTGTTTTCATCGCAGTGAAGGTCTTCTTGACTATGCTGTGCCAGGCAGGATCTAATGTAAGCCACATGCGTGCAGAACTTGTTCTAGCAGCATCCAGCTCCTCAAGCCTTCCGCCTTCACACTTATTCCATCACTACAGGACTTCCTGTAACACCTCCATCTGCTTCACACACTTTTTACACCAAACATGTCTTGCACAGTAGTAAAGGAAGACAGTGTTGTGCCCCCACCATGCATCCTCTCTGGACTTCCACATCAAGAAACTAGAGGTGCACTGTGCACTGGCACACAACAGCTAGACGGTGATGAAGCTGCCCAGCAGTGGTCACTAAATGCTGTTTTCCACTAGCCCAGCACACCTCGGTACGGCTCGATTCACTTCAGTACGGCTCGGAATGCTTCTGTCTCCATTAGCACGGTGTTGTGCTTGTGCTGTGATGGTTTGTGTTAGGAGGTTTTAGAAGCGGGGCAGCAGCAGATTCTCAGCGAGGCGGGGCCACACTCCCGTGATGTTACGCACCCGACTGAGTCCTTATTTACACGAGACAAAAAAGGATCCAAGGATTATTGCCTTGCTCGCTCTGTGGTTTTATCTCACAATTAATTTTATCTCATAATTAAGCTGCAACAACACGTCACTTTTGTTTTGAATTAACTGCCAAATGACCTAGAAATAATGAGCTGAAACTTGTTTTTATTCGTATTAAATAATGAGACGGTGGCACACTGCCCAACACCAAATTGTATTATTTTTTACATCCTAGGGCATTTTGGATGTACTGAATTAAAAAAATTAATGTTTTTCACCTTCAGGTCAATGTTTGGAACAACAGTATTATTATTTTCCGTTTAGATGATGCTACACTCCTTCTAAAGTATTGTAATTCTCTGAATTTGGAATGCCGATTGTACCTACTTTGACTTGGTGCTAATTTTTTATGATATTTCAATAAAAAGAACAGAAAGCTTACAAAAAGATTTCTTTTTTGGTCTAGTTAAAAATTACATTACCTTTACAATGGTTGACCCTGACAGGAAGATCAGCATCATTTTGATCAGACTAGGCAATGGAATTTCTATGTAATTATACTGTTTTATAATTCAGTGTTATAACAGACAAACCACACTTTCCAAAACAATTCCATTTTATTATATACAAAATATTAAAATAAAAAAAAAAATTTGCAACACAACATGAAGGTTAATCGACATTTTATACACGCCGACCACTGAGTGCTGAGACTCGGTTGAATGAAGCCGTCTCTGCCAGCTCTGGTTCAGGAAGGCTCGGTTGAATTAATCCGTGCGGGCTGTCGTGGCGGACGCGTGGGATTATTCTACAAGGAAAATGCACACAATAAAATACAGCACGAAAGTGCAATATATACAGAAAAGACAATAGTTTTTAACAAGAATACATAAGCTTATTTCAGCGTATTGTTCACATGAATAATTAAAATAAAAGGTTTAGTCCGCAGTGTGCTGCAATAAAGCAGCGATCCATCCACAAATGAACAGCTTTTTTATTGCATAAATAAACTGAGCGTCTTACCGAATATATTTGCGAAAAAACGCACAATAAAAAAAAAATTAAAACTCACCATTAAAGGACTCCGATGTCGAGACCTCCCGGTATATTTTTTCATTCCGGGCGGCTCCGTCTAACTCGCGCTGAATACGTTCGTCTGACAATGCAGTGAGCAGACATGCACCTCCTTATTGGTCCATGGAACACCCTTATTACGCGAAGCCATTATTGATAGAGAATAAATGAAAATAGCACAGCAATACACTGAAAAGAAACCGCCAACAGTGGTTGCGTGCTGAGTAAAGGCGGTCGTGAAGATTCTTTTTTTTTTTTTTTCAAAAACTTTATTGAGAAGGTCGTGAAGATTTGGTAGATGAGGAGGAGGAGAGGGGCGGTTCCAACCTGACCAATCAGCGCCGGTTACGACCTGACCAATCAGCGGCGACCAGTCTGTTAACGTCACAACACGGCACAGCTCAGCACTGCTGTACCCTGCCCTGGAGCAGGGCTGAGAATCGCGGCTGTTAAACCGTGTTGGGGCTTGTGGAAAAGCGTACAAAGCGTGCTGAGCCGTCCCGTGTCGCGCTAAAGCGTGCTAGTGGAAAAGGCCCTTAACTGACCCGGTGGTCCACGCCGAGTACATCAACGCAAATGTTTGCAGAGCACCGCGGTAGCCTAACCGGTGTAGCTAAAGTGCTCCAGCCTAGGTCTACCAAAACCCACCACCCTGCTGCCAGCAGCTTGGTCATACCCTGACAAGGAGGGCTGAACAGGACTAGACCTTGCCCCAAACCCGTCGTTGGGTTGTCCGTTGGCACTCTGATGTGCTCATCCACCCTGTAGTATCATCAGGACTAAAGACCACATGTCTTATTCAATGGGTACTGTTGCTAGTCTGAAATACTTTTGCAAAGCAGCAAACAAGTTAAATCAGACCAGAAATGCAGTCTTTAGGCTGTCATTTGTAGAAATTTGTTCAGTTTGTCCAATTAATTCTTTCAGTGTGTAATTTAAAATGTAAAAAAAGAGATGGTTCTTTTTATGTGATTATCTAAACTGTAGAATATATACTGGTAGTTAGATGCATTTTTTTCCCCTTTAAGTAAGCAAAGTTGCACTGTAGCACAGCCATTCAGAATGATGTGCATTTTTATATCGTTATCATGATATAAGATGACTTATATCATGATATGAAATTTTGGTCATATTGCACAGCCCTACTCTCACAAAAAAAATAAATAACTACTCTTCCTGTACACTTTTGTGTAGTTCATGCAGTGTTTATCATACTATATAGGACCCTGTTACAAAGGTCTTGCATCTGCACCACGCTTTGTGGCTTGCGCAGGAGCTTTTGTTAGTTTCTGTCAGTGCATTGTCTGGTTTTCCACTGCGGTCCCTCACTTCCTCTTTATGAAATACTGTGTGGACGCCTTGTGCTTGTAAGAGGGAATTGATGTAAAGTGGGTGAGGCTCAGTGTGAGATTCGGCATGTTGATATGTAGGTGCATTTTATTTCAATGTGCTTTTGATCAGCAAAAGCAGGTCTGAAGTCAGCAATGCATTATCAACTGCTATTTCATCTGTGCGTTTAAAGGTGTGAATGCACACATATGACTATTCCTAAACGTGGGCTAGAATTTCTCATTGTCCGTTATTTTGATGGACTGATTTTGTAGAAATCTGTCATAATCCTTTACCTAATAATTCATTCATTCATGCATGCATCTGTCCAAGGTGTACCCCACCTCTCTCCCAAATATACAACCTGTAAGAGAATGAATGAATGGATGGATGAATGAAATGTAAACTTACTGACAAGTACACACAAGCATTCATTTATGCATCCTCTCTTTAAGTGAACAAAAGGTGGAAAAATCTCATTGGACTTCTATGCTGCAAGACAGTGTGCCCTACACCGTGAAAAGAGCTGTCCTCCATGGCTGGAGAGCTAGCTGGCTAGCTAGAGTCTACCGGAATATAAAAGCATGCAGTACTGACCTTTATTCATTATCTAATTTTTAACAGTTTTTTTCCTCCTCATTTATTGTTATTCCTTTAACAGAATAATTAAAAATGACTAGGCTGGGTAGAGGGAACTCTGGGCTTCTATGCTTAGACTGCTGCCCCACAACCTGGGCCCCTGGATAAGTGGTAGATGATGAACAAACAGAGGGATGAAGGGATTTAAAGTGAAAGTAGAAGCAGGCTTTACTTGAGTTCATCAAAGGATATCAAGTTTGTTTGTTTTTTACTTAAAATCCAACAATTTTGTATGCAGCAGAGGAGGGAAGAATAATGGACCTCAGGCCGAGATCTGTTGGAAGAACGGCTTGGTCTTCCAGTTTCATGTCCCGGGTCTACCGTGTCGTGCCATGATAATACAACTGAAGGAATTTTTACAACTTTGTCAAAATCGTGGACAAAAAGAAAGACTGGCATAACTTCTGAATTGTACAGCTCTCATCCATGCGTAATTATGACCATGTCTCCCCAGTGCAAGCAGGGCTGTAGATAAGGAAGTTAAAAAGCTCCTTTTAAGATCCCTGCTGTAGACAACCTTTAAACACATTTTCACTTTGTGAACAAGCTCGCATTGTCCCCAGCACAAAACAGATTTGTCCTTCGATTTAAATGGCATCATATTAGTATTATGCCTTTGCATGTTGCACTCCTGTTTATTAAAGGGAATGAGAGCAAAGACAGTGATTGGTTTATTTCATGTTACCTCCAAAACTCACCTCTGAATAATTAATAACATTAGGACAGGCTCCTTTTGCGTTGCACCAGGTGCAAAATAAAATTTTGCACTACTGTATTAGAAAAATGAACTTAGACATGCCCATAAATGCACTCTGTGCCATAAACAATAGACTGTTGACTAGATTGCTGTAAAATAGACAGTAGAGTTAAAGGCCAAATGTCACGTAACAGGGTACTTTAAATATCTTGAAACTAGATATAAAAGGGAACCGATCCGTTCGGGTCTTGGTGCAGATGCTTCAGTAACAACGGAATATTCGTTAATTTAAAACTGCCGCGCTTGGCCTGACACGGCCCCTGGAATCGCCTGGGGAAGAAGGCGTAAGTGACGAAATAGATTGTACCCTAGTTTGATGCTTGGGGTATTTCAATTGATTGTTTATATGGAGACTGGAAGGTTGAAGTGAGCAACAAGAAAGAAAAAATTGGATATTTCACCCATACCTTAAAACGGGACTATCAGGGTCAGCTGGGTAATAAGGGACACTTCTCTGGGAAATGTTTTCATACCTGTCAAGTGAGACGTTTTCGGGGTACTTCAACACCGTAAAAAGCGGCTATAAGGGACGGTGGAGCAACAAGGGACACCTCTCTGGGAAATGCCCCAAATGCAACTCGTGTTGTTATTGTCAAATATTTTAAGGATTCATGGATATTTGACAATAACAACACAACTCAGCGTCCGGCGCAAAATAAAAAAAAAAAGCAGAATTCTGTATTTGTAAGGCGATCTCTCTCTGTTCCGCAACCGCTGCACAGCTGAAAGTGTTAAACCATTGTCCTAATGACTTCTCATTGTAGTGAGAATAGCTTCCGCTGAGCGATCTGCCCGCCCCGACAATCAGACTAATGATTGAGTCCACACTTCAAACAGTAGTGATAATAGCTCCCTCTGAGCGATCTGCCCGCCGTGGCCATCAGACTGATTGAGTCCACACTTCTCATTGTAGTGATAATAGCTCCCGCTGAGCCATCTGCCAGCACCAGCTGTGGGGGATCACACACAGGACGTGCTCCTCAACACACTCAATTTTTTTTCCCGTATATTTTTCTTTTGGGCGTACAGAAATGGCAATACGCCCGTTTTTGCTAAAATTGCATTTTCCCCGTATTTTCCTTAAAATATTTGACAATAACAACACGAACTACATTTAAAACATTTCCCAGAAAAGTGTCCCCCACCACTCCGCCATCCCCCACAGCCGCGCTTGGCACCAAAATACGGCGAAAACGTCTCACTTGACAGGTATGCGCCTCCATTTTCATATTGATCTGGTCAATTTCTTGACAGCAGCGGCTCTCCTCCACTGTAATAATAATGGCTTCCGAAAAATCAATATTTATGGGGCGCCCTCGACAGACCCCCTTCGGCTTCACAATTCTGGAGGCGATTAATGTCCAGTTCAATGACATTTTCCACTGGTTCTGCTCTCTGGTCATCGCTGGAACTGTTGTCATCAGACAAAGCATCTGATTCCGTCTCGGACGGCTCGAACCTGTAAGGTTCTATGCCTCTGTCACTGTCTGAACCACTGACAAAAAAAAAGACCAAAAAAAAAAAGACAAAACTAAACTAATTTGTTCACAATCGCTGTCACTTTCCGTCATGATTGTCCAATGTTGATAAGTGTGAATGTGGATAGGCAGGGCAGCCAGGGTACAACTGGTGATGTCAAAAACATGGGCGTGGTCTGGAACTGGCTGTCACAAGCCAGCAAGCAAGGTGGGGCCTTCACCTGGTGTATTTTGTGCAATTATGTAAATACAGGTGGGTGATATGGTCTCCGGTATGAATATTTGGTTTAAGCTATGTGTATTTTATCTAAATTCGTTGTCATTTAGAAAAAAAAATTACGTGACATTTGGCCTTTAAATATCAATGACACTAACTATTGATGGACTATTCCTTTTTTTTAAAAAAAAAAATAAAGTTACGGTAATATTTTCCTGCCATGATAGCCATGTAGTGAAAATCTGGGCAAAATAATTGAGAGCTTTGTTGTAATAAAATAGTCTCTGAATGGCACTAAAGTAAAGAGGAAGTAGAGTAGTTATTCAATACTCTGTTGGGATTCAGTGTTATGGGAAGGAAAAAAAAAAAGAAACTTGTTTAAAAACAACTAGTTTGGTAACATCTTTTTTTCAGCTTTCCCAGTGGGGAAAAAAAGAAAACATCTGCAGACCATAGGATTTCAAAAAGAGCTTATTTGTCCTTTTAAATGCTATACTACACACCACTACAACTGCTGCTTCTTCATGACTCTCATCTGGTGGGCCATGATTCAAGTACAGTATATACTACACCCTGTCACTTTTTACCTGTGGAAAACAACACTTATAAACGCTACAACCGAAGTAAGCTATAGGTTGTTTAGTGGAAACACTGTTGAAGACTTTTCTGCCTAAAAGGTAAAAGTGAGAAGTGTGTTTCCCCCCCCCCCCACACACACAGTCTGTCCAATGTATACTAAAGGATGTATATGCACTCATGTATCCATAAACACAAAAAACCCACCAGTGTACATGTACACAAGTAGGCTCATCATCACATCTGACTGTACAGTACTTACACGCTCAAATCTACACACTCTACTCTCTTGAGGTCTCACACTCACGCACAGCAGTTCTCAGATCAGCGTCTTGGCAGCACTCTGCAGTGTCCCCAGAGTGACAGGATTGCACTGCACAGTGTCATCTAAAGAGCAGACATTTGTGCCTGTTACTCCTTCACTCTGATGAGAAGCTGTGATGCCACCACTTCCAGCAGATTTCTTTGTGTGTGAGAGTGAAAGAGAGAAAAGTGAGATGCACAGAGGAGGATGGCAGACGATGGGTGCAGACAGAGGAAGACAGAGGAAGTGGAAAAGACGCCTGATTCCAGCACTGGGTCGAAACACGAGTTGTCACATTGTAACAAAGGAAAACTTTTTAGTGGATGAGTTTTATGGAGATGCTTTGTGTCAAACATCAGAAAGTTTTATAATGAAAGAGCACACCTGTGCATACACTACCCTCCAAAACAAAAGTCACACCTGCATTTAACTAAGCAAATAGGTTAGCGCCTTTCATATTATAATTACTGATTATTATGTTTCAGATTGCAACAAGTAATTCAGCCCAAACTGCTGCAGTGAGGAACTTATCATTTTTTAAGTAGCGACCGTGGAAAAGATTTTGCTGTGTCTGAACACACTCATATTATTGGGCACCATTAAGCACTGAAAACAGTCTGCTAAAATTTGGTTAAGAACTGTCTAACACATTCTTTAAAAAAAGAAAGGACAGTGGTGAGCCATCACCGCTCTTATCACCAGCACAAGGCCTTTATAAATTATATATATATACACTACCGTTCAAAAGTTTGGGGTCACTTAGAAATTTCCTTATTTTTGAAAGAAAAGCACTGTTTTTTTCAATGAAGATAACTTTAATCAGAAATACACTCTAATATCTAATATACATTGCTAATGTGGTAAATGACTATTCTAGCTGCAAATGTCTGTTTTTTGGTGCAATATCTACATAGGTGTATAGAGGCCCATTTCCAGCAACTATCACTCCAGTGTTCTAATGGTACAATGTGTTTGCTCATTGCGTCAGAAGGCTAATGGATGATTAGAAAACCCTTGTGCAATCATGTTAGCACAGCTGAAAACAGTTTAGCTGGTTAGAGAAGCTATAAAACTGACCTTCCTTTGAGCAGGTTGAGTAGCTGGAAAAAATGATTATTTCAAATACAAATCATTATTTCTAACCTTGTCAATGTCTTGACTATATTTTCTATTCATTTTACAACTCATAGTGGTAAATAAGTGTGACTTTTCATGGAAAACACAAAATAATTGTCTGGGTGACCCCAAACTTTTGAACGGTAGTGTATACAAAACGTGAGTTACTCTACTCACAGTTATGCGAGGGCAAACGCAATCAGGGTAGACCAAGGCTCAGATTTAAAGATACTGTTAAAAGAAAAGAAAAGAAACTTGAAGAAGCTGGATATAGACAGGAGTTCCTGGCAGCGGAAGGCTAAGGACAGAGCTTCGTGGAGGAACCTGATCAGACCTAAATGAAACATTCATTGTTGCCCACAACAGACTGCTATGATGATGATGACACCCATATATATATATATATATATATATATAATGTGTGTGTGTGTGTGTGTACTGTATATATACAGTGGTGTGAAAAAGTGTTTGCCCCCTTCCTGATTTCTCATTTTTTTGTATGTTTGTCACACTTAAATGTTTCAGATCATTAAAAAAAAATAAATATTAGACAAAGATAACACAAGTAAACACAAAATGCAGTTTTTAAATGAAGGTGTTTATTATTAAGGGTAAAAAAAATCCAAACCTACATGGCCCTGTGTGAAAAAGTGATTCCCCCCCACCCCCCGTTAAAACATAAATTAACTGTAGCTTATCACATCTTTGGAAAGCTGAGTTCAATTTCTCTAGCCACACCCAGGCTTGATTACTGCCAAACTTGTTGTAATCACTTAAATAGGACCTGCCTGACAAAGTGAAGTAGACCAAAAGATCCTCAAAAGCTAGATATCATGCTGCGATCCAAAGAAATTCAGAAACAAATGAGAAACTAAGTAATTAAGATCTATCAGTCTGGAAAAGGTTATTCAGTCATTTCTAAAGCTTTTGGGACTCCAGAGATCCACAGTGAGAGCCATTATCCACAAATGGCGAAAACATGGAACAGTTGTGAACCTTCCTAGAAGTGGCCGGCCAACCAAAATTACCCCAAGAGGTCACAAAAGACCCCACAACGACATCCAAAGATCCGCAGGCCTCACTTGCCTCAATTAAGGTCAGTGTTCATGACTCCACCATATGAAAGAGACTGGGCAAAAATGGCCTGCATGGCAGAGTTCCAAAACAAAAACCACTGCTGAGCAAAAAGAACATAAAGGCTCATCTCAATGAGTCGCAGTAGGGGGACTCACGGACTCGCCTCAGCCTAATCCCCTCTCCAAGTGCTTGCTGCCCATTAGATTTATTCACAATCAAACTGAATTTGTCACACACGCCTTAGTTGACTCGGGGGCTGAGCAGAGCTTCATCTCGGGGGAACTGGCAACCTGGCTGGGGCGCCCTTGCCGACCACTTAAGACCCCCCTGAAGCTCATCGCCCTGTCTAAAGCCCCCCTGGCAGTGGTGTCTAAACAAACCGCCCCGGTGTCAGTCATTATCTCCGTAAATCATCGGGAGGACCTGAGCTTGTTTGTCCTGCCGGTTTCGGCCTCTCCAGTCATCCTGGGTTACCCCTGGCTCCGGCTTCACAACCCCACTATTGACTGGCACACGGGGAATGTGAGTTCTTGGAACTCCTTCTGCCTCAGTGCTTGCTTGCAATCCACCGCATGCTAGCCATCCGCGTCCCTGACTACACCCGTCACCCCGCCTCCCGATCTGTCTGGGGTCCCGCCAGAGTACCATGACCTGGGGGTAGTTTTCAGTAAATCCCAGGCGGTGTCCCTCCCCCCCACCACCCATATGACTGCGCCATCAACGTCCGGGCTGGAGCTCCGCTGCTGTCGAGCCACCTTTACAGCCTGTCTGCTCTGGAGTGGGAAGCGATGGAGACCTATATCAAGGAGCTGCTCAGCTCGGGCATCATCCGCCCCTCATCCTTGGCGGTGGGGTCTGGGTTTTTTCTTCATTGGGAAAAAGGATGGCTCCCTGAGGCCGTGCATTGACTTTCGTGCTCTTAATGACATCACTGTCAAGGACAAGTACACTCTTCTGCTGATAGACACGGCATTCGACTCTCTCCAGGGGGCCTCCTGGTTCACCAAACTGGACCTCGGCAACATGTACCATTTGGTGCGGATCAGGGAGGGGGACGAATGGAAGACGGGTTTTCGGACCCCAAGCGGGCATTTTGAGTATCTGGTGATGCTGTTTGGGTTGACCAACGCTCTGGCCGTCTGTCTCCGGCGGAGAAGAATTATGACATTGGTGATAGGGAGCTCCTGGCAGTTAAGCTCATGCTGGAGGAGTGGGGTCACTGGTTGGAGGGGGCCGCCCAACTCTTTATCGTCTGGATGGACCATAAGAATTTGGAGTACCTCAGGACAGCCAAGCGCCTGAACGCCCACCAAGCCAGCTGGTCCCTGTTCTTTGGATGTTTCAATTTTACCATCACCTACCACCCCAGGGCCAAGAACATGAAGCCGGACGCCCTGTTCTGACAGTTCTCCTCAGACGCTGCGGAGGTGTCCGACCATCCCATCCTTCCTTCGTCATGCATCGTGGGCGCCCTCTCGTGGGGCATCAAAGGGATGGTCTTGAGGGCACAGGAAGCTGAACCGAACCTGGGCGGGGGGCCAGCGGGGAAGCTGTTCGTCCCTTCCTCTGTTCGGGGCGAAGTGATTCACTGGGCCCTCTCCTCCAGACTCTCGTGCCACCCGGGGAGGGCTTGCACAGTGGAGATTCTCCTGAGGACGTTCTGGTAGCCATCACTCCGGAGGGACGTCGCCGAATACATCCGCGCCTGTCCTCCGTGCGCCACCAGCAAGACATCTTCCTCTCCTCCTGCTGGTTTGCTCATCCTCTCCCTACTTCCGGCAGACCCTGGTCACACATTGCCTTAGATTTCGTCACCGGCCTCCCTCCATCTAATCGGCATACCGCCATCCTCACGATTGTCAACCGCTTCTCGAAGGCCGCCCACTTTATTCCTCTGCAGGGGCTGCCTACGGCAAGAAACACCGCGGATCTGCTCGTTCAACATGTCGTGAGGCTGCATGGGATTCCCGTGGACATTGTCTCTGATCGGGATTCCCAGTTCGTGTCCCGGGTGTGAAAGTCATTTTGTAATGCCCTGGGGGCTACGGTGAGCCTGTCCTCTGGCTACCACCCACAGTGTAACAGACAGTGTGAGCGAGTGAACCAGGAGCTGGAGGCTGCGCTGCGCTGTGTCATCACTGCTAATCCTTCATCTTGGAGCACCCACCTCCTGTGGATCGTGTCCTCAGCGATCGGCATGTCCCCCTTCAAAGCCTCCCTGGGTTACAATTCCCCGCTATTCCCCGAGGAGGACGGGGACATCGCAGTGCCATCCATCCGTGCCTACCTGAGGCACTGTCATCGGCTGTGGACGGGCAACCCGACTGGCACTTTGCTGTACAGCTGACCGCAACTTCAGGACCGCTAATCACCGTAGGCGGCCGGCCCCGCTCTACCGGGTGGGCCAGAAGGTTTGGCTGTCCACCCGACACATAAACCTTAAGGCGCAGAAGAGAAAGTTGTCCCAATGTTTCATCGGCCCTTTCTCTATTGTTTGGATCATTAATCCCATGGCTGTGCACCTGGCTCTCCTCCCTCCCTCCATATTTGTCCAACGTTTCATGTGTCCCAGGTTAAGCCTTTTTTTTCCAGCCCTCTCTGTCCCCCTCCCAGGTCTCCACCTCCACCAGTGGTGATCGATGGTGACCCGGCGTGGAAGGTCAACACCATCCTGGACGTCCACCGCTGGGGTCGCAGCCTGCAGTATCTGGTGGACTGGGAGGGGTATGGCCCGGAGTGGAGGTCCTGGGTGCGTCCGTCCTTCGTGTTGGATAAACAACTCATCAGGGACTTCCACCGAACGCACCCAGGTAGGCTGGATCAGGCGCCGGGAGGCACCTCTCGGGGGAGGGGGGTACTGTGATGGCCTGCTCTGTGTCATTCTCTCCTACAGCTGCGCACACACCGGCTCTTCATCACACTCGGGTTATTTATTCCACTCTACCTTCAGATCGGCACGGAGCCGTCTGTCTCCCTGGCTGAAGAAGCCCTACTCTCGTCATCCTTGTGAATCTTCCTGCCTTTGTCGTTCTGTCTAATCTTCCTTGCCTCAGCCTCATCCTCTGGAAGGATCATCCTCGCTCACCAAGTAAGCAATTCTTACTCACCTGTTCCTTCGTTGGTCCCCTGTGTACAAGCGGAGTTCTGTGGTGGCGGAACCGATCCTCCTGGCGACGGGCCCAGCCTCGCTCTCCCCAGCAGGTCCAGCTCTCACCAGCTGTGTCGTGACGACAGGCACTGTCCTCCTGGCTGTAGCCTCCGGGCCAACTTGAGTGCATCTCCCGCTCTGCAACAGTAAGCCTCAGTTATTCACTACATGCTCCTTCTGTTGGGCTGAACTAATATCTGTGCCTCTGCTCTGTCTATAGGGTTGCCAGGTCGAACAGCGCTCTGCTCACCCCTGGCTACGACGTCACTGCAGACATACACATTCACTAACACAAACACAACATGCACGCAGACACACACACACCCTAATTCTTCAGTAAAGATAATTGAATCCACTTTTGAGCCTGTGTCTGTTCCCTGGGCCTCTCAGACATGTCAGTTGTCTGTTGGTGCTGCAGGTGTTTCGTTGGTAGAAAGAAACGCAGGACCCTTCCACCACACTGAGCAGTTGATCAGCTGTTCTGTACTCATGCCCCGTGATGCTATGTCCACGGGCTTCTCTTTTGAGCTTATGTGTCTCCAGTCAGTGGGTGAGGATGAATCCCTAATCTTCAGAATGCAATTTGCGATGAAGATATGAAATCACTTGCTATCATTGCAGATGTAACCAGGTATGACTCTGCTGTCAGTATAATAGAAATGAGTTATGTTGTGGCCACACATGTGACCTACTTTGTGACTTATTTAAGGCCTCACATTTGAGATAAGAACAAAGACAGAATTTCCTTGGAGATAACAGGAAGCTGGAAGGTGTTAGCTTTGGTATGCAGGGCCTGAGACTGTGGGGGTGATATTAAGAGATTATAGAGGAGATGCATTGTTACTGGTGATTATAATGCAATGTGACTTGTGATGCAAAGTGACGTGATTATAATGTAATGTGACTTGTGATGCAAATTGACTTGTGAGCTGTGAGAGTCCCGGGTATTTAAGGGACGAGAGTTTCCTGTGACATCCTCTTTCTTCGTTGAGATGATGGTGAATGTGAATAAAGCTGCTTTGAGAGAGATGAGTCTCATCCTTTTCACATTCCCACAATGTAATCATTGTCTAGCTCTTTGTCCAAGAATCCTGCTATTTCTACTGAAGTTACAGCAGCAGCCAGTTGTAGCCTATGAATAGTTACAGGCTTTGACGGTGTGACTCTAGACTTTGCCATGACCAGTGTTGAACAGACATTGTTGTTTGCATCGGTGAGCTTCAGATAACTACACTGTCCGTAACCTTCCAAGAAAGCATCAGCAAAATGATGTAGTTCTATTTCCTTCACTGGTCCAAAGTGAGGAGGCTTATAATGACGAGGGACATCCAAGTGCTGTAAATGCTGAAGATCTTGCTTCCATTTTTCCCACTGACCAGCAACATCTTCTGGTACAGGATCGTCCCAACTGTGCTTATTGTTGCACAACTTATGTAGTATTCATTTTCCTTTGAGCAGGAAAGGGGCCAACAGCCATAGCGAGTCGAAAATTAAACTAACAGTGGAGAGTATTCCATGTCTCGTAGTTGGTTTGCCTCAAGAACTGAATGCGGAACTTGAGTACATCAGACTCCATACACCACTGAACACCTAGTGCATGCTCCAGTGGGAGTTCATCATGGAAAATGTCAATGCGCTGTACATCTTTAGCGCGTTTTCCAACTGGGACTGTTGACAGTACTTCTTTGCTGTTTGAAGCAAACTTGTGCAAATTGAATCCTGCTGCTTCACTTAACTTGCTGCTCCTTTCAATCATGTTGATTGCCTCAGCAATGGACACAGCTGACTGTAGACCATCATCAACGTAGAAATCTCTTTGAATGAAATTTGCAGGCCTAGCTCCATAAAGAGGTCTATGGGCCTTGGTGGCAGATTTCAACATATAATTTGCACATCTAAGTGAGGAAGAGGCTCCAAGTAGATGTGTTGTCATGCGATATTCTATGGGTGCTTGATTGAGATCACCTTCTTCCCACTAGAGGAATCTCAAAAAATTTCTATCCTTCACATCCACATAGACTTGAAAGAACATCCCCTCTATGTCACAAATGAAGGCAACTGGTTCTTTACGAAATCTACATAGGACACCTACAAGGCTGTTGGTCATGTCAAGACCACTCAGTAGCTGATTGTTCAAGACTTACCTTCAAACTCACCGCTACAATCAAACACGATTCTTATAGCATTTGCATGCATGGTAGACCCCATGAGGAGGTATGAACCACACTCTTCCATCATTTAGGGCAAGCTCGCTTTCAGAAACCATTTCCGCAAAACCTTGATTATCATACTTTCCATGAAGAGTCTACAGTCATGTCTGTACTTTGGGTCTCTAGTGAGCCTTACTTTCAATCCATTTAGATGCTTTAATGCCATCTGTTGGTTGTCTGGGAGATAGGTTTCTTCATTCTTAAAAGGCAGTGGCATTTCATAATATCCTTTGTCATTAATATGGATGCCATCCTCAAGCTTCCTTAGGAATACTTGATCATAATAGGAGACCTTTTTTTTATCAGATCTTCTGTTGGTTTGTTTATTGACATCCAACTCAAACAGCTTCCTTATCTGTGAAGGAGAGACTTCGTTTGTCTGTGTTCTGAGGGCAAAGTGGCAGTACTTTTTCTCCCCTGTTGTCTTTACAAGTCGACAGGAACAGTGATTGTCAGCTCCGTGATCCATCATGTCAGTCACACCCCAGCCTAATGCTGTTCAGACTCTGTAAGGGTCATCATCTCTTCCAGGTACTATCTCAACAGGATGTATTGATTGCCCTCCGCTCAGCCAGGTCTGCGCTTTCAAAGGGAATTAAGGCGGCAAAGCGCACCTATGCAGAGAAAATCCAGGGACACCTCTGTGACACTAGGAACACCAAGCAGATGTGGCAGGGAGTTCGGACACTGACGGGCTTTAAGCCTAGGCAGGGGGTCGATGATGACGACGCTTCGCTTCCAGACAGGCTTAACGACTTCTTTGCACGTTTTGAAGCATCAAACTCGACAATCAGAGGGAGGGCTGGCCCTCCCCCACCATCGGTCGGACCAGCTTTTACCATCAACACAGCGGACACATGGAGGACCCTAACCAGAGTCAACCCACGCAAAGCTGCAGGTCCGGACAACATTCCGGGACGTGTGCTCCGAGACTGCGCGAGCGAGTTGGCGGATGTCCTGACTGACATTTATAACATCTCCCTGAGTCAGGCCATCGTTCCCAGATGCTTCAAGACCTCTATCATTGTACCAGTGGCAAAGAAACCAGTGGTGTCCTGTTTGAATGACTATCGTCCTGTTGCACTGACACCAATTGTGATGAAGTGTTTTGAACGGCTTGTCAAACCACACATTACAGCCTGCCTCCCTGCATCACACGACCCGCTCCAGTTTGCATATCGTTCAAACCGCTCCACGGAGGATGCTATAGTCACCACCCTACACTCTGTCATCACCCACCTGGACCAGAAAGACACCTACACCAGACTCCTGTACATTGATTTCAGTTCAGCATTCAACACCATTATTCCCCAGAGACTGATGGAGAAATTACTCCTTCTCGGTCTGAACACCGCCACATGTCTCTGGATCCTGGATTTCCTGACTGAGAGACCTCAGTCTGTCCGGGTTGGAAACAACATCTCCAAGTCTGTCACGCTGAGTACCGGATCCCCTCAAGGCTGTGTACTCAGTCCACTGTTGTTTACACTTCTAACACATGACTGTGTATCCAGACACGAGGGGAACCATATTATTAAGTTTGCAGATGACACCACGGTGGTGGGACTTATCCAGAGGGATGAGGAATCAATGTACAGGGAAGAAATGAGAGACCTGGAGGGCTGGTGCAGGGAGAACAATGGTGTTCAACGTGGACTAAACGAAGGAGATGATTATCGACTTCCGGCGGTCACAGCCTGAGCACGCCCCCCTCAGCATCGGCGGCCGTTTAGTGGAGAGAGTAGAGAACATCAAGTTCCTCGGAGTGCAGATCTCGCAGAACCTGACCTGGAGCAAGAATTCCTTGGAGATCAGGAAGCGGGCTCAGCAGAGACTGCACTTCTTGAGGAAACTCAAACAGGCCTCTCTCCCCATCTGCATCCTCAGGACCTTCTACAGAGGTGTGGTGGAGAGTGTTCTGATGTACTGCGTTGCTACATGGTACTCCAGCTGCAGTATGTCAGACAAAAAAGCCCTGCAGAGGATAGTCAAGGTGGCGGAGAGGGTAATTGGAGTCTCCCTCCCCTCTGTCCAAGAACTTTTTCAGAACCGTTGTAGGAGCAGGGCACTGAACATTGTCAAGGACCGTTCTCACCCTCTGCATAAACACTTTGAACTTCTTCCATCTGGTAAACGATTCCGGAGCATCAGAGGCAGAACCACCAGACTGATCAACAGCTTCCTTCCACAAGCTGTCAGGATGCTGAACAGTTGACCCGGAATCTCTCATACACACTACTGCACCTACGGACATTTTGTATATTATAGTTAGTTATTCTTTTTTTTTTTTCTCCCCAAGTATGTCTCAGGGATGTGTGAATGGATGGGGCAGTTGGGGGGGGGGCTATGTGGGAATGTGTCTTAAATCATGCTGCTTCTTATATGGATGCCGAGAGAAACGCAATTTCATCTTGCCTGCACTACAGTTGTATGTACAGCAGGGGTGTCAAACTCATTCCATGGAGGGCCAAGACCCCTCATGTTTTACTTCCACCCAGTGTCTTCAGCAGGTGTTTTCACTGATCAGCAATCAGTGGGAAGAAATTCAGTGAAATCACCTGGTGAAGACACTGGATGGAGGTAAAACCTGCAGGGTCTTGGCCCTCCATGGAATGAGTTTGACACCCTTGATGTACAGCAATATGACAATAAAGTTTGATTTGATTTTGATTTGATTTGATGTATTGCTCGAGTGCTATTTAATCCATTGAGTAAACCAATCTCCATCTCTTCTGAGTACTGACTTAATTGTTTGGTGACCTTCTTTAGGTGTGGCTATTTCTCCACAGTTCCCTTCTTCGGAACTTGACTAAGATGAGCAGGTACTGATTCTCTAGTGTATGTGGCAGGCAGATCGATTTCCTTTTCCTCCTTCAAGCCCTTTATCACAAGCCCTGTGATTCACTGGCATCCAATTGTTTCTTTGCCCAATATTGTTGAATGCTCCAATTTAGTAGCTTCTCCTTCCACACTGATGTGCTCAAGGACAGAATCCAAGATGAAGCATTCATCAGACTGGTCATTGAGAAGAGCATAGGCCTTAATGGATCTTTCTGGATTCTGTTTGGGGTGCAGTAGAACAGGAACTATGAGGGAGTGTGAACGGTTCAAATTAGGTACATCAACATAATGGGATGTCGCACCTGGAAGTGTGTTGTCTGGACTGGCAACCATTTCCTCCTTTTTTGACTGTGAGAACTGCTCGTATTGAAGTAGTGTGGGATGATACAACTCACAAATACTACACTGTATTGTGTGGCAGTATTCCTGTTTTCTGTAGCCCCACTTTAGGCAGCCCCAACATAAATGCTTCTTCCTGATGAAATCAATCCTCTCCGTAACTGTCATTGCTTTGAAATTCTTATAGGAGTCTAAGGCATGATCTCCACTGCATATCAGACATTTGGGTTTTTGTCAAACACCTTTGGACTTCTGATTTTCTGATATGACTTCCTTCTTTGTTGGCGACTCAGCACTGGAAGCAAAGATCCTTGCTGCAGTTTTGGATTTGCGACTTTCCCTTGGTGAGTCAAAGGTCTTACAGTTCAGAGGACTGCTGGCAATCCTTGCTTCCTTAAAAATGAACTGACATAGCCTTGCAAAGGGTGGGTGTCTTTCTCGCTGCATGGTGATGTCATCAGCATTCAAGCTGTAGAGTCACTCATCCACAACTGTGACCCACTTGGTGCTGATATACTTTGGGAGCTTGGACAGACTCTTTCGATGTTCATTAGGATTACCCAATATACAAAGTTGGTAGAGAGATGTCATAGCTGATTCACACTAAACCCGGAAGTTGTCTAACTCTTGGAAACCTTTGCTTTCTCCACTTTTGATGACTGGACAGCTATTGATTTTGTCTCTGTATGTGTTTGTGAGAAGCAGTTTGTTTCCAAATTGATCTTCCAGAAGAGTCTTTGCTTTGCCATATGCTGATTCTGTTCCCAGGCAGAGGAGACCCCTGATACACTCCTTAATTCTACCCGATGTATATCGACCAAGGTAATAAATTCTGTCTGAAATCCTCAGGTATTTGTCTTCCACCAGAACTCTGAAAGAATTCATTCAGAATGGAAACTCAAATACATTTCCATTGAACATGTCGGGATCTTTCTGTGGCAAATGACCCTCTTGTAGTGACAATACACTTGCTCGAGATGACAGTGCAGCAGAGAGTTCAGCTTGTCCAGGATGGATGTGGGTGTGGTAATTTATGTTTCCAGATCCAGGGGATGAGAAATGTGGCTCAAACTCTGGCTCTTTCTGAGGTTTGTTGCATGCCTGCGTACCAGGTCGGGCATTGTTCTCTGCACACTGTGTCTTTGGTTTTGAAGAATGCTTTGGGAAATCAAACTGAACATGCACATCTCATAGTTCAGCCTCATCTAGTGCCTGGTCATTCTCTTGATTGCCGGTTCCCACTGGATAATCATTCATATCAAACCTATATTATTATCTGATTGCCTACTGTCGAGCTCATATTGATTGATGACTTCTATTCTGGCTTTGCTGACTTCCAGCTCAGTTTTGAGATTGTCTTGCTCTTCTTGGCATCACAGTTCAATCTCTGATAGCCGGAGCTGCTCTTTTAGCCTTCTGTTCTCTGCTTTAAGCCTCTCTTTACTAAGCTCCATTTGGTGCTTTTTCTGTAATGCAGTAGACTGGGCTGCAAGTTCGGCAGCCTTCTGTTCTTCCTACAGGCGCAGTAATTGAGTTCTGGAATTTGTAGAGCTTCTTGATGTTCTGGAGGACTGAGATCTTTTGCTCTCAGATTCTGAATCATGTTGACGGTGTGAAGACAGGAATTGGCTGACCCTGTCTTTAAACTCTCTCAGTCCATTTTCCTTTAAGTTCATCTGAGCTTCATCAATTTCACTGCTGCTCATGATCGACTTCAAACAGTCACTAACATCCAGAAATTCTTCGTATTTCAGAATCCATCCTTCTAAAATGATCTTGCACAAGGGACACTTCACTACCGTCTATGGCACTTGATATCAGTGTTTCTTGTTCTTTCAGTTGACTGTGCAGTTTGTCATATGTCTGCTTTCCTTGACTGTATATCCACATAACTCCTTTCTCTGTGAGACAGACCTTTCTCCCTGAAGCAGTGGTAAATAGCCTTTTATTTTCTTCAGATGCCATCTTTATTTCCCTCTGAATACAGAGTTTTTACTGTTGCTGTGGTTTATTCTTTATTTTTACATAAAAACTGAAACAACATAAAATGAGAGAAAGCAAACCTTACAATTGCTATTAACCTTACATGTATGGCATGAGAAATACACCAAGACACTTTAGAAATAAACATTATGTAATTAATCCACTTTATACCTCTGTTTGGGGCGATAAACTGATGAAAACATTCATTTTTTTGACACTTCAGTGTCCACCTATAGGCAACTTTCGGGAACATTAGAACTGCTATGAAAAGCCCACTGGGTGAATTCACGGAAAGCGAATAAACATAGATAAAGGTGAGAGAGAGAGAGAGAGAGAGAGAGAGATTTGATTTTTAAAAGATCTTTAATAAACACACTTGTCCATCAGTCAATACAATTTCTATATCATGCTATGTTACACAGAAAATTAATCCCCCAAAAAACGCCCCAAAAAAAGCTGTCCATCATGAACTGAACAGAGGACATTCTCCAGGGACCAGAGGGTCCTGAAACCTTCCACATCCCCATTCCCCATAAAAAACTGAAAGTCCAGCCTGATTCTGGCTTTAAGTAGCCTCACAAATAAAATTTTGACATCAACATCATTCTCAACATTTTCAAGTTTTCTTCTCCGGCTTACATAGATAGCCAACTTTGCCTGCCCTAAAACAAAGTTCAGTAGTTGACACTTCTGCTTAAAACGACGATTGTACATAAAACCACAAATGAAAACCTGCTTAGAGAAAACTTCCTTAAAAATATGAAAAAGTTTTGTGAGAAGTTCAAAGAGGCCACTCAGGCGCTGACATTCAATAAAACAATGAAAAACAGTCTCCCTAGAGGAACAAAAAACACACTGATCACTGACACTGCTGTTAATCACAGAAACAAAAGCATTGACAGCTATAATACCATGCAGGACCCTCCACTGTAAGTCTCCATGCCTCTTAGGGAGAGGGGCTTTGTAAAGAGCCCTCCAGGCAGGCCGATGCCCTTTTCCTAGTTTAAAATAGGCTCTCCAAGGAGTGTCCACACAGGTGTTCAATCGGTCCTTGTTGAGTGCCATCACCACCAGTCTGTAGAGTGCCTTACCACTGGCTCCTCCAAAGTCCACACCAGTGGGAGCACAGAATGCCAGTAAGGAGCAAGGAGCGACGTCAAAGTCCATATAGAGCGTGAGAGAGGGAAAGGGGTCCGTGCTTTCTGGCTGCAGCATGCCATTGCTAAAGTCCAAGAGTAGGGAGTGCTCAAGTCCATGAAGCTCCTGTTTCCAGTGTGCAAGAAGACCATCGATGAAACGATTCGACCTGACACCAAGATGAGCTGCTAAAGCTGAGGCGTTGTTGAGGCCAGGACCAGCCAGTTCCACCACTTGCTTCAGAGTGAGAATGTTCCTGGAACACAGCCTATCAAGGAAGGTCCTTCCAACTCCCGCCAGGACACCAAGGCGACCACCAAAAACCAGCGGCTCCCTCAACAACCAGTAGAGGGAATCGCATGGCCCTCTTTGTTTTTTAAAAAGAGTCCACACTGAAAAGAGACTGCGGTAAAAACTGGGTAAAGACAGTGCATTAGAGTTCTTAAAATCCATTAAAAACACAGGGAGGTCTAGCCCAAGCCCAAGGACTCTCTGTAAAATAACACAGGCCAAAGGCCTCCATACCAGGTCCTGGGGGCCCGTCAGCAGTCTCTGTATGAAAGTCAGTCTAAAAGCAGCACCTCTACTAGCTAAATGAATCACTCCTTGCCCCCCCTCCTCTTTGGGAAGAAATAACAGGGCTTGAGGAACCCAGTGGAGTCCACCCCCCCCAAAAAAGTCCACCAAAACAGACTGAATTTTGGACAACAAACCAGCAGGGGGGTCCATGCACATGAGGCGGTGCCACAGGGATGAGGAAACAAGATTATTTAAAATGAGCACTCTTCCTCTAAAAGATATTCTTGGCATTAGCCACTTCCACTTGTTTAGTCTCCCGTTAATCTTCTCTATGACCCCATCCCAATTTTTTTGCTCAAACTGCTGATTTCCAATAAAGACACCAAGATACTTAAAACCTCCTTTTTTCCAAATCAACCCACCCGGCAGCGTAAGCTGATTTTCTAGTTTCTCCCCCACCATCAGAGCCTCGCTTTTTCCCCAGTTTATCTTTGCAGAGGAAAGTTGGCCAAAAAGATTGACACTCCTAACCAGAACGTCAATGTCACTCTGCTTGTTTAGCAGAATGACTACATCATCTGCATAGGCCGACAGCTTGAACGTGGTGTCACAGCCAGGAAAAGTAACTCCTGATAGATCCCTTCTCAGGCAGTGAAGCAAAGGCTCTATGGCGAGGGAGTACAGCATCCCTGAGAGAGGGCAGCCCTGCCGAACCCCCCTCTGGACTTTTAAAGGGGCAGACAGGCCCCCATTTATCTTCAGCACACTCTCAATGTCACTGTACAAGACCCGTATCCTGGCTATGAAGCCTGGGCTGAACCCAAAAGCTGTTAAAACTGTCCATAAATATTGGTGTTCAACCCGATCAAACGCCTTTTCCTGGTCAATTGAAATCAAACCAGTTTCTACCGCCAATGAACCAGAGACCTCCAAAATATCCCGAATTAAAGTGACGTTGTCACTAATCAGCCTGCCAGGCACACAGTAAGTCTGGTCTACATGAATGAGCTCGCTCATCACCTTTCTCAGTCTTCGGGCCAGAGCTTTTGAGAGAATCTTGTAGTCTGTGCAGAGCAGAGAGACTGGCCTCCAGTTCTTTAGGCTCTGGAGGTCCCCCTTTTTCGGCAACAGTGTGATGATGGCCCTCCTGCAGGTCGTGGGTAGGGTCCCCCTTTCCAAGCTATCTTGGAGAACCTCCAGCAGGTCTGGACCAAGCAGGGGCCAGAATTCCTTAAAAAAGTCCACAGAGAGACCATCTATGCCTGGTGATTTTCCATTCTGGAGGCTCATTAGCGCCGTATGCAGCTCAGACAGAGACAGTGGAGCATCCAAGCCGGCAACAAGGTCCTCTGAGAGCACTGGAAGACCATCAAGGAAAACCTGGCCCAGTGACGTGTCCTCCCTCCACTCTGCTCTAAACAATTCACTGTAAAAGCTAGCAGCGTGTTTCCTGATCTCTGCTGCTGTGGAGATTGTTCTCCCATCATCGCCCAACAAGGAGTGAATGAGCTTTCTCTGTCCATTTTTCCCCTCCAGTCCAAAAAAGTACTGGGAGGGCGAGTCCATCAGAGCTACATCCATGTAGCGTGAGCGGACCAGAGCACCCTGTGCGGTGACCCCTAGCAAGCTAGCCAAGGCTGACCTTTTTGACTTGAGAGCCTCTAAGTGCTCCTGTTTTCCTGTAGAACTGAGCAACTCCTCTAGTTCTACCACCTCAGTCTCCAGAACTTTCAAGGATTGGGTCAAGCTGCGAGTGACATTTTGAGTGTACTGTTGGCAGAGTTGTTTTATCTGGGCCTTACCAAAATCCCACCACAATTGGAGAGAACTAAAAGAGGGTTTTTGTTCCCTGTGTGACTTCCAAACATCATGAAAAACCTCTTTAAAAAACACATCATTTAAAAGTGTATTGTTAAAATGCCAAAAAGCACTCTTACACTTTACATTTTCAATAGACACAGAACAAAACAGCAGGCAGTGATCAGTGAAACCAACAGGACAGATACAACTATTTTTAAAAACACTCATTTGATGTTTAAAACCATAAAAACGGTCTAACCTAGCCATAGATAAAAGGTTATCTTTGACATGGCTCCAGGTGTACTGCCTCTGGTCCCCATGATGTGATCTCCACACATCGGCCATTTCATGTGTTTTCACCAGTTCTCTCAGCCTATTGGCAGAAGCAGGGTGAGGCTCCTGATGGTTCCTGTCTAGTCTGTGGTTTAATGTACAGTTAAAATCACCCCCCAGAAATAAAAAACTATTTGGATCACAGGACTTAACCGTATCCGAAAGCACGTCAAAGACCCTGATCCTCTCTGCTCTCTGTGTTGGCACATACACGTTTATAAAAACGAAGTTCACGTTTTCAAACTGTACCTTTAATAAGAGGAAATGACCTCTCACCACCTCTTCTACCTCATAAGAGACAGGCACACAACCCCTAGAGAAAAGTACAGCCACCCCCCCACTGCTACTGGATTTGTGGCTAAAAAAAATGCAGCCATCCCACTCTTTTCTCCAATGGCTCTCAATGTCCACAGTGCTGTGAGTCTCCTGGACCATCAGCACGTCAAGTTTCTTTAAATTAAAAAGCTTGTATAAAGAGGCCCTTTTTACATCATCCCTGGCCCCATTAATATTGAGAGTGCCAATTCTAAGGTGGGGCATTAAAAAGGATAAAAATAGGGTACAGTAAAAAAACACACACATAGCATAAAAGGGAAGAAACAAACTAAGAGTCAACATGACTGTTAGTAATTTGCAATTTCAGTTTAGCAACCAGTTTCTTTAAACGATAAATTTCCTGATCAGTGAAAGTCTCATTCCCATCATTCAGTTTCATAAATTTGCGAGCTGATGCCACGAATAACTCCAGATCTGGAAAGTAATTTTCCACTTTCACAGCTCTGCTCCCCTTAGTCACCTGGAGAAATTGCCTAATTTTAGTAAAACAATAGGAGCTTTGCTCCTCCTGCGTCTGCGTCTGCATCAGTTCAGACTCATCTCCACTTTCGTCAGAAGCGCTCTCATTCAGTAAATCTAAATTCCCAACCCTACTAGATTTAGCAGAGCTCTGCAAGTTTTCCGCACTTTTCCTTTTTTGTGCAGCTTTAAAAGGATCCTCTTCAACAAAACTACATTCCTGCATTTCTTCATGAAACGCAACGTTTGTCATGCAGTGTTTGCTCTGTGTGTCCGCTACAGCCTCAAACCGCTCCTCCCCCGCCTGCAATGTCTGTTCATTCACGTTCCTTCGTTTAACTGCACTTTTACTTACACCCTCCACCTGTTTACCCCGGGCGACAGGCTCGTCACAATGATCAGAGCTGCCGCCAGACAGAAATTCCCCACCATCACTGTTTGGGGGGACAACTACCGCGCCCGCCGCGGCCACCCCAGCAGAGGCGGCCGCGGCCGCCCCAGCACAACCGGACGCGGACGCGGACGCCCCCGCAGAAGTAGAAGCGGACGTGGACGCGGATGCGGACGCAGTCGCGGCCGCGACCGCCCCAGCAGAAGCGGGCGCCGCAGCGGCATCCGCCGCACCACATGTAGCGCTACCCTCCGGACCACCAGAAACAGCGGCGTCACCTTTCTTACCGCCAGTGCTCTTTGTGTTCGCCTTTTCAGGACATGACCTAATAAGATGGCCTTCTGCGCCACACGCAAAACACTTCATGGTTTCAGATGTTGCAAACACCAAGTAGCTAAAGCCGTCAATCCTGAAATTAAAAGACGCGTTCAGTTCAGCAGAGCTGTCTTTCAACACCATGAAACACTGCCTCCTATGACATACAACATGCTTCAGCAGGGGTGATTTACTACCCAGAGAGACCATTCTGATAGGGGACACAACCTGGCCAAAACGGGACAACTCTCTAATCAGCTGATCATTTTTAACGAAAGGAGGAGCGTTTGAGATGGTGATCCTCCTAGACGGATTCGCCAGCGGTAAAACGGGAGTAAAAGTGTCACCTATGACCACTCCCTGTGCCACCACCTGATCAGCTTTCTCAGTCGAATCCAGAAAGATCACAATTGCGCTGTTCATCCTCGATGCTGATTTTATGCTGCCATGCCCAACCACCTGTCCTACAGCGAGGCTGGCCTCCTCCACAGAACAGGGAACTGTCGGGAGGATTCTCGCACCATGACGCCGGGTTAAGCGCTCAAACTCCACACCACCATCAATCACCGGCATGATGCCGGCCGGGAAAAACCGGCAGCAGAAGCTACCGTCCCCCAACACACTCACTCCAACACTCACACCCCAGCACACACACACTCAACCCACTATATTAAACACACACACCTCAAACACACAAGATAGAGAAAAAGTTAGAAAATACAAAGTTTAAAGTACTCACTCGACACCACTCCACACCCCTGCTCCCACAAACGCCCACGCATGCGCACGAGAGAGAGAGAGAGAGAGAGAGAGAGAGAGAGAGAGAGAGAGAGAGAGAGAGATGTGTCATTCCATAAGCTTGATGAAATAATATGAATGTGTGCCATAATCAAAGCGAAAGGCTAAGAAAATAAAATATTAGTGTGTATGGCCTCATTCTTTTTAATTCGAGTATTTAAATACATTAATTTGTGGAAGCTGTAGGACTTGGCCAATAATGGTTGATATTTCTTCTTATTTCATGATTTTCTTGTGAAATCTAAACAATTCAATCATTTTGAAATACACATGTACACCATTGCCATTCTAAAGCTGATACAAAGATCACTTATGGTGAAAAGACTTTAAGATTTAATTCATTGTATTTACTGTTAGGGTAGAAAATATCTGACTCAAATGTTTGACTAAATTTTTCACAGCAAATGAGCCCCTGGGAATATTTGGATGTGTCATCTTGGGGTCGTTGCTGGAGGCAAACATGCTCTGCCCCAGGCCATCTTTGTGCTCACCTCTTCCAGCCGTCTAGCCTTGGGGAACACATTTAGCGATTAAAAAAATGGTTGGTTTATGTATTGGTGCCAAAGTTTTTTTTAATGCAAGAAATTTAATGAAGAAGGTAAAGATTTATATCATTATCAGCTAGTTCATTTGTTATACAGAGGGTAGTTGCCTGAAATTGTACTCAACTAAAAAGTGGTATTACCTTAGTATATACTGTATATTATTTACTCAAGCACAGCAGTAGAAAACAAAGGGAAAAAAAACTTGATTGCAACTTGAATACATTTTTTGTAAATTTACACATTATTCAAATAAAGTGATTAACTTGAGACATTTGTTCTCACCAATTTGTGATGTATGTCAGATTCTTGTCATCAACTCGTGACATTTTTTTGTATATTTACAATTTTTCAGTTTGATTATATTTGTGACTTTTTGAAGAAATATATTACTTTTTCTTTTGAATTTTCAAAAAACTTGGTGAAAACAGTTTAATGTTTTTCCAGTAAATTTTAATTTTACTCTTGCTATTGAGTTGGTTTTCTTCCTCCCAGATGTGTTAGTCTGAGGAAAGTGTAATATAAACTTGTCATATACACACTCTAATATAATCCAAATTATATTTTATAAATAGCAGTAATAAATCAGGTGTTTTCTGAGCCAAAATAGAAGAGCAATGACATCAAATTTGATGATTAAAACTTGCACCGATTTCAAATCAGTGAAATCAAGTCATTAAAGAGTACAACCAAATGCACATAAGTAGCTTTTTTCATGAATGAAATCAAGTAATAGTGCAATCAAACTACTCACGTAAGTGCAATTCTCTGTTTAAGTTACTTGAGTACATGTGCTCGAGTAACAAGTTACTATCCACCTCAGTGATTCATTCAGATTTTCATGGCTGTAGTGATCCAGTCTCTGCCAAACAACAAATGATAAAATCATACTATGTCAGTTTTCATAGCCCAAATAGTGTACATCCAAACTTAACAACTTGGTTGAGGCCTCAGTAAGGAGAGTGTTTCAAGTTGCTCTTAGGACACACTAATGGGCCTGCTCGCTCTCTCTCTCTCCCTCCAATGTTCTCTCTAATGGACAGATGGCATCCCATTGTTTACTGAGCCAAGGTACAATGCCTTATCGGCCATAGCAGTGGAAACTGGGCTAGCGTTTATGCTTGACCCAGCTTAGATCTGCCACCAAAAAAAGGAGGGGGTGGGGGTGAGGAGGAATGGAAGAAAGAAAGAAAAAGATGGGAAGAAGGACGAGCCGGAGAATGCCCAACCAGTAAAAAAAATAAAATAAATCTTGTTCCTGCAATATGATTTTTGGCCTTCCGCTTTCACCTCTTTGACCCTGGTGTGTGGTGATGGTCAAACCCTCCCCCTCTGTTTCCTTTCTCACCTCCAGTAATCAAGTGAGCTGTGACAGCTCTCATCATATATACTCACCCAAACACACACACGCACACAAACACAAAATACACAGCACACGCACAAGCCTTGGGGCGAGAGCTGATTTTTTGATGATGGGAGGCAATCAGCTCAGAGCCAATCAGTAATGAGGGTTAATCAGCTGATCGATCGGAGAAGAGGGGCTCTGTGGTCCTCCTTCCACTGTGACCTCCCTGTGACGCACACCGTCACCAAGGACTTCATCAGGCAAAAAAACTACAATGACAACAATGACAAAAGAGGATTCAAATCTGGCATCATCTGGATTTGGGAGCATGGAAGAATAAACACAATACCATGCAAAGTGAAAACAGCAATCACATTAAAAGCAAATATTTTTAAGTTTTCATATTAGGGCCACAGCCAGATTGATAATATTAGAGAGTAAAAGATAATTGTTGCGCACATTAGCTTCTAGCTTGAAAGGTCCAGAGGCTTTCAGGTGCAGAGCTGATAATACTCAGTTTTGTTCACATTTTTTGTTGGTTTATGTTTGTGTGTGTTGCCGCTGTTCCTTGAAAAGCTGCTTTTTAAGTGCATTGTTTTTCCATCTCGGTGAGTTCCTTTTCTCAGAGAAGTTGGATGTGAGTGATGTGAATTACAGTATGTCATGTTGAAGTCAACCACATTCCAGAACAACCCAGAAAGCAGAGATCATTCAGCTTTGTTCTCAGGCAAATTTAGCCACCATACCTCACTATTTAGCTGATCTAACCCAGAGTAAAAGAAATTTAACTCAACTTTTAAATTATTATACACACTTTAAAGGTCTCACTCACTGCACTTTTCCCAGATTTTGACAGTTCTTAATGAAATGTTTGTAACAAACAGTCATGTGAAAAAATTAGGACACCCCATTAAATATTCAGTTCTTTATGAAGAAATGTTCACATATTGATGTCTAATCTTGTTTTCATTTATCTCTGGAAAAGAAAGTGGTTTAATATGCAAGTAAATAACAAAAATTAACCTTGTTTTACGCATTAAACAAAATATAACAAAAATTCATATTCTAACTGAGGAGAAGTTAGGACACCCTACCACCTAATAACTAGTGTTACCCCCTTTGGCTGAAATAACTTCAGTGAGATAATTCTCATAGCCATCTTCAAGTCTCTGACATCGGTCTGAGAAAAGTTTGCCCCTCTCCTCAACACAGAATTCTTTCAGCTGTGAGATGTTTGAGGGGTTTCTTGCATGTACGGCCCATTTCAAGTCACCCCACAGCATCTCAGTGGGATTAAGATCTGGGCTTTCACTCGGCCATTCCAGGACTCTCCATTTCTTAGTTTTTAGCCAGTCCTTTGTGGATTTACTGGTATGTTTTGGGTCATTGTCATGTTGCAGTATCCAATTCCACTTCAGCTTTAATTTTTTTACAGAAGGTCTCATGTGGTCCTCAAGTACCCTCTGATACACAGTAGAATTCATGGTGGATTCTATGATGGTGAGCTGGCTAGGTCCTGCTGCAGCAAAGCATCCCCAAACCATGACACTTCCACCTCCATGCTTCACCAATTGATATGAAGTTCTTTTCCTGGAATGCTGTATTTAGTCTACGCCAAACACGTCCTCTGTTCTGATATCCAAATAATTCAATTTTAGAGTCATCTGTCCAAAGAACATTATTCCAGAAGTCCTGGTCTTTGTCTATATTCTGTCTGGCAAACTTCAGTCTGGCCTTCATGTTTCTCTTACAGAGCAAAGGTTTCCTCCTTGCATTCCTCCCTTGCAAATTAAACTTGTGCAGTCTCTTCCTGATTGTAGAGGTATGCACTTTCACATCAACAGCAGCAAGAGCCTGCTGTAGGTCCCCTGATGACATTTCAGGGTTTTTGGAGACTCCGTTTAGCATCTTGCGGTCTGCTCTCGGGGTGAACTTGCTTGGACGGCCAGACCTGGGCATGTTGGCAGTTGTTTTGAATGTCCTCCACTTACAGATTATTTTCTGGACAGTGGAATGCTGATTTTAAATTCTTTTGAGATCTTTTTAAATCCCTTACCAGACTCATAAGCTGGTACAGTCTTCTTTCTGAAGGCCTCAGACAGCTCTTTCAATCTCACCATGGTGTTCACTCCTACTTCAGCACTCAGGAGCACACCAAACTAAATGTTTGAGGTTTAAATAGGACAAGACTCCTTCAAAATGCTGAGTAACGATGTTCTAATCATGTGCACCTGATGTGATACACCTGTGAGTGATTTTAGCCATTTTAAGTGGGAATAAATGTGGGGCTGTCCTAATTTATTCCTCACCAAAAATTGCGTGTTTTTAGAATCACATTTTACAGAAAATTTTAAAAAGACTTTTCTTCAGTTTTAATAGTTTAGTTGTATATTACTTGAATCTCCCAGAATTGTTAAAATTGATATAAAATATCCATATGTCCAAATAGGTTAAACACACACACACATACACACACACACACACTCACTCACTCACACACACACACACACAGAGTCTTTCACAGGGTGTCCTAATTTTTTCACATGACTTTATTTTGGTCAAATTACTTCTAGTATTTAATTATCGCAGCATCCTGGTGAATCATCTTGTGCAGCCTTATTCAGAACATCTCGTCAGTGCATCTTAAAATGCTATTTAACATCATTATTGCTAATCTTAGCTGGCTAGCTCGTAGACCAGTTAGCTTGCCTGAGCCAACTAACGTAAATTTGTCTCAAAGAATGAATGCAATAATGCATCACTGGTGGACAGGGGTCTGTGGTTTCAGTGGCCGATAAGATATAACAGGTTCCTGGAACACAATAAGCACAGAAACATGAATGAATGGTTGTTAGCTTCAACTGAGCTGACGTGAGCCTGTCCGTTAATCTCTCCCCGTTGAAGCAAGCTCTAACGCTATTACTCCAATTGACGCTGACTGCCAAGCCAAGCTAATGTTAATGGATGGATGTAGCATCATGGTGGAAAATATAACAAAATAAGCCAGAATGATGCAAGATATATTATTGACTGTAGATCAGTGATACCGGCGGAAACTGGGATGTTTATTTAGGTGACTGAAATCTTAAAAAAAATAACAATATAAACTGTTCTTGACAAGGTAACTCTCTAGCTCTGAAGCTAACACCTTGGCTGGGTTGCCCGCAGGCTACGTTTGCAGACAGACAGCTATGTTGGCCAATAATAGAGCAGCATTTTTTATTATAGCTGAGCTTACCTTTTCTTGATGTAGAAGAGTAAACCTAGAAGAGTTAACATGGCTAATCAGAAACAGAAACGATATAAAGGCTGTGTGGTGGGGTTTTTTTTGTTTTTTTTTTAAGAGAACTGAGCATTATGATGTTTTTTGGATAGTCATGTGACCAATAGAGGCATTTCAGAAGGTTAAAACCTATATAAAACATATTTTTTTTAGTGAATGGTACCTTTAAGTTATTTTCTTTTATTCCCTTGTACAAGGCTAATTGGTCTGCTGCAGCATGTTGCCAACTGAAAACAACACAATATGCAATAACACCATAGAAATGTTTTTTAGAGAGAGAAGTTGAGCAATAATGTATGGATGGCCAACTTGCAGAGACATATAAAACAGAAATGTGATTGTTTTGGTTTTAGAAAGCAGTCTACATCAACACAAAACAAACCTCTCCAGGGAGATTTTGAACTTTGCAAATAGGAATATAGGCTGCAATGTTGGAGAAGCCAGTTTTTTCTGTTGTGACACTTCACTTTTTTTTATTATTGTTAATACATGTATTATATTACATATACCTCTTTTAAACATAGATATTTATGAATTTACTTATTCTTTTTATTATGATAGTGCTGTCACCCAAATGTGAGGTTAGTACATCACTACTACTGAGAGCCCCTGTGTCAGTCACTCATCACACAGCTCCTCCCCTTCTGTTAACCCCTGAGGGCAAGACCTGGGGAACTTTTAATTATCCACAGCTCCAGCCTTCTTTTCCAACAGCCAGTGAATGGTCAACAGGCTTTTTACTACTTACTGAGGCATCAGTGCCTGAGTAATAATAGAAAACAATGTCAGCGTGCAGAAAGAAGTATGGAGGGGGGCCCAGGCTGAGGGAGTGAGGGAGGCGGACAGAAAGAGAAAAATAGGGGTATCATTAGATAAGCCTGTCGGTTAATTAGCCCCCCTCCCGATGCCAGGAATGGCCATCAGGCGTTATCCGTGATCGCCTATTTTTTATGGTCCTTCGCAGACTCCGCTGACGAGGTTGTTAAGCGGCATGGACAGCATATGGTGACAGCATAGAAACACACTGTTGTCAGTCGGTTGCTCATTGACAGAGCGAAAAATAAAAGTTTTTTATGTGTTGCAGAGGCGGGACTGAAGATGTTTCGCTCCAGCTGTGTGTTAGGCATGGACTTTAAAGTATGATCCCCTTGAGTGATGAAAGTGTTTGGACTATTCATTAGGTTATCTGAGTGGGAGGAAAGCTGATGACAAGAGGCTGCTGCTACTATTGCAGATATACAGTACAGTAGAAAAGCTTTTCCAAAGAAGCCTGTCAGATATACAGTCGTGAAAAATTAGGACACCCTGTGAAAGCCTGTGTGTGTGTGTGTGTGTGTGTGTTTTAACCTATTTGGACATATGGATATTTAATGTCAATTTTAACAATACTGGGCGATTCAAGTAATATAACTAAACAATTAAAACTGAAAAAAAGACTTTTCAAATTTTTCTGTAAAATGTAATTCTAAAAACATGCAGTTTCTGGTGAGGAATAAATTAGGACAGCCCCACATTTATTCCCACTTAAAATGGATAAACTCACACACAGGTGTATCACATGATTAGAACATTGTTACTCAGCATTTTGAAGGAGGCTTGCCCCATTTAAACCTTAGACATTTAGTTTGGTGTGCTCCTGACTGTTGAAGTAGGAGTGAACACCATGGTGAGATTGAAAGAGCTGTCTGAGGCCTTCAGAAAGAAGATTGTAGCAGCTTATGAGTCTGGTAAGGGATTTAAAAAGATCTAAAAAAAAATTGAAATCAGTGTTCCACTGTCCAGAAAACAGTCTACAAGTGGAGGACATTCAAAACAACTGCCAACATGGCCAGGTCTGGCCGTCCAAACAAGTTCACCCTGAGAGCAGACTGCAAGATGCTAAAAGGAGTCTCCAAAAACCCTAGAATGTTATCACGGGACCTACAGCAGGCTCTTGTTACTGTTGGTGTGAAAGTCCATGCCTCTACAATCAGAAAGAGACTGCACAAGTTTAACTTGCATGGGAGGCGTGCAAGGAGGAAACCTTTGCTCTGTAAGAGAAACATGAAGGCCAGACTAAAGTTTGCCAGAGAGAACGTAGACAAAGACCAGGAGTTCTGGAATAATGTTCTTTGAGTCTAAAATTTAATTATTTGGACACCAGAACAGAGGATGTGTTTGGCATAGACCAAATACAGCATTCCAGGAAAAGATCCTCATACCAACTGTGAAGCATGGAGGTAGAAGTGTCATGGTTTGGGGATGCTTTGCTGCAGCAGGACCTAACTGTTGTGTATGTAAATAGGCTGCATTACAAAGATGGTGGCCAGGTTGGTCATGGGCTAGACCAGGGTGGCTACTACCGGTTTCCGCCCGGTAGTAGCCGCCCAAGGTATAAAGAAAGTGGGCGGAAGAGGCTCTGCCTCTTTCAACGCAGGAGCCACCTGGCAAGCAGGCGAGCGCCGTAAGCCTCTTTATGTATATGACGCACTCTGTATAAAAAAGCTCCGAAAACTACAGTGACCGTGTGTTTGCTTTACCCAACTATGGACACAACATTTGTGGCGACGAGGTAAAAGTGGGAATGGATAAGTTTATTGCTGAGTTTTTGGCTGAGTTTTTGCTGAGTTTCGGCCCGTGCCGTGGCCTCGTTGGTTCACTGTTTTTACCAACTACCTCGTGGTTTTGAACCTCAGTGAGCATGAGAGGCTTCGTGCAAGGGCTGTGTTAATCCATAAGTTGGGTGCTGAGGGGCAGAGAGTGTTGGAGAGTCTGGCAGGGGCTGAGAGTTTCGATGGTGTGGTGGAGTTGATGGTGCACCATTTTCGCGTTCAGGAGAGTGTCACGGTCCAGCACATCCAGTTTCAACAGCGCCGCCAGCATTTGGGAGAGCCGGTGACGACGTTCGTTGACGAGCTCCGAAGGCTGGTGAGGGGGTGTGATTTCGGACGCCTGGAAGAGGAGATATTTGGGACCAGCTAGCGGAGCATGTTTGCAGTGAAGCGGTGCGGTCTAGACGGTTGGAATATCCAGAAGAGTTGATATTGACCACAGCTATCAAGCTTGCCCAGCGGTTTGAGGCAGCAGAGATCATCGTGAGAGGTCTTCCTGAAGGGGCTTTTCTAAGTGAGGAGGAGTCTCGCGCTAAGGCACTGATTTGGGACCCTGATGAACCTCCTTCCGGTTCCGGCGCCACACGAGTTGGCTGCCTTTTGCAACAGCGGCTCAATTCTGAGTCTTTTTATCTTCCTTCTTCTTTCTGATCCGGTGATAACTTTCTGATCCAGCACACCTTTCACTCTATATATATCACGGACATACAGATCGCCCCAAAGGTCTCCCGAGTCGGCGGACGGAGCCTCTGTTTACAGCAGGAGACGATACAGCAGGGAAGAGCTAGCTAGCACTCAACCGCCACCCGGTGCTAACGGAGAAACTCGACATACCGGGAGAAACTGAAGCGAAAACGACGCGGGTGCCGGGCTGGAGTTTAGGCGGCGCGCAAGAAATAAAAGACAGAATAATAAAGAGCGATGGCAAGAACCAAGCACACCGCTCGTAAATCTACTGGAGGAAAAGCCCCCAGGAAGCAGCTGGCCACCAAGGCTGCTCGAAAAAGCGCTCCGGCCACCGGCGGAGTGAAGAAGCCTCACTGTTACAGGCCCGGTACCGTGGCTCTGAGAGAGCTCCGTCGCTACCAGAAATCCACGGAGCTGCTCATCCGTAAGCTGCCCTTCCAGCGCCTGGTGAGGGAGATCGCTCAGGACTTCAAGGCGCTTCCAGAGCTCCGCCGTCATGGCTCTGCAGGAGGCCAGCGAGGCCTACCTGGTGGGTCTCTTCGAGGACACCAACCTGTGCGCCATCCACGCCAAGAGGGTCACCATCACGCCCAAAGACATCCAGCTGGCCCGCCGCATCCGCGGAGAGAGAGCTTAGACTTTCTGCTGCACATCCACCAACCACAATGCTCCGCATTGTGTGTCTATATATATATATGCATACATATATATATATATATATATATATACTGTATATATACTGTATATATATACTAGCTGCTCTTGTTTTTTCTTGCCTTCTGATTGTTGCTCTGAGTGTTGCTATCCCTGTGCTGTTGCAATCCTGGAATTTCCTCATTGTGGGACTAATAAAGGCTTATCTTATCTTATCTTATGATGGTGATGCTGGAGAAGACACGTATGCCTCCGTGGTGAAGATAAGGTCCGCCCCAGGTACATCACGTTGTTACGGTTGTGGGTCCCCTGTTCACCGCTATAAGGCCAGTGTGTGCCCAGTGAAAGGAAAGCGTTGTAGCAAGTGTGGTTTGTGAGACCACTTTGCCAGGGCGTGTACTAACTTCAAACACAGGAGCCATAGGAAGGAACCAGGTGCTGCGCAGAAGACTCCGACTATTGTACACACGGTATCCCTGGAGACAATGGGGAGGATCGGTTGTGATGTCATGCTCGACGGTGTCGTGGTTCCACTGTTGGTGGACACTGGAGCTGTTATTTCGGTGTTGAACCTGGCACCCGTGAAGTTTGTTTCCCCACCGGCAGATTAAACAAGAGAGAGACTATTATGGCTATGGATTGAACAGACTGACAGTTGTGGGCTTTGTGGAAGTGGAGGCCCGTTACAAGTCGGTTGTGGTGTCCCGAGCCCGCATTCATGTCACCGCTGCAGGGGTCAACATCATGGGGTGTAATCTATTTTTTAGCCTGGGCTTTTCAATCGCCAATGTGTCGGGTGAGGAGTTGTCGGGCTGCGGACTGTGGAGCCGGCCAACTCCGCTGATGGATGGCGGGGAGGTGAGGGAATCGGACTGGTTGGACATGTGTAATAAGGGAAAGCACATTCGGAGCTGCGCGAGGCTACCGCGGGTTGGACCCGATGCCGGTCTGCCTGAAGCCCAAGTTGAGGGTGACGGACAGCACAACAGGACCCTGGAGGCGACCTGTAAGGACGAAGCGCCCACGCTGGATCCAGAAGGGGCAGGACCAGAGAGCGGGTTGACACATCGCTCAGGAAAACGGTCTACCATGGGTAACACGGATTGGGCCTACAAGTCGATCGGATCATTGATGGAGACCAGTCAGACCCAACATCACCAGAGGAGGAAGACGTGGGCTTCCCTGCAGGTCAGCGACATGGTGCGACCCAGGGTTGAGGCCTGGATGAGAGGTGATCACGGCTCGCGTGAGCGGCGCGATGAGAAGAGACGGTTCCCGGTGGAGGCTGCTCGAAGTGACGGGTATCTGCGCTTGTCTGACCAGACCTGAAGGCATCCGAATGAGTTGCGCCGAGTGGAGGAGACGAAGCAGCGCAGTGGGAGCCCTGAGGTCAAGAGACAGAGGCGACTGGAGAAGGACCCGTCTAAGGACTGAGAGTATTATGTTTTTATTTTCTGTTCGTGTGTCTTTGCTCCAGTCCTGATATGTTTATTTACTGCTGGTATGGTACCTCGATTTAAATTTAAAAAAAAAAAAAGGAGAGAAAAGTGAGAAGTAGGGTGTTTTGTGGTATATGAGAATTAAATGTTAGTTAAGGGGACTGACTTATAACTGTGGGATTTGTATTGGCTCAAAGATAGTAGTTTGATGGAATTGAATTTTATTAATGTGTTAATTGTATGCCCAAGTCTGGGGTGGTGGGGTGTGTTTATCCCGTTCGAGGTGTTTATTCATTCATATTTACATACCCAACATTTAATACACTGTGATGTACCCGTTGTGGGGGTGAGTGTTGGGGGGCCGCCAGTAGTTGTTATGTGTTTTGTAGTTTTGTATGTTTTATGTGGAGCTGTTCCGGGAATATTTTATTTTTAGGTGCACGGCTTTGTTTGTGTGATTGGCGGCAGAATAATCCACCCAGCCGTGTGGGGGTGCTGGTAGTCTACCTGGCCCCCCAGTTTAGTTGTGTGCATGGATAGGCTGTTTGTTTCTGTAATTGTTTAACTTTAGTGTGTGAGTCGGGAAGCAAATTGGGGAGGGCTATCTGTGCGCTTGACATTTTTTTTGAAGGGGGAGGAATGTTGTGTATGTAAATAGGCTGCATTACAAAGATGGCGGCCGGGTTGGTCATGGGCTAGACCAGGGTGGCTACTACCGGTTTCCAGTGGTGACGCCGCCCGAGGTATAAGAGAAGTGGATGGAAGAGGCTCTGCCTCTTTCATCGCAGGAGCCACCTGGCAAGCAGGCGAGCGCCGTAAGCCTCTTTATGTATATTACGCACTCTGTATAAAAAAGCTCCGAAAACTACAGTGACCGTGTGCTTGCTTTACCTAGCTATGGACACAACACTAGCCAGCTCACCATCAGATCTTAATCAAATTGAGATGCTGTGGGCTGACTTGAAACAGGCTGTACATGCAAAAAATCCCTCAAACATCTCACAGCTGAAAAAATTCTGCATTGAGGAGTGGGGCAAACTTTCTTCAGACAGATGTCAGAAACTGGTAGATGGCTACAAGAACCGTCTCATAGAAGTTATTTCTATGAGATTTTTTTCTGTGTAGTCAAAATTTGTCTCATTGAGCTTTATATGAGCTTATACGAGTGTTATTCTGATTAACTATGTTTTTTTCTCTCTCCTATTGTGTTTTCCTCCCCCTCCCTTCCCCTCTTTACCTTCACTGTATGACAGGCGCCTTGCATGATGCCGCGTCATTGGATGCGCCTAACGTGCGCGTCCAATGTCAAGTCAAATTCCTCGTATGTTTACTTGTAAATATACTTGGCAATAAAACTGATTCTGATTCTGATTCTGATTCAGCCAAAGGGAGTAACACTAGCTATTATGCAGTAGGGTGTCCTAACTTTTCCTCATTTACAATATGCATTTGTGTTGATATTTTTTTTTTGTTTAATGAGTAAAACAAGGTTAATTTTTGTTATTTATGTACAATTAAATCACCTTCTTTTCCAGAGATAAATAAAAACAAAATTAGACATCAACATGTGAAGATTTCATAATAAAGAACTGAAAAGCTACTGTGCGCAGGGGTGGACCAGCACCTGTCATCATGGATCCTGGACTACCTCACAAACCAACCACAGTTTGTGAGAACCCAGGACTGTGTGTCTGATACCATCATCTGCAGTACGGGGCCCCCCAGAGAACAGTTCTGGCTCCCTTCCTGTTCACCCTCTACACTGCTGATTTTTCACGCAACACACCACACTGCCATCTACAGAAGTTTTTTTGTTGTTGTTGTTGTTGTTTTTGTTACTTATTTGTACCCGTAGGTAGATTTGGTTTGCAGTCTGGTGACAAGCCACCGGCTGCCGGTCGCTGCGTGCGCGAGCGCCCTAAAGTTCTCTGACGACTCTGCGATTGTTGGCCTCATCTCTGATGGAGATGATGTGGAGTACAGAGGATTGTGATGTGGAGTATCAGGGATTTTGTGGACTGGTGCCACCGGAACTGCCTACAGATCAATGCGAGAAAAACTAAGGAATTGATGGTGGACTGCCGCAAGTGAAGACAACCCCCCACAGCACCAGTAAACATCCAGGGAACAGACATTGAAATGGTGACATCTTACAGGTACCTGGGTGTTCACCTGAACAATAAACTGGACTGGTCACACAACACCAATGTGCTCTACAAGAAGGGGCAACGCAGGCTGCTCCTCCTGAGGAGACTCAGGTCTTTTGGAGCGCAAGGGGCACTCCTGAAGGCCTTCTACGATTTGGTAGTGGCATCAGCCATCACATTTGGAGTGGTCTGCTGGGGCAGCAGCATCACGGCAGCTGACAGGAAGAGACTGAACAGACTGATCAAAAAAGCTAGCTCTGTTCTGGGGTGACGCCTCGGCCCAGTGGAGGAGACAAGAGAGAGGAGGATGACTAAGCTAAGCATAGGATGACTATGACTAAGCTGTCATCTCTACTGGAGTCCGAGTCCCACCCCATGCAGGACATGCTGAACGCACTGAGGAGATCATTTAGGCTGTGCCATCCTAGGTGCACGACGGAGAGGTTCCGCAGGTCCTTCCTACCTACTGCTGTCAAACTTTATAACCTAACTAGGGCTGCTCGTAGAGGTCTTATTGAATGTACTAAACGTAACAACCTTGCACAATAAATTGTCTCCTCCATTATACAATTAGGACAATATCAATCATTACTGAGGGTGGAAACAACACTGTTGATTCAAATACAAAATATATTGTCTGGTGTAGCGAAAGGATGCAGGCGAGGCAACGAGCTGAATGACACAGAACTTTATTCTTTCGCTAACAACATATAAACAAAACACGCTTCAGAGCTCTGCTGAGCTACTGCGCTATCTGGGTCTCTGTACATTCAATTCAATTCAGCTTTATTTATATAGTGCCATTTCACAACAACAGTCATCTCATAGCACTTTCAAATGTAGGGGAAACCCCCACAATAGCAGAAAGACCCCAGCAATCAGACGATCCCCTGTGAGCAAGTGCTTGGCGACGGTGAAGAGGAAAAACTCCCTTTTAACAGGAAGAAAACTCTAGCAGAACCAGGCTCAGAGAGGGGCAGTCATCTGCTGCGACTGGCTGGGGGGTGAGGGGATAGAGAAGATGAAAAGAACAGACATGTAGAGAGCAAACATTAAAGGAGTGAAGCCCAGTACATTATTGGAGGTCCCCCGGCTGTCTAAATCTATTAGCAGCATAACTAAGGGAGGGTTCAGAGACATATGATCCCTCCCTAATTGTAGGCTATATCGAAAAGGAAGGTTTTAACCCTATTCTTAAAAACAGAGATCGAGTCTGACTCCCGAAACCAGAATGGTAACTGGTTCCACAGGAAAGGAGCTTGATAACTGAAGGCTCTGCCTCCCATTGTACTTTTGGAAATTCTAGGTATTACAAGTAATCCTGCATTTTGGGAGCGTAATGCTTTGTTAGGATGATAGGGTAGTATCAGATATTATAAATAAAAAGGGGCCTGATTGTTAAGAGCTTTGTAAGTGAGAAGAAGGATTTTAAACTTAATTCTGAACTCTATGGGAAGCCAGTGAAGGGAGGCCAGAACTGGAGAGATATGATCTTTCTTTCTAGTACCTGTTAAAACTCTTGCAGCAGCATTTTGGATCAACTGAAGACTTTTTAAAGATATTTTAGGACAACCTGATAATAAAGAGATACAATAATCTAATCTAGAGCTAACAAAAGCATGGATCAGTTTCTCAGCATCACTCTGAGACAAGATGCTCCTAATCTTGGCAATATTACGCAAATGATAGAAGGCAGTCTTAGAAACAAATTTAATATGTGAATTGAAAAACAGATCTTAATCAAAAATAACTCCAAGGTTCCTCACAGAACTATTAAGAGAAAGAGTAACCGCATCCAAACAAAGAGTTTGGTTTGGAAAGGTATTTCTAAGGTTTTTTGGACCAACAAGAATGACTTCAGTCTTATCTGAATTTAATAGCAGGAAATTACAAGTCATCCAAGCTTTGATTTCCTTAAGACAGGCTTCTAACTTGGCTAATTGATTACTATCATCTGGCTTCAATAACATGTATAATTGTGTGTCATCTGCGTAACAATGAAAATGTATACAGTGCTTTCTAATAATGTTGCCTAACGGAAGCATATATAAACTAAAAAGAGTAGGGCCTAGCACAGATCCCTGTGGAACTCCATGACTAAGCTTTGAGTTTGAAGAAAACTCATTATTGACATGAACAAACTTGAGCCTATCAGACAAACAAGATCTAAACCACTGCAGCGAAGTTCCATTAAGCCCAACATAGTGTTCTAATCTATCAAGTAGAATATTATTGTCGATAGTATCAAAAGCTGCACTAAGCTCTAAAAGGACAAGTACAGAAACAAGTCCATTATCAGATGGGATAAGGGGGTCAATAGTGACCTTCACTAAGGCTGTTTCAGTACTATTGTGGAGATCACGAAATGATGAGACTGGTTGCTTTTTAGTTCCAGTTTATTGCATCTTACATCTCCAGCCTTCTCTCTCTCTCTCAGACAGAAACAAAGAGGAAGTGCTGCAATAAACCCACATATATATATATCATGCACCCCCACAGAGTCACCCACTCAAGTCAAATCCCCCTATTCATCCCTCACACCAAAAGTCACACATTCACGTTACATCAAATCTTTCTATTCATAACGTACATCAAAGGCAAAGTCACACATCCATGTTACATCCTTCCATTCACGCTTAATCCGAAGTTCCTTCAGGCTCTCATCCCTGAGCCTCTGTCCTTCTTCTAAGTCCGCAGGTGGCCCAGACTCATTGTCCATTTGAGGCGTGAGGTCAATCCACATTGCAAGCCCACAGTCCTTCTGTGTTTAAACCTAAGCATGCAAATATGTGAGCTACATACAGTTACATACAGTTATGAATATGGGCGCTACATCGCCCCCCCCCCAAACACCCAAGAATGGACAAGACAACCACCTTATCTCAATGGGTAATACAGCGTATGTCACCCCCCACCTGCAGAAACTACAGCACAGTCTGATCACATCACACATCACCCCACACGTAGCCTAGGTTTCAACCTCCTCCCGAACCTGCTGTAAGCAGGCTTCACAATCCGTGTGGTGCCGTCCTGCGGCAAATCTGTGGAGTGAGGGGGAGAAAGGTTATTTGATCCTTGCGGGGGTGCCTGGGGCCGCTCCCTGGGGGGCCTGCCACGTCGAGGTGCCTGCGCCAGTCGTACAGACTCGTCATGCAACACAAAGGCAGGCTTTAATCTATCAATACTGATTGTTTCTTTCCTACCTCCCAAATTAAGCACAAAATATTTGTCCCCGGTTTCCAGCACTCGAAATGGACCATCATATGGTGGGCGGAGACTGTGTCGTTGAGCATCGTGCCTAACAAAAACAAATTTGGCGTTTTGTAGAGCTTTGGAAACAAAAACACGCGGAAAAGTGTGATGCGCAGGGCCGGGGAGCGTCTCTGCCCCCACGCCACTCAGAGGTCCCCGTGCTGGGGGGCGCCCTGGTGCCGCATGGCTCGGTAGGAACTCACCGGGCAGCCTGAGAGGTTGAGCAAAAACTAATTCCGCGGGTGAGGCATTTAAATCCTCTTTGGGTGCTGAACGCAACCCCAATAAAACCCAAGGTAACCTGTTTACCCAATCTGCATCCGTGAGCGACGCTCTCAGGGCTGCCTTCAAAGACCTGTGAAAACGATTGCATAACCCGTTAGCCTGGGGATGATACACGGTAGTGCGGTGGATTGTCGCTCCTAAGCTGCTGGCCATCGCTGACCACAGTTCCGACACAAATTGAGGTCCCCTATGGGACGTAATGTCCGACAGGACCCCGAAACGAGCTACCCAGGCCATTAAAAAAAACGCGAGCCACCTCTACCGCTGTGGTCGTTGTTAGCAGGACCACTTCTGGCCAACGTGTGGTTCGGTCCACCATTGTCAAGAGGTGTGTGAACCCTTGTGACGGCGGTAGCGGGCCCACGGGGTCCACATGCACATGATCGAACCTCTTAGCCGGGATGTGAAAAGGCTCTAAGGGGGCTTTCGTGTGCCTGTGGATTTTGGCCCGCTGGCAAGCCATGCAGGCTGCCGCCCACTCTTTCACATGCTTGTGCAGGCTTGGCCAAACAAACTTCTCCGCTACCATTTTTACAGAAGCGCGTACCCCTGGGTGCGCCAGGGAGTGAACCGCGTCAAAAACTCGGCGCGCCCGGTGGATACGTCGCAGATGGGGGGGGGGGGGCAAACCGGCTTGTAGAATCCTGCTCTCCAGCCTTAACCCTGTTGGTCCAGACTGGAGCGCTCGCACGTCTGCATCTCCGCTCTGTTCCGAAGCCATGGCTGCATAATCTATCCCCACGTGCACCGGGGCCGCGTGCGCGTCCGCGCCGCTAACCGGTTCCGCGGCCGCGGCCGTGCAATCTGCATCCGTGCGGACAGGTGCTGTTACCGCGCGGGAGAGACAATCCGCTACAACATTAAGCTTACCGGCTACGTGCTGAATGTCAGTGGTAAATTCCGAAAATGCGGCCAGCTGCCTCTGCTGCCGTCCGGACCACGGTTCCGAAATTTTGGACATTGCGAAAGTAAGCGGTTTGTGGTCAACAAACGCGGTGAAACGCCGCCCTTCCAGCCAGAACTGGAAGTGGCGAATGGCCAGGTGGAGCGCTAACAGCTCCCTGTCAAACGCGCTGTATTTCCGCTCGGCATCGCGCAAGGATCTGCTGAAAAAAGCGAGCGGCTGCCAAACCCCGGCGACCTGCTTCTCCACCACGGCCCCGATGGCCACGTCTGATGCGTCGGTGGTTAGCGCTATGCGAGCTGATGGGTCTGGGTGTGCTAGCAGTGCCGCGTCCGCCAGTGCTGTTTTAACCTCCGTGAACGCGCGTTCCCGCTCCGGGGACCACTCGATCACATTGGAGGGCTTCTGCTTTTTAAGCGCGGCGTATAACGGTTGCATGAGCTGCGCTGCGTGGGGTATGAAACGGTTATAAAAATTTACCATTCCTAAAAATTCTTGCAACGCTTTAATCGTTTGTGGCCGAGGGAACTCTGCCACTGCGCGTACCTTGGCCGGTAGAGGGACTTCCCCCTCTGGGGAGACGCGGTGTCCCAAAAAATCGATTTGCGCCACGCCAAAATGGCACTTGGCTGGGTTAATTATCAACCCGTGCTCCTCCAACCTCTGAAAAACGGTTGTGAGGTGTTTTTCATGTTCCTCCTCGGAGGCACTGGCGACTAAAATATCGTCCAGGTAGACAAAAACAAAAGGGAGATCGCGCAACACGGCATCCATCATTCGTTGGAAGGTTTGTGCGGCGCCTTTAAGGCCAAAACGTATGAGTAAAAATTCGAAAAGTCCGAACGGGGTTATTACCGCTGTTTTGGGGATGTCCTCTGCACGGACCGGGACTTGGTGATAGCCGCGAACCAGGTCTATTTTAGAAAAAATGCGCGCCTTCGCTAACTGCACCGAAAAATCCTGGATGTGCGGAATTGGGTAGCGGTCATGCGCCGTGGCATTGTTCAGCCTACGGTAATCACCACACGGCCTCCACGAGCCATCAGCCTTAGGGACCATATGGAGCGGGGAAGACCAGGGGCTCTTCGAGCGGCAAATTATGCCCAACCTTTCCAGGTTGGCGAACTCCTCGCGCGCAATGGAGAGCTTAGCTGCATCCAAGCGCCGAGCCTTCGCAAAAACAGGCGCGCCAACTGTGGTGATGAAATGTTCCACCCCGTGTTTCGCAACCTTAGCTGAAAAAGTGGGAACTGTGAGTGCTGGGAACTGGGTGAGGAGAGTGTGAAACTTACCGCCTGCTGTGGCGACGTTAGTCTGTGCTGGTTGCGGAGGACACTCGAGCTGCACAAGGAATAGAATAAAAAGAGAGTGCATTAACCAGGCGTTTATTCCTCAGATCTACCAACAAGCCATGTAAGCACAAAAAATCAGCGCCTAACATGTTGAAACTCACCACCGCTACAATGAAAGTCCATTCATAGTTGCAGCCGTGTAGGGACAGTTGCAGAGTCCTTTCTCCAAACGTCTTGATGGACGATCCGTTCGCCGCCATTGCCCCATCCCCGCTGGGTCCAGCCAAGCGGTCCGCATAGGTCGCAGTGATGAAACTCCTCTGGGCTCCGGTGTCCACGAGGAAATGCCGCCCAGAGCTCGCATCTGTTAGGTAAAGCTGCTTATTCTGCTCGCCGAGAGTCGAAGCTGCTAACGACCCCCGGCTTTGGCGTTTCCCTGCCTCTTGAAGCTGCACGGAGGGATGCATCTGTACGCCCTCTCCGCGAAGCGTCGATGGTAGAAACAGAGGCCGTCCCCTCCTCTGCTTCGGGACCGCGCTGCTGCCGTCGTCGCTGGGGTGGCTTCTGCTGCCTCCGGCTCCTCCCTGCCCCTGGCCACTGCGCCGAGGTCTGCTGCTGCCGCGGACATCGCCTGCTCGCCGCAGGCCTCTAGGTGCCACTGCGCTTCTGCGGCCAGTGCGCAGAAGTCCTGGTGGTTCACACATTTCATGCTGGACAGGGTACCTCTCATGTGCGCCGGGAGGGTCCTCAAGAAAATGTGCTTAAACAAGAACTTGTCGTCTTCCGTCCCGAGCAGCTGCAGCATGTCCTCCATCAGCTCGGCCGGCCTGCGTCCTCCACGGTCTCGCAGGTCTAGGAGCCTCCTGGCCCTCACCTCGGCTGAGGGCATGAAATTCGAAATGAGGGCGGCTTTCAGTGCTTCGTATTTGCCAGCAGCGGGCGGCTGCTGCACCAAGCTCTGCACGCACCGAGCCGCGCGGCTGTCGAGTCTTGCGATGACATGGTGAAATCTGGTGTCATCCGCTGTAATTCCCCCGAGCACGAACCGCGATTCCGTGTGCTGGAACCATGAGTGCGGGTCTTCTTGCCAGAACTCGGGGAGCTTGAGTGAGACCGCACTCGTACGGACGGTCCCCGGTGAATCCGGGTCAGAGCGCTCGTTTCCTGACATCTCACGTCTTGGTCACCAATGTGGAGATCACGAAATGATGAGACTGGTTGCTTTTTAGTTCCAGTTTATTGCATCTTACATCTCCAGCCTTCTCTCTCTCTCAGACAGAAACAAAGAGGAAGTGCCGCAATAAACCCACACATATATATATCATGCACCCCCACAGAGTCACCCACTCAAGTCAAATCCCCCTATTCATCCCTCACACCAAAAGTCACACATTCACGTTACATCAAATCTTTCTATTCATAACGTACATCAAAGGCAAAGTCACACATCCATGTTACATCCTTCCATTCACGCTTAATCCGAAGTTCCTTCAGGCTCTCGTCCCTGAGCCTCTTTCCTTCTTCTAAGTCCGCAGGTGGCCCAGACTCATTGTCCATTTGAGGCGTGAGGTCAATCCACATTGCAAGCCCACAGTCCTTCTGTGTTTAAACCTAAGCATGCAAATATGTGAGCTACATACAGTTACATACAGTTATGAATATGGGCACTACACTATGATGGATTCTAAACCCAGATTGAAACTCTTCAAATAAACCATTTCCCTGCAAGTGGTCAAATAATTGTGTAGCAACAACTCTTTCTAAGATTTTTGACATGAAAGGCAGATTAGAGATTGGTCAATAGTTGGTTAAAACTCCTGGATCCAGCGTTGGCTTTTTGGGTAAGGGTTTAATTACAACAGTTTTAAAAGCCTGCGGTACATGGTCTAATGTTAATGAAGAATTGATTATTTGAAGAACAGGGCTACCAATAAATGGGAAGACTTTTTAAAATAACCTGGTAGGAATAGGGTCTAAAAGACAAGTTGAAGGCTTGGATGAGGAAATTATTTTATCTAACTCTAAAAGGTCAATTGGAGTAAACTTATCCTAACAGATATCAGTTGAAGCAGTTGTAGTAGTTACTGTATTTAAGTTAACGGTGGGAAGAATCTGACTGATTTTATCTCTAATAGATGAAATTTTATGATTAAAAAAGTTTATAAAGTCCTGACTAGTAAGCTCTAAGGGAATGCAAGGATTGACAGAGTCCTTACTCTTTGTCAGCCTGGCTACAGTGCTGAAAAGAAACCTGGGATTATTCTTGTTCTCTTCTATTAATGCAGAGTAATAACTTGTTCTAGCTTTTCGAAGAGATTTTTTATAAATTAAAAGATGATTTCTCCAAGCTGAATAGACTTCATCTAAATTAGTGGAATGCCATTTTCTTTCTAATTGATGATTCTTCTGTTTTAAGCTACAAATTTCTGTGTTGAACCAAGGGGTTAGAAATCTCTGATTGGACTTTTTCTTTTTTAAAGGGACAACTATGTCTAGAGTCTGATGCAGAGAAGCTGTAACACTATCTACCATGCTATCAATTACAGAAGGAGCAAGTTCTCCATAGCTTATTTCCGTTGTGTTGACACATGGCATAGAGGTGACAATCTGCATAAATTTGGAAACAACATCATCTGAAAGACATCTGCTGTAGTAATATTTTTCTTTAGGAATCAAATAGTCAGAAATAGTAAAATCCAAGGTTAACAGACAATGGTCTGACAGCACAGGGTTATGAGGAGATACTACCAGATTTTCTATTTCTATGCCATATGTCAGAACAAGGTCCAATGTGTGGTGGAGATGATGGGTAGAATTTTCTACTTTCTGAGAAAACCCCATGAAGTCTAATATTGAATTAAATGCCATATTAAGACAGTCACTATCTACATCTACATGTATATTAAAATCCCCTACTATAATTATTCTATCTGAATTCAGCACTAAATCATCTAAGAATTCGGCAAATTTGGATAAAAACTCTGAGTAGGCTGAGGGAGGACGATAAGATAAGATAAGATAAGATAAGATAAGCCTTTATTAGTCCCACAAAGGGGAAATTCCAGGATTGCAACAGCACAGGGATAGCAACACTCAGAGCAACAATCAGAAGGCAAGAAAAAACAAGCAAGCAAGAGCAGCTAATATACATATGTACATATTACTATAAAATATATATATACACACACACACACACAGACACACAGTGCAGAGCATTGTAGCTGGATGGAATAAATATATGAATATATGAACACACAGTGCAGAGCATTGTAGCTAGATGGAATAAATATGTAAATATATAAACACCCACAGTATGGAGCATTGCAGCTAGGTGGAATAAATATGCAAGTATATAAACACACACAGTGCGGAGCAATGTAGCTAGATGGAATAATATGTAGATATATAAAAACACAGTGCGGAGCATTGTAGCTAGATGGAATAAATATATAGATATATAAATATAAACACACCCAGTGCAGAGCATTGTAGCTAGATGGAATAAATATGTAAATATATAAACACACACAGTGCAGAGCATTGTTGCTAGGTGGGATGAAACAGCGTAACCGTCTATTTAGTTATCCTACATGGTATGATTATGTGCCCATACATATTCTCACCCTCCATAGCGACCGGTATGTTCCTAGTTGTATGCCGGAGAGGACCATTGTGTAAGTCTATTGCATCTTTTGCATTCAAAAAAAAAACTATTAGTTTGTTACGTCTTTTTGCTATCTCTGCGAGCAGCCCTGCTTAGGTTGTACAGTCTGACAGCCGTTGGTAGGAAGGACCTACGAAACCTCTCGGTTGTGCACCTGGGATGATGTAGTCTGCTGCTAAATGAGCTCCTCAGTGCATCCAGTATGTCCTGCATAGGGTGGAACTCGGACTCCAGCAGAGATGACAGTTTAGCCACCATCCTTCTCTCTCCTATCTCCTCCATCGGATCAAGGCGTTGCCCCAGGACAGGGGGCAACGCCCCCTAGGAAAAGAAAAGGGAAAAGAAAATTGGGTTTAACCTAAAATTGCTAACATGCTCAATACTGAGGACCAGGCCCTCAAAGGAATTAAAACATGTTTTTTTGCTTTACATTAACCACTTGCGCTCCGTTGTTCCGCGGGCGGGCAAGTCTCTGCGTCCTATGACGCACGAGGGCGCGCGAGAGCGCGCTCGTGCGCCCTCGTGCGCATGACGCATGATGGTGGTGATGGTGATGTAGTAGCGTCCAAGCGCCACTCGAAAAAAAACTGCAGAGACAGCCGCGAACAGATTAGTTCATCTGATTGACCTCTCATTCGACTAATAAGAGCCTTGAATTGGGTTTCTGAAACCTTGAAGAACCAATGAATGAAAATCTAGGAAGGAGGACCCGCCTACTGTGAACGCAGGAGCCAATTGAAGCACAGAAATTCTGGCTGGGTGAAGCGATATTTACTGCTGCCACAGATGAAAACAAAGGACGCTGGACAAATCTCCTACAGACCCAGGCTCACCCAGCAGCATGGAGAACACCCACAAGTGGGACCTGCACTCATTCCAGCAGAATAGACGGAGGCCGACGACAAAAGTCGTAAATCATTCGCCAAAACGGCAATATGTAATGGAATTATGTTGATCGGGATCCACGAGCGGAGCAGCGTCGCGTTCGTCTGACGCGTGGGAAGAGCTGTTCGCCACGACTCTGCTGCTTTGAAGAGGTAAGGTGTTATAAGCTAAATTATTATTTATCCCTGAAAACTGTAATCCAAAAATGACTTTTGACCGATCGGTAAATTATAACTGTACTGCGCACGAAGTGCGTGCGCCGCGATAAACGGCCAAATGGCACAGTTTGGAAAAACGTCTGTAACTTTTGAATAATTCAATGTAGAATCTTCATTTTAGGCTCTAATGAAAGGTCACACTCAGGGCTGTGTCTGTGTGTGTGTGGGGGGGTGGGGGGTCGTCGTCCCCCCCCGCTACCAAGGACCAAATTCGGCCCTCTACATGACGGATTACACTCTTTTTTTGAACGGACCGTGAACGCCCCCCCCCCGCTCCTCTTCTACAGCGGGGGGGGGGGGCGTTCACGGTCCGTTCACGGTTCCCCCCCACACACACACACACACACAGTAGCGAGGGGGGGGGGAGCCGCTGTGAAAACATGCAAGGAAAAAAAAAAAAGAGTGTAATCCGTCATGTAGAGGGCCGAATTTGGTCCTTGGTAGCGGGGGGGGGGAACGACCCCCCGCCCACACACACACACACAGACACAGCCCTGAGTGTGACCTTTCATTAGAGCCTAAAATGAAGATTCTACATTGAATTATTCAAAAGTTACAGACGTTTTTCCAAACTGTGCCATTTGGCACAATTTGGCACAGTTCCATAACGCCTGGGAACAGCCTGAGAACAAAGCTGTGTAAAATATTCATTTTTTGTGGTATTGTTACCAAATTTGGATCTCAGCTGGATAACACTTGGTTCTACATTTCTGTTGCATTTTCCAGCCGGATCAGACAGCTGTGTGTTATTTACAAGCATTTGTATCCAAAAAAACACTGTGTCCAATTTTTTTTTCTTCAAGTTCAGTATGTTTAGATGACTGTAACTCAGTGGCCGGAGCACGTAGAGAGATTATGTTTTTTTTGCCAAAAAATTCAAAGTGTTTTCTTTTAAATGAGACCAACCCCATGAAGATGCTGCAAAGGGCTGAATAACAGCTTTCGATTTACTTTGGGCACGTTATTTTTGGGCATTTTTAGGAAAATTGCCCGGAGTGCAAGTGGTTAACCAGTAATTTAGAATGGTAAATTGTCGCTACTCCTCCTCCATGACCAGAACTTCTGGGATTTTGACAGTTTAAATAACCAGAGGGAGCTGATTCATTTAAACCAACATAATCCTCTTGCCCTAACCAAGTCTCTGTAAGGGATATTAAATCAATCTGATGATCAGTTAACAAATCATGGACTAGCAGAGACTTGGGAGTTAGTGTCATGGGTGGCCCTTGCGGGCCATTAATGAGACGCTATAGGCTAACCGGTGAGTTTGCATATTTATTAACAAAAGTAAAAGATGACAAAATAAACCGCCACATGGGGTGAAAACACGAACATCGACTACAGCACAGACACAGTAATGAATAAGCTTGGGCTAAGGAATGAACTTACATAGACTTGGAGAATCACAGGGTGACTGGAGCCGGGGTTAGGGACTCCAGGCGAACATTGTATGGAGGCAACGTGGTGCGAGGTCGCAGCCAGGAGCAACCCCAGCTGCTCCCTTAAATAGGGCTTAAGGACTAATCAGACAATGAGGAACTAATTAATGGAATGTTGATCAGCTGTCACGGCGCAGCTCGGCTCTGACAGCCAGAAGTCCCGCCGTGACGCTGTCACACTAAGAGCCCTGGACAGCCATAAGGAAAACACGGAATAACGGAGAAAATACTGGATGATCCGAGCGCGGACAATATCAGCGCTCAGATCGTGACAGTACTCCCCCCTAAAAAGGTGCATTCCAGGCGCAACGTAACATCAAAGCCCCCACCCAGAAGGCCACCAGGACCACCCTGGGGGGGGGGGGGGGGGGAAGGTGGAAACAGGCCAGGAGGGCAAGAACCAACAAAACACTGAATCAAGAAGATGAGAGAGAGAGAAAAAAAAACCACAGAGGGCAACAACAACAATCAAAATGATGAGGCTCAGACATGGAAAAAACAATGACAGGCTACTACAAACCCAGAGCCTAGAATACACAAAAAGTAAATCCAGGTACATCCACACTGCACCCAAAAAATACCAGGAGAAAAAAAAAAAACAACTCAGCCCGCTACAAGCAGCGCAGCACACCAAGTATACAGTTTAATAAACGTTACAGGCCAGGAGAACAAGAAAACAAAAGAGCATCTCTCAAAATACAGCGGAGACAAGAAAAAACTGAAATACAGGCACATAACAAAATACAGAGTACCCTATAATACCAGAAAAAAAATAATTCCACACGCTACAGAGCGGCAATATACAAGCAGTTCCATATAAGATAAGATAAGATAAGATAAGCCTTTATTAGTCCCACAACGGGGAAATTCCAGGATTGCAACAGCACAGGGATAGCAACACTCAGAGCAACAATCAGAAGGCAAGAAAAAAAAAAAAAAACAAGCAAGCAAGAGCAGCTAATATACATATGTACGTATTACTATAAAATATATATATATACACACACACACAGACACACAGTGCAGAGCATTGTAGCTGGATGGAATAAATATATGAATATATGAACACACAGTGCAGAGCATTGTAGCTAGATGGAATAAATATGTAAATATATAAACACCCACAGTACGGAGCATTGCAGATAGGTGGAATAAATATGCAAGTATATAAACACACACAGTGCGGAGCAATGTAGTTAGATGGAATAATATGTAGATATATAAATATATAAACACACCCAGTGCTGAGCATTGTAGCTAGATGGAATAAATATGTAAATATATAAACACACACAGTGCAGAGCATTGTTGCTAGATGGAATGAAACAGCATAACCGTCTACTTAGTTATCCTACATGGTATGATTATGTGCCCATACATATTCTCACCCTCCATTGCGACCGGTAAGTTCCTAGTTGTATGCCGGAGGGGACCATTGTGTAAGTCTATTGCATCTTTTGCATTCAAAAAACTATTAGTTTGTTACGTCTTTTTGCTATCTCTGCGAGCAGCCCTGCTTAGGTTGTACAGTCTGACAGCCGTTGGTAGGAAGGACCTACGAAACCTCTCGGTTGTGCACCTGGGATGATGTAGTCTGCTGCTAAATGAGCTCCTCAGTGCATTCAGTATGTCCTGCATAGGGTGGAACTCGGACTCCAGCAGAGATGACAGTTTAGCCACCGTCCTTCTCTCTCCTATCTCCTCCATCGGATCAAGGCGCTGCCCCAGGACAGAGCTAGCTTTCTTAATCAGTTTGTTCAGTCTCTTCCTATCGGCTGCAGTAATGCCACTGCCCCAGCAGACCACTCCAAAAGTGATGGCTGATGCCACCACCGTGTCATAGAATGACTTCAGCAGCGCCCCTTGTACACCAAAAGACCTGAGTCTCCTCAGCAGGAACAGCCTGCGCTGTCCCTTCTTGTAGAGTGCATCAGTATTGTGTGACCAGTCTAGTTTATTGTTCAGATGAATACCCAGGTACTTATAGGATGTCACCATCTCGATGTCTGTTCCCTGTATATTTACTGGTACTGTGAGGGGCTGCCCATGCCTGCGGCAGTCCACCACCAGCTCCTTAGTTTTCCTCGCGTTGATCTGGAGGCAGTTCCGATGGCACCAGTCCACGAAGTCCTGGATAAGCCCTCTGTACTCAGCTTCATCTCCATTGGAGATGAGGCCAACGATCGCAGAGTCATCAGAGAACTTCTGTAGATGGCAGTGTGTTGTGTTGTGTGAGAAGTCCGCAGTATAAAGAGTGAACAGGAAGGGAGCCAGCACCGTTCCCTGGGGGGCCCCCGTGCTACTGATGATCGTGTCGGACACACAGTCCCGGGTTCTCACAAACTGAGGCCGGTTCGTGAGGTAGTCCAGGATCCATGATGACAGGTGCTGGTCCACCCCTGCGCGCAGCAGCTTGTCCTTCAGGATCATCGGTTGGATGGTGTTGAAAGCACTGGAGAAGTCAAAGAACATGATCCTCACCATATTCCCGGGCTTCTCCAGGTGGGACAGAGAACGGTGAAGGAGGAAGATCACCGCATCCTCCACCCCAATGCCATGCTGGTAGGCGAACTGGAGTGGATCCATCGCTGGTTCCACCAGGGGGCGGAGGTGAGCAAGGAGCAGTCTCTCCAGGGTCTTCATCAAGTGGGACGTCAAGGCCACCGGTCTGTAGCTGTTCAGGTCTTTGGGGTGGGAAGTTTTTGGTACAGGTACCACACAAGATGCTCATGTTGAAGATATACGTCACAATCCCACACAGCTGGTCTGCACAGGACTTGAGGAGCTTTGCGCTGATGCCGTCCGGTCCCGGCGCCTTCCTCGCCTTGATCTTCCTCAGCTCCGTCCTCACCTGGGTCCTGGTCAGGATCAGGATGGGGGGCTGTGTGTTGGGAGTGGGGGGGTGTTGGTGGAGTGGGGAGTGGGCAGCAGGACTTGATTTCTTTAGAGGCAGCAGTGGTTGTTGTGCAGTCAGGGGGGAGGGCGGTTGGTCAAATCTATTGAAAAACAGATTCAGGTTGTTCGCCCACTCCCTGCCCCCTGTGGCCTGGGGGGAGGTATTCTGGAGCCCCGAGATGGTTTTGAGGTTTCTCCAGACCCCGCTGATGTCGCTCTGTTGCAGCTTGTCCTCCATCTTCTTCCTGAAGCTGTCCTTGCCTTCTCTGATCTTTCTCCTCAGCTCCCTCTGTACGGACTTCAGCATCTCCCTGTTCCCAGACCTGAAGATCCTCTTCTTCTCTCTCAGAAGTGTTTTTATCTCAGGGTTGATCCAGGGTTTGTTGTTTGAGTGACGCCGTATGGTCTTGGTGGGAACGGATTTGTCCACACAGAAGCTGAGGTAGCCCGTGAAGGTGTGAATGAGGCCATCGATGTCCTCACCATGTGGATCGCAGAGCTGCTTCCAGGCGGTGGCTTCAAAACAGTCCTTTAGAGTGTCCATTGTCTCCTCAGACCATAACTCCACAGTGTGCATGGCCGGAGGTTGTCTGTGCACTAGGGGTTTGTACACCGGCCGGAGATGAACCAAGTTGTGATCCGATCTCCCGAGTGGGGGGAGTTGTGATGAGGTGTACGCCTCCTTAGTGTTTGCGTAGAATAAATCCAGTGTTTTATTGTCTCTAGTGTGGCATGTGACATACTGGGTGAACGTGGGTAGAATGGGAGACAGTGAAACATGGTTGAAATCGCCTGAGATGAGGAGAAGAGCATCTGGGTGTTCTGTCTGCAGCCTGCTGGTTACTGAATGGATGACGTCACGTGCTGTCCCAGCGTTCGCCGTCGGATTTGCATAAACAACAATGCAGATCACGTGTGAGTGTTCTCTCGGGAGATATGTAGGCCTCATGCTAACAGCTAGCAACTCAATGTCTTTGCTGCAGTGTCGTTGTTTAACAGTGATATGTCCCGGTCTGCACCAGTTGTTGTTAACATACATTATCACTCCACCGCCCCTAGCCTTGCCACTGTCTGGTGTTCGGTCAGCTCGTATCATGTGAAAACCCTCCAGCTCAATGTTAGCATCTGCTGCTAGTTCAGTTAGCCACGTCTCAGTAAACAAAAGGAGAGAGCACTCCCGGTATGTGCTATCATAACGGGAGATAGCCGCTAGCTCATCTAACTTTCCCAGTATCGACCGTACATTTCCCATGACAACAGATGGAAGGGAGGGTCTGTACCTTATATTTTTTGTCCTCCGCCTTACTCCAGCCCGGCAGCCGCGGCGTTTTCGCCTCAGTTCTCTCGGTATGTCGAGTTTTTCCAATGGGACCGGGTGGCGGTTGAATGCTAGCAGCTGTTCTCTGCTGTATCGTATCCTGCTATAAACAGTGGCTCCGTCCACCGGCTCAGGAGACATTTAGGACGATCTGTGTGTCCGTGATATAAGTGGGGTGAAAAAAAAAGACGGATCAAAAGAGAGAGGAAGGGAAAAAGACTCGGAATCGAGCCGCTGTTGCAAAAGGCAGCCGACTGGTGTGGCGCCGAGAGAGGAAAAAAAAAAAAAAAAAAAATATAGTCCATGGACAGAAATACAAGAGCATCCCTAACAATACAGAGGGGAAAAACCCCACTACTGGGATGTCAGCACGTAGCACACAAAGCGAACAAAGAAAAAACAGTTCTGGGGATCTACCCGCATCCATAGTCCAACTTGCAGGCAGGGAAAAAGAAACAGTTCGGGCGACCTACCCCAGTCCCAGGCCCAGAGAGACAGTACCTCTGGCGGCCAGACCAGGTCGCCGAACAGAGAAGGCAGTCGATCGGGTGGCCACCCCAGAAAGCCGAATTGGTGAAGCAGTTTCCTGGGCCGCCGACCAGCGTCATTAGGCCACCTGGACCCAAGGGGAGAATTCAGAGGCGGCCTCCCTACCAAGAGGGATAGCAAGGGGAAGCCGAGCAGAATCCGGGGAACCCCAGCGGCACCCGGTGGAGAAGGATGGGGGAAAGATGAGGGGCCAGTCTGGTGTCAAACGGCAGAGGATCTACAGCTCCTTCTCTGAACTTCAACCGAACGGGCACTGCGCTCTTGCCGGACCTCGATTGGGACAGCGCTCCACCCACGATGGACCCCAACTGGGCCGGAACAGCGCCCATGACGGATCCTGACTGGGTCAGAGCTACACCCACGACGGACCCCAACTGGGCCGGAATAGCACCCACGACGGACCTCGACTGGGCCGAAATAGCACCCGAGATGACCTCCAAGCATGGACCTGGAACCCCCAAGACGACGACCGGAACAGGCTTGTCACCGGTGACCCTGGGAAAAGGCTCAGAGGAAGAGAGGAAACCAGGATCAGAATCACCGGCAGCGGCAGCGGCAGAGGCTGGCGAGACAAGATCGGATGCAGCAATCGGCTGCACCCGGCCCATTTCCCCGAGAGACAGGCAATAATGCTCCAGAATGGAAAAGAGGAAGACAAAATACAGCACTTGCCTGATCTCGGGCTTTACCGCCGTCCAGGACTTCGACGATCCAGGCTCAATGAGCTGAAGGTCCACTCCTGGTTCCCACTCAACTGCGGCGGGCTCTGCAGCCGGCATGATGGTCGTCACAGTCTGGGGATTCCCTGGCGATGAAGTCCACGCCGAAGGTCCGCACAGTGTGGTGGCAGGGGATCCGTGGCCTGCTGGGTCGATCTGCCCCTCATGGAGACCCGGGGACGCTTAATCGTCGGCGCAGGCTCCAAACGGCAGTCTGCTGTCCTGCTCTGCCCGTGACGTGGCTGTGGGGCTGGCACCAGGCTCTCCAGGGCCGCAGGCTCCTTCTTTGTCTAGCGGTGTATTCCTGGCACCAGGGGACGCTCAGGGGAAGGAGACACAGGATGCAGGTTCACAATTAGTTACTGCAGCAGGTTGAGCCCCGAACTCCACCCCCAGGAGTCAGACAAGGCAATTCACTCAGTGAATGAAAAGAATGAAAAGACACTTGCCTGCTCCGCTGAGGGCCGATGGACACTGCTGCAGCGGGCTTGGTTCTCTCCTTTCCCCTCTGGATGGTGACGAAGGGCCCCCCAGAAAGGCGAAGAGGAGCCGCTCGCACCGGATCAGGAACGGGTACAGCCGGAGACGGACTTGTGGAGTTCACAGCAGCTGGGGAGAGCATCGAGGAGAAGGGGGGAGCAGCCGTGACAGTCCGGGGATGAGGAGCTGACGGAACAGCGGAAACAGATGACCCAGAGGCGGAGGATGCTGTTTTTCCCTTTCGTCGAGACACAGGGGCGACAACTGGCTGGGAGGCAGAGTTATTTCAGCTACCCGGAACTGGATCTGAACGGGGATCTCGCTGAGGCTTGTCACAAGCATGTTGACGACGTTTACCGGCAGAGGGCGAGGCAAAGGTGAGATCAGGGAAACGCCGCTCCTGCGCGGAGACAGAGGCTAGCAGGTCAGCGTACTCGGGGTAATCATGGAGTTCGAGACTGATCTCCACCAGTCTAACTGCCGCTGTCACATGCTTAATGATTTGGGTTGGGTGAGAAAAAAAGCAAGCCTTAGCCACACGGCCCCAGATGAGCTCAGCTGTCTGCTGCGTCTCTTCCGGGGTAATCCCAGCTGACGTCGTCCTCCGCTGTGGATGGGAACAGCCCTTGGGTGACGTAGACTCCGGGGCTGGACGGGTGACAGGAACTGGATCCCAAGGCGAGGAGCGGGGATGCCTCATCGTTGGCTTCCTGCCGGAGTTTCCCTCCAGTCCGGGGATCTTCTCCCTTGTCGGAATGACCATGTCCCGGAGAGGAGGTGGAGGCTCCTTGGCCGCCCTCTCTATCTGTTCCCATAGCACCACTATCAAAGTCACTCTCTCCTTTCCTTCCGGAAAGGAGGTCAGATGATATCTTAATAACATCCTCTGTGCGAGATCCAGGTGCTCATATGCAGCGTAGGTGGGCATAAGGAGACGGGCATTGGCCAGGTAACCATCCACCTCCCACAACCACTTGGGGCAAAACCCACGCTCCAATGCTGACATTGTTATCAAAAAATACTGGCACCCAGAGAAGGGGAAAAACTCAAGCCCAAAAACACAAACTCATGGCGACCGGCATCTCGTTTTGGCTGCGACCTACTGTCATGGGTGGCCCTCGCAGGCCATTAATGAGACGCTATAGGCCAACCGGTGAGTTTGCATATTTATTAACAAAGGTAAAAGATGACAAAATAAACCGCCACGTAGGGCGAAAACACCAACATCGATTACAGCACAGACACAGTAATGAATAAACTTGGGCTAAGGAATGAACTTACATAGACTTGGAGAATCACAGGGTGACTGGAGCTGGGGTTAGGGACTCCAGCTGAACATTGTATGGAGGCAACGTGGTGCGAGGCCGCAGCCAGGAGCAGCCCCAGCTGTTCCCTTAAATAGGGCTTAAGGACTAATCAGACAATGAGGAACTAATTAATGGAATGTTGATCAGCTGTCACTGTGCAGCTCGGCTCTGACAGCCGGAAGTCCCGCTGTGACGCTGTCACACTAAGCGCCCTGGGCGGCCATAAGGAAAACACGGAATAACGGGGAAACTACTGGATGATCCGAGTGCGGACAATATCAGTGCTCAGACCATGACAGTTAGAGACCTAATATTTAACAAACCATATTTAATTTTTAAATTATGAGGAGGAAGAGATGCCAAATCATTAAATTTAGAGACTTGATGTTTGAGTTTTATCAACTTTTTGTTTAATCACTTTGGGATGCTTATACCTTATATTTTTATTAACTTTGGAGGGAGCAGACAATGATTCTTTGATGGGGGAGACAGGGGCTAAGTTGAAGGGTGGTGGATGAAGAGGAGCTGCAGAGAGACGTGTATTTATCAAGTTATGTTGTATTTGTCTTGGGTTATAATGTTTTGGGTAACGGGAGACAGACACAATCTCTATGGGGTTATGAATCGAAGACTGATCTAAACAGTGAGAATTATTTGGATTAACAGGATTAATATGAGAAGTGGAAGCAAAAAAGGGCTGGTTGGCAGACCCAGGTACTTCGAGGTGAGTTAACACACCAGCTTTCAGTCACTGTACTAAAAAATGCTGAATGGAATAAAACAGATTGTCCCTTAGAACACGTGCACCGAGTCAATTTGGATGGATGTCATCTGGCCTCATAAATGATGGGCGGTTCCAAAACAGGTTGAAATTGTCTATAAAACCAATGTTAAAAGTAGGACATGTTGAGCCCAACCAATTATTAAGGCTGAGAGTTCTGCTAAAATAATTGCAACCTCTTCTAAAAGGAGCAAGTGGCCCAGAAATAAACACACGTCTGCCACAGTTCATAAGAGTGGAGAGAAAGCTCCAGAAGTCTCTCTTTAAGATCTCCGACGTTTCATCTGGGATGTTGTTGCATCCATCATGCACAATGACTGTTTTAGCGTGGGGGGATTCATTTAATAGGTCAGGGGTAAGAGCCTCAATGTCTGACACTTTAGCCCCAGGAAAAAAAATTTGTAGCACAGTATCTGCTTCTGACGTTCCTCATTATTGAATCACCAATTACCAGCGTCGTCTGGGGGGGCTTTGTCGGTGGCTTGTGAAATGGTGGATAATTTTGCTGTTGTTGCTGCAGTGGCGGTGGGGTGCCGATGTGGGGGTGATGTGGGGAGATGCGCTCTCTTCTTTTTGGAGCTGGTGTATAGTTTGGCATACCTAAGGTAGTTTTAATCCGGGGCTTACAGGTTTGGGCCGCCGCTGAAGGAGTAGGCGCGGCCATGGGAGGAAGATTGACGTCCAGACGGGGGAAATCTTCCAGAGAAAGGATATCTAATCTATTTTCCAGCAAAAGGGGAAGGGAGGAGGCGCGGCCATGTCTGGTCAATCCCCGACGTTTGCTATTTGGTCCAACCATGGTCCAGGGTGCGCACTGAGGCTGTGATAAACCACCTGGGGCTTTGGGTTTAGCTCCGAGCTGAAGCCAGTGTTTGATGCTGGAGTCCTGGACAGCTGAGATGACCGGAGCAGGGGTGGAAGTGGATGGCGACGTGCTAATTTCACCCAGGTAAGTAGCCATCTATGCTAGCTGCGAGTCCGTCGCTGGGGCCGATGTCCATCCAAAAATAATAGTGTCCAGGTGGTTTTCAGCCTCACGAATCTTATAGAGGTTAGAGAGTCTCAATTCCAACTCAGAAACCTTCTTAGAGAGGGAAACACAGCTGACACAAGTTGGGGATGGAGCCATGGCTTTCCAGGCCAGAAGTGGCTAGCTAGCTAGCTAAAACTGGTTAGCCTAACCTGGTGAACAGCCCTGATCAGGGTCTGATTCACCTGTGTGCCTGTTCGGGCTGTTGTTTTTACGACGCTAACACTAAGTAAGAAGTTAATATCAGTAAAAGAGATAAAAAAAAAATTTAAAACGGAGCTAATGCAACAAACAAAAACAGACAAGATAATACTTTGACAGCGTCGTGACAGGACGTGACAGTTTACAAATAGACGCCAACACATGCGCAGTGTGATCGATTAGGACCTCCTCCTCCTGTCGATTATTCTTCCCTTCCCCCTGGCTCTGGGTGTGAGAGAATTCCTCTTTTATATCTTTATTGCCATGGGTAGAGACCCAGAGCTTCCGACCATCGTACACTGTTGCATGAACAAAGAGAAATGCAGCACATTAACATAATACATGTGGGTTCTGCACAATCACTGACATGATTGGTTGACCCAGAAGCAGACTCGGATTCGAAATAAACACAATTATCTTTTATTATATAGTGTGTGTGTGTGTGTGTGTGTGTGTGTGTGTGTGTGTGTGTGTGTGTGCGTGTGTGAAGGAGTGAGACAGCTGGGTGAGCAGAGCACAGTTCAGACTGGCAACCCTAGGAGAGAGCACAGACAGGTGGATGAGTGAACTGAGGTTTGGAGGAATTAATCAGTGAATGTTCAGTTCTTACAGGTCAGCTGAAGGGCTGAAGTGCTGAAGAGCTTCCAAGGGTTCCGAGCCAGCTGCTCCATGTCTAAGCTGCCGCCGCAGACAAGATGAAGAGGTGCAGGTGAGTTCAGAGTGCAGGTGGAGTGCGGGTTGCACTCAGGTCCACCACCAGGAGGAGGAGGTCCACCGCCAGGAGGCTTCCACCTGTGCACAGGGGAGAAAGGAGGAGAGCGTTGAAGGGAAGGAATCCTGAAGGCTTACTTGATGGTGGGGAGCTCAGACTCCCAGGAGACTCGAAGAGCAGGATGGAGCTGAGGAGACGGAACTCCAGAGCAGGACGTGTAGGAATGGCGAGGAGGTCTGACCAGACGGTTGGAGCATCATTACAGTACTCCCCCCCCATGGGACGCCTCTCGGCGACCGATTCAACCTACTCAGGTGCGTCTGTTGGAAGTCCCTGATGAGCTGTGGCTCCATCACGAAGGAGGGATGCATCCAGGGCCTCCATTCTGGACTGTAACCCTCTCAGTCCACCAAGTACTGGAGGCTACGACCCATGCGTCGGACGTCCAGGATGGAGTTGACTCTCCACACAGGGTCACCATCGATCATTACCGGTGGGGGTGGTGTCTTGGGAGGGGGGCACAGGGGGCTGGAGACGAACGGCTTGACCTGCAAGACGTAAAAGGTGGCACAAATGCGTGGGGGGGGGGCAGGTGCACAGCGACAAGATTCACAATGTGGGTTATGGAAAAAGGACCAATAAAGCGCTGCGATGACTTCCTGGACTTAGACTTAAGGTTAATGTTCTTAGTAGACAACCATACTTGCTGCCCAACCCGGTAGGGTGGAGCCAGGGTCCTGCAGCGGTTGGCAATGTCAGCGTTACTGTCCGCCGTGCGCCGAATCACGGCCCGGGTAGCTTTCCACAGCCGGCGACAGCGCTTCATATGGGCCTGCACGGAGGGCACCGTGATGTCTTCCTCCTCCTCTGGAAACAGTGGGGGATTGTATCCCAGGGAGACCTCGAACAGAGACAGACCTGTGGCCGAGGAGACCGTGGTGTTATGCACATACTCGACCCATGGCAGATGGGAGCTCCAGGATGCTGGGTTGGAGACGGTGACGCACCGTAGCACTGCCTCCAATTCCTGATTGGCACGCTCACACTGGCCATTACTCTGCGGGTGGTACCCCGAGGACAGGCTTACCGTGGCCCCGATAGCCCTACAGAAGGCTCGCCACACTTGCAAGACAAACTGGGGCCCACGATCAGACACGATGTCCAGCGGAATTCCGTGGAGCCGCACCACATGGAGGACGAGCAGGTCTGCAGTCTCCTTGGCCGTTGGAAGACCCTGTAGGGGGACTAAGTGAGCCGCCTTGGAAAATCTGTCCATGATCGTGAGGATGACGGTGGTTGTCAGCAGAGGGAGGAAGGCCGGTGACGAAATCGAGCACCACATGGGACCAAGGTCTGCCGTGGATGGGTAGAGGATGGAGCAGACCCGCCGGAGGAGACGAGGACGTCTTGCAGGTGGCACACTGGGGGTAGGCTCAGACGTACTCTTCGACATCCCTCCGTAGAGACGGTCACCAGAAGGTTCTCTGCACCACGGCCACAGTACGCGCCATCCCCGGGTGGCACAGGAGCTTGGAGGAATGGGCCCAATTGATGACCTCGCCCCGGACCGCAGAGGGCACATAAGTCTTCCCCGCTGGCCCCCCGCCCAGGTCGGCCTTGGTCTCCTGTGCTCTTCTGACTTTCTCCTTAATGCCCCATGACAGGGTGCCCACGATACATGAAGGAGGCACCACGGGATGTGATGGCACCTCTGCAGCATCCAAAGAGAATTGTCTGGACAGGGCATCTGACTTGATGTTCTTGGACCCTGGGCGGTAGGTGATGGTAAAGTCGAACCTGCCGAAAAACAAGGACCAGCGGGCTTGCCGGGTGTTGAGTCACTTGGCCGTCCTGAGGTACTCCAGGTTTTTATGGTTGGTCCAAACGACGAACGGCTGAGAGGCCCCCTCGAGCCAATGGTGCCACTCCTCCAAGGCCAATTCGACCACCAGCAGCTCCCTGTCCCTGATGTCGTAGTTCCTCTCTGCCAGGGAGAGGCAGCTGGAGAAGAACGCGCAGGGGTGGATCTTGTCGTCCACGGGGGAACGTTGAGATAATACCGCCCCCACTCCGGAGTCCAAGGCGTCAACCTCCACCAGACACTGCAGTGCGGGGTCCACCTGGGCCAAGATAGGAGGAGAGGAGAACAATGATTTCAATTCAATAAAGGCTGCCTCCGCCTCCCCCGTCCACTGGAAGGGCACCTTGGTGGAGGTGAGGCGAGTGAGGGGTAGGGCAATGATGCTGTAGTTCTTAATGAAGCAGCGGTAGAAGTTGGCAAACCCCAGAAACTGCTGTAATTGTTTCCGGGATGATGGAACCAGCCACTCTACCACCACTTTTACCTTGGCCGGGTCGGCGATGATTTCGTTGTGAGAGATGACGAATCCCAAGAATGAGGTGGATAGGGTGTGGAACTCGCACTTCTCAGCCTTGACAAATAATTTATTCTCCAGCAGATGCTGCAAAACCTGCCTGACATATACCCGATGTTCACCGAGGGACTGGGAAAAGATGAGAATGTCATCTAAATAAACAAACACAAAGGAGCCCAAGAAATCCCTCAAAACATCATTGTTCAGGCACTGGAACACTGCGGGAGCATTAGTCAGTCCAAAAGGCATCACCAGATATTCGAAGTGGCCACTGGGGGTGCAGAAACCCGTCTTCCACTCATCCCCCTTTTTAATCCTCACAAGGTGGTATGCATTGCGAAGATCTAATTTTGTGAACACAGAGGCCCCCTGAAGGGAATCAAAGGCAGTATTGATTAGGGGAAGAGTGTATTTATCCTTGATAGTGATGTTGTTCAACTCCCAAAAATCAATACAAGGCCTCAAAGAACCATCCTTTTTTCCCACAAAAAAACCCCACCCCCACCTCCAAGGAAGACGGTCGAATAATGCCTGAGCTCAGGGACTCCTTGATGTATTTCTCCATCGCTTCCTGCTCCGGGGCCAACAGGCTGTAAAGCCGGCTGGATGGCAACGGAGCCCCCGGCAGGAGGTTAATGGCACAATCATATGGGCGGTGAGGGGGAAGTGACAGCACATGAGTCTTACTAAAGACAGCGCCCAAGTCATGGTATTTGGAGGGAACCTGAGACAGGTCAGGCGGGGGTACGTCAGGGAAACAGAGGGGCACGGAGGGAGAACAAGCAGCAGACTGAAGACAGGAACTTAGACAAAAGGCACTCCATGAGATGATACTTCCTGAACGCCAATCAATGCACAGGTTGTGCAGCCGAAGCCAAGGGTACCCCAAAATAACCAGAGAGGCCAAAAAGGGGAGCACAAAAAACCTAATTTGCTCCCAGTGATTGTCCAATAACAGAACAGAAACAGGAGCAGTTTGACTGGTGACTCTGGCGAGCGGAGCCTTAGATGGCGCGATCAGTTTTAAGGGAGTCTTCAGCTGGAGGCAGGAGAGCCCCAGCCGGGTTGCCATGTTCTCAGAAATAAAGCTCTGCTCAGCCCCGGAGTCGATGAGTGCGTGAGTGGAAATTTCATGGTGATTGTGTATGAAACGGATGGGGAGCAGAAATTTAGTAAGGGCATTTTCCCGGGATGAGTCCGTGAGTCCCCCTACTGTGACCCACGGACCCCCCCTTTTGGCTGAATGGGGCAGGAGGCCAGCTCATGTTCCTCACTAGCACAGTATACGTAAGCACAGTCCAAGCTCCCGGCTGCGCTGTTTCTCGGCCGGGGGCAGCTTAGACTGGTCCATCACCATAGGCTTCTCAGTGTCTAAGGGCTCAGAGGGAGGGAGGGCTAGGAGGGGGGGCTGCGGGGAGCAGCAGAACTGTGAGCCCGAGCGACCGGAAGTTTGACACTCGTTGGCTCACTCCCTCAGCCGGTTGTCAATGCTGATAGCTAGGGAAATTAGCTTGTTTAGTCTGTTGGGCTTATCAACGCAAGCTAACTCGTCCCGCAGGCTAGGGCTAAGGCTGCAAGTGAATATGCTGCAAAGGGAGGTATTCTCCCACCCCACCTCCACTGTCACCACCCGGAAGTCCACTGTCACCACCCGGAAGTCTACAGAATAATCGGCCACAGACTTATTCCCTTGTTTAAGATTGAGTAACCGGGTGGTGAGCACACTATCATGGTCAGAGTGGTCAACCACCTCATTAAATTCACTCACGAACTGGTCGTAGGTTAAGCTAGCATAATCTGGCCGAACCATTATCGCATAAGCCCAAGCTAAGGCCCGCCCCTCCAGGAGATTGAGGACATAGCCAATGCGGCTGTAACTGTTGGGGAAATCCCCTGGCACATGCTGAAACACTATCCCACATTGCAGCAAAAAAAAAACGTGCTTCCCCTAGCTTATCGCTAAAAAGTGTGGGGGTGGGGACTGGAGTCAGCCGAGACTGCGGGGAGGGGAGAGGGGTGGAACTTGCTGGCCCGGCTGCCCCCCCAGGAGCAGGTGGAAAGGGCTGAGAGGGTGTGAGGCGATCCAGGCGTGTGTTGACCTGCATGAGCTGAGTGAGTATGACCTGTTGCTGATGGGATAACTGGTCTACCCAAGCCTCGATGATGCTACGTTTCTGTGCTAAAGCACCATCTGCTGGGTCAGTCTGACGGAGACGTACTGACATGACTGGTAGCAGACTTGGACTCGAAATATACACAATTATCTTTTATTATATATATAGTGTGTGTGTGTGTGTGTGTGTGTGTGTGTGTGTGTGTGTGTGTGTGAAGGAGTGAGACAGCTGGGTGAGCAGAGCACAGTTCAGACTGGCAACCCTAGGAGAAAGCACAGACAGGCGGATGAGTGAACTGAGGTCTGGAGGAATTAATCAGTGAATGTTCAGTCTTATGGGTCGGCTGAAGGGCTGAAGCGCTGAAGAGCTTCCAAGGGTTCCGAGCCAGCTGCTCTGTGTCTAAGCTGCAGCCGAAGGCGAGATGAAGAGGTGCAGGTGAGTTCAGAGTGCAGGTGGAGTGCAGGTTGCGCTCAGGTCCGCCACCAGGAGGCTTCCACCTGTGCACAGGGGAGAAAGGAGGAGAGCATAGAAGGGAAGGAATCCTGAAGGCTTACTTGATGGTGGGGAGCTCAGACTCCCAGGAGACTTGAAGAGCAGGATGGAGCTGAGGAGACGGAACTCCAGAGCAGGACGTGTAGGAATGGCGAGGAGGTCTTACCAGACGGTTGGAGCGTTGACTTCTCCATGCAGACCAGAGAGCAGCGTGGCTTAAGAAGACTGCTTAATGAGATGATCAGGTGTGTGCGGAGCTGTGGAAGCAATTAGGGCAGCAGGCACGCAGAGCGGATCATTACAATCACACTTCTCTCCGGCATTTACACCTCTCCTCGGGGGGGGGGGGGGGGGGGGGGGTTGTCTTTGCTATCCCATTTGATACCCCCCGGTGAGACCTCCTCCTACTGTCCATTATTCTCCCCTTCCCCCTGGCTCTGGGTGTGAGGGAACTTCCAAACTGTGCCCCTACACTGGTTACAAATTCATATCCTGCAGGGTAACTTAACAAACCGTAATGCTGTTATTCCATCTAGTTGCAATGGTCCTGCACTGTGTATATATCTGTGTACATATGTATATTCATTTACTGCAGTTCTTATTATCTTATTGACTATTGCTGTGAGTGCTGCTGTCCTTTTGCTGCTGTAATCCTGGAATTTCCCCATTGTGGGACTAATAAAGGCTGATCTTATCTTATCTTAAAATTTAATGGGGTGTCCTAATTTTTTTCACATGACTGTAGTATATCACAATGTTAATTTAGGGAGAACATTCTCCAGTTAAAAGAGTCACTTCAAACATGATGGCATATTTCCCACTTTCTCCTGGTCATACTTACCCCTGAATAGTTTCACTTGTTGCTCATCTCCGCCCCCTGGTGGAACCAGCGATGGATCCACTCCAGTTCGCCTACCAGCATGGCATTGGGGTGGAGGATGCGGTGATCTTCCTCCTTCACCGTTCTCTGTCCCACCTGGAGAAGCCCGGGAATATGGTGAGGATCATGTTCTTTGACTTCTCCAGTGCTTTCAACACCATCCAACCGATGATCCTGAAGGACAAGCTGCTGCGCGCAGGGGTGGACCAGCACCTGTCATCATGGATCCTGGACTACCTCACGAACCGGCCTCAGTTTGTGAGAACCCGGGACTGTGTTTCCGACACGATCATCAGTAGCACGGGGGCCCCCCAGGGAACGGTGCTGGCTCCCTTCCTGTTCACTCTTTATACTGCGGACTTCTCACACAACACAACACATTGCCATCTACAGAAGTTCTCTGATGACTCTGCGATTGTTGGTCTCATCTCCAGCGGAGATGAAGCTGAGTACAGAGGGCTTATCCAGGACTTTGTGGACTGGTGCCATCGGAACTGCCTCCAGATCAACGCGAGGAAAACTAAGGAGCTGGTGGTGGACTGCCGCAGGCATGGGCAGCCCCTCACAGCACCAGTAAATATACAGGGAACAGACATTGAGATGGTGACATCCTATAAGTACCTGGGTATTCATCTGAACAATAAACTAGACTGGTCACACAATACTGACGCACTCTACAAGAAGGGACAGCGCAGGCTGTTCCTGCTGAGGAGACTCAGGTCTTTTGGTGTACAAGGGGCGCTGCTGAAGACATTCTATGACACGGTGGTGGCATCAGCCATCACTTTTGGAGTGGTCTGCTGGGGCAGTGGCATTACTGCAGCTGATAGGAAGAGACTGAACAAACTGATTAAGAAAGCTAGCTCTGTCCTGGGGCAGCGCCTTGATCCGATGGAGGAGATAGGAGAGAGAAGGACGGTGGCTAAACTGTCATCTCTGCTGGAGTCCGAGTTCCACCCTATGCAGGACATACTGGATGCACTGAGGAGCTCATTTAGCAGCAGACTACATCATCCCAGGTGCACAACCGAGAGGTTTCGTAGGTCCTTCCTACCAACGGCTGTCAGACTGTACAACCTAAGCAGGGCTGCTCGCAGAGATAGCAAAAAGACGTAACAAACTAATAGTTTTTTTGAATGCAAAAGATGCAATAGACTTACACAATGGTCCTCTCCGGCATACAACTAGGAACATACCGGTCGCTGTGGAGGGTGAGAATATGTATGGGCACATAATCATACCATGTAGGATAACTAAATAGACGGTTATGCTGTTTCATCCCACCTAGCAACAATGCTCTGCACTGTGTGTGTTTATATATTTACATATTTATTCCATCTAGCTACAATGCTCTGCACTGGGTGTGTTTATATTTATATATCTATATATTTATTCCATCTAGCTACAATGCTCCGCACTGTGTTTTTATATATCTACATATTATTCCATCTAGCTACATTGCTCCGCACTGTGTGTGTTTATATACTTGCATATTTATTCCACCTAGCTGCAATGCTCCGTACTGTGGGTGTTTATATATTTACATATTTATTCCATCTAGCTACAATGCTCTGCACTGTGTGTTCATATATTCATATATTTATTCCATCCAGCTACAATGCTCTGCACTGTGTGTCTGTGTGTGTGTGTGTGTATATACTGTATATATTTTATAGTAATATGTACATATGTATATTAGCTGCTCTTGCTTGCTTGTTTTTTTTTCTTGCCTTCTGATTGTTGCTCTGAGTGTTGCTATCCCTGTGCTGTTGCAATCCTGGAATTTCCCAGTTGTGGGACTAATAAAGGCTTATCTTATCTTATCTTATCTTGTTCTGTACCTGGCAATGTTTTTGGGCTTTACTGCCATTGGCATCTGTACAGGGAGCTACTAGTTTTCTTGGAGAAATAAAACATCATAATTAGGTTTATCTTCATTCATCCATCCATCTTCTACCGTTTATCTGGGGATCTGGGTCACGGGAGTATCAGACCAGGCAGAGTAGCCCAGACTTCTGCCTGGTTCACATAGCTCCAGGATCCCCATGATCCTTCAAGCAGGTGGTGAGCCCACTGGAAGGTGGACCCATGTACACTGGGTCCTTGATGTAACGTTTTTCATGGAGATCCATTGGACCGCTCTTAGTCCGGCCCTTCACCCAGGACCAGTTTGCCTTGGGAGACCCTCCCAGGGGCGAGTTGTCCCCCAAAGCATAGCTCCTGGGATCATGTGGGCACTCAAATCCCTCCACCACGATAAGGTGGTGATCCATGGAGGGGTTGGTTTATCTTTATAACTCAATTTATCTAATATATAAGAAAATATGTACTGTTTGCAGAGGGATGGGGAAATAAGCAGTTTTTCAATGTAACATTAGATAATTCTTTTGAAGCGATATTATGAATCTTGCAGTAAATAGCACCATTTATATTTACAGTAGGTTAAGGTCCACCATAATGCAGTGCTTAGCTGAGTGCACAATAATCTTTCATCTGTCCGATGTTTTTTATGGTATGGTACTCATGTAGAATTTTGTTTTGTGTGCACCAGCTTTTAATCATGTTATTTATAATTCAAGACCCGTTTAATCAAGAGAACGTTCTTGTTTACAGCTATAGCATCATTAATTTTTATAAATATGATATGAAAGAATAAAGTTGGAAACAAGGAACTAGTGTTTGAGGCAGGTTGCAAAAGTCTTATACAGTTTACATAGCATCCCTGATAAGGTCACCAGCCATCACTGGATGTGGGCAGATACTGAGCTCATATAGAAAAGGAATGAATGTAGCTCTGCTGCCTGTAAATTGAAGTCATCGCCTATGCAAGGATGAACTATGGTATTGCTCAAGGGTCTGCAACATATGGCTCTAGAGCCACATGTGCCTCTTTTGCCCATAGCCAATGATTCCTTAACCCTTTATTGGGCAAAGAACCAAATATTTGGTAACTTCAGGAGGCATTGTAGTACTATAATAATATTAACAATTGTCAAAACAGTCTTCTAATATCTGCCAATAATGGTATAGAGTTGAAACTTTGAATTTTCAAGTATATCAATGAGTGCCCTATAAAGGGCTACGGCCTAGACAAAAATCGTAAAACTTTCTTTGAAAAGGCCACCAAATTTACTAGAAATTTACTAGAAAAAATGACAAATTTGTGAGAAAAGTTGGAAATGTATGCCAAAAATTGTCACAAATTGAGGGGAAAAAGCTACAATTTTACATGGAAAATGTCACAACAAACTTGCATAAAATAGTCACAAAATTTCCGTGGGGAAAAAACACATTTAAAAGTTACAAGTTTTCAAGGAGTAATTTGGCAAATTTACTGTATGTGAAATGTGCTTCAAATTTACCTGAAAATGGTAACAAATTTGCAGCGGAGAATCAAACAAATTTATTAGAAAAGCAGAAAATGTATGCCAGAAATAAGACAAATTTAGAGGAAAAAGTTGCAATCTTATGAGAAAAAACACTCTTGCAAATTTGCAGATAAATAGAACATAACTTTTCTGAAAAAAAAAAAATTCTCAAACTTACTGAAAACATTGCATTTTTATGAGAAAATAAAATGTCACAAATTTATGTGGAAAGAAGCTACAATTTTAACTGAAGAGGTAATAATTTTTCAAAGAAAAATATGACAAATTTATCAGAAAAGCAGAAAATTTATGCCAAAAATCTCACAAATTTTGGGGGAAATAAACTTGTACTGAAAAAGTTCCTGTTCACCTTGGTTTTCAGGCTCAGGTATTTTTGTGGCTCCATGCAGATTTTGCTGGTCAAAAATCTCTGAGTGGCTGTTTGTGTAGTAGAGGTTGTTAACTCCTGGTATAGCTGATGCTAAATTAGACTAATTTACCAGTTAATCACAGGAGAGAGATTAGCAGCAATGAATAATGCCTATAACCACCAGGACTATAATAATGTAGAAGATATGAATACAGTTGTCTTTTCTCCTTTTCACTGATACAATTGACAGCTTTGTCAGGAAAAATTACACCAGTGAACGATTACATGAAAAAACACTAAAATATGGAAAAAAAAAAAAGTTTGTAAAACTTCGATATGTGTGGTTATTTTGTGATTATGCATTGGTATAATAAGTTTGAAAAACATTATAGGCTTTACATTTTCAGCTAAAATATGATGGACTAAGAAAAGTTACGTTTGTCTTTAAAGGACAGCTTTTTATTTGACTTTGCATTTTGGAAATTTAAGAATTCCACGGTCAAGGTATTGGCTTTACAGTTATGTGATTTGTTCTGTGAGTACAATGTTAGGACTGTTGTCTCACAGCTAGAAGATTCATGAAGGAGTCGGAGCCTTTCTGTGTGAACTTTCCACGTTCTCCATGTGGCTTCCTCAGGCGCTTCGGTTTCCTCCCACAGTCCAAAGATGTTAACCGGTGGCTTCAGATTGGCCTTGGATATTTGTCTCTATTAAACCCATAAAACAGAGGATTAATATTGCTACTAGTTATGGTATTTGAGATAAGAAAAAGGTTTATACAATACAGGTCTGTACATGTCTTATCTTGGGAGATCATGCAGCTGCACCTTATTAAGCTGTTCCTTGTTCAGGTGGTGCTGGAAGAAAGCAAATGCATGAATGACAAAGTGTTCCCCACAAGTTCTGCAGCTGAAGGTGGTATCTCATGGGTTGTTGCGTTGGCTGGTTTTACCTATTTCATTTTACCTTGGCAACCAGTCTCTGCATTTGATGAGATTTGGCACGGCTTGCACTGTGCTCTTGTACCCACATTCCAGTCAGTGACCATCTCCTTCACTTTTTTCCTGACTTCAGGTCTCTTTTGCAGCCATCCTTTAGGTTCCTGTGGCCAGTTCCCCTTAGAGAAACTCCTTCCGGACCACCGCATCTTGTCAATATGTTCACGTCAGCAGAGTCTTTATTGCTGGAGGAAGGTAAGCATGTTTTGAGATCATAAACTAATTTTTAATTTTGTAACAATTTCTCTGCATGCATGTGTATACTTTGCCATCTTCTCTGGGCCCCACTGCCACCCACATTTCACTCCACCCAGGCCTAATCAATCAGTCCTCCCCCAAGCTTCTCTCTCTCTCTCTGTGGTGGCTTGGCAGGCCGAGCCCCGGGGCAAGAGAAGCAGCGCCCAGATCTGTTCTGTGTCGTATGACCAGTTATTTTTATCTCAAGTCACTTTCTAAGCCCAAACAGCTCCATCTCCATCCCTTTCTCCTCATGTTCCCTCTCTCAAATATATTTCATATAATTTTTCCTCTTCATTTTGATTATTCCCCCCTTTTTGTTGGCAGAATTCCTGGTTTACTCACCGTACTGTATTTACTGCAGCGTAGCAGTGCAAGATAAGACCACTGGGCACTGTTGTGTGCGTCTGCAGTGAGATGATTCAACTTGCTTTTTTCATTGATGTTGACAAGCATAAACAAAAACCTGTTCTCTCTGCTGGTAAATGGCTGAGTGTTCCTGAAAATCACAAGGAAGATGTACACAAACACCTCAGGTGATGACTGGTGATCACAGGCTTTGGGGAGAGAGGAAAAAAAAAATCTAACGCCACAGTTCTATTTAAAGAAAGATGCATCTTCTTCTTTTGCATTTGCATTTCTTTTTTCAAGAATAAAATCCACATGAGCGTGTGCAAGTACAATTTCTGACTAGCAGCCACGTTTTATAAACATCAGAATCTGCTGCTCTGGAAAACACCTTGGAGACTTGTCCTAGAGAGTTGTGGGCAAGTTGTTTCCAACTAAATATCATGTCAGGGAAGAGGACACACACGCACGCACACGCACACATGGTCCGCTCTTCAAGGAGGAAGCCCATTGTGTGGAGAGGAGATCGATGGAGGGGTCAGGCATGTCAGAAGAGGTAAAGCAGAAACAAGCGGAGGATTGTTTTCTTCATCTCTCTCTCCCCTGCTGTCTGGAGACCCTGCTGGTCAGTGCTTTTACGCCAGGGTACCACCCTTCAGTTCAGGGGGAAGGCGCTGCTCACTTTCAACAGCAAATTTTGTCTGCGGAAATGTACAGAGAATAAATAAAACATGTATGTTGGCAGACAACTGTTAAGAGTGTGCATCTGAACTATGATTGATTTACATTATCTGCTCTTTATAGTCCGAGCATCATCAACTCCTCTTTATCAATATAGTTGTGATTTTATATGCAGTTCTGACAAAGACCGAGATGAATGAAATATGCTACATGTGGAATATAGTGAATATCCCTATTGTGCTGAAAACTACTGGGGGTGGGGGTGGATCTCATCATTTACCAAGAAAAAACAACTTAGAAATGTTTATTATGTGTTAACTGTGACATAACTTGTCAGCAGCCATGTGAAAAACTTTGCACTAATAGTTTGTGTTATTTAGCCTTAAAACTAACCATCCAGAGGTATTTTATCCATTAAAAAATAAATGCATTTGAAAGAAAGTGCACAATCTTACATTTTAAGAGCAATGACCTAGTTTAAGGGTGTGTAAACTGATGCAACATCGTATGTTTTTAAATTATTATTATTATTAATAATAATAATTCCCCTTGACAAATTTGTTTGTTTTTTTTTTTTGTTTTTTTTTAATTGTGCAACTCTTAGGTTGCATTAAAGGCTGAAAAAGTTTGGAAATTATTCATCATGGTCTATTTTTTTATATATAAGATCATAAAATAGGGGCACATGCACTTTTTGTGTGTATTTCTAATTTTGCTCAGTGTTTGTTGGGTACATTGCTTTTTTGGAGTAACGAGTAATGCAATATGTTAATTTAGCATTTAAAGAAAGTCTGTAAATAACATTTTCAAATTAGTAATCCACTACTTTAAAATGTCCTGAGTCACCTCAGCATCTTTGCATATTGTCAGCGACAACTGTGTGTAGCTGTGACGGTAGTTACTGGATGTGTCTCCAGTAGGCTACTATGGGCCCACGGAGGGGCTTCACAAGTACAGTTATTGTCATTAATTAAGCCAGGTGGTACTAGTGTGTCTTTTAGATGCTAAGGAGGTCTCCCGGAGAAGAAAAAGAACAACAACAACAGGAGGGAACGAGAAACGTTGCTGCTAACTATAGCTAGCTTGTACTTCAGAGCATGAAGACTGTCTCAGACTCTGTTAGCATCAGCACCGGATCACCCCAGGGCTGTGTACTTTCCCCCCTACTCTTCTCCCTTTATACCAACTCCTGCACCTCCAGCCACCAGTCTGTCAAGCTGATCAAGTTTGCGGACGACACCACCCTCATCGGGCTCATCTCCAACGGCGACGAGTCCGCCTACAGGAGAGAGGTGGCCCAGCTGGCGTCCTGGTGCAACAACAACAACCTGCAGCTGAACGCTCTGACGACAGTGGAGATGATTGTGGACTTCAGGAAAGTCACAACCCCTCTGCCCCCCCTCATCCTCACAGGCTCTCCCATCACCACTGCTGATTCCTTCCGTTTCCTAGGCACCACCATCACCAGGGACCTCAAGTGGGAGCCGACCATCAGCTCCCTCATCAAAAAGGCCCAGCAGAGGATGTTCTTCCTGCGGCAGCTGAGGAAGCTCAAGCTACCCACCAAGATGTTAGTGCAGTTCTACACAGCCATCATCGAGTCCATCCTCACCACCTCCATAACCGTGTGGTACGCAGGAGCCACTGCCAGGGACAGACTAAGGCTGCAGCGTGTCGTGCGCACTGCTGAGAAGGTGATCGGCTGCAAGCTCCCATCTCTCCAGGATCTGTACATCTCCAGGACCCGGAGGCGTGCTGGCCGGATCATAGCCGATCCTTCACACCCTGGTCACGTACTGTTTGCCCCTCTCCCCTCAGGTAGAAGACTTCGGTCCATTCAGACTAAAACCTCCCATCACATGAACAGCTTCTTCCCCTCTGCCATCAGACTGCTGAACACTAAGTGACTTATTGACTCTCGTGCACTATGTACAGCAGCTCAACCAGACTCATGTCAATCATCACTGTTTTCTTCTTGCATTACCGACTGCACTATATGGTTCTCCACATTATCTGCTGCTCGCTAATATATTTAAACTGCTGACTAGTATTACTCATTCTTATTCTACACTTTATTGCATGTATAGTTTATTTCTTTTATTTTATCATGTTTAATGTTGCAGCATTGCACCAAGACAAATTCCTAGCTTGTGTACTACATGAACAATGGCAATAAATCTGATTCTGATTCTGAAGGAGCTAGCTGCTGGTTGTGAGGCGGATGCCGTGATATCGGCATGCTAACACGTCTTTTTATGCAGGTAACATATTTAGAGGCTGATATAGCGCACTACATTCTCTGGAGAGTATACGTTAATTAAAAATAAGCATTAATTTCCTGTAAGGCATTAGTAAAATACTTTTTCTAAGCAGGCAGCACAGTAGCATAACTTAGGCTACTTTCCATGGCAGTAAATATTGTAACTTAAATATAACATTGCCCAAAACTAATGGTTAGAAATGTAATTAAGTATTGTGCAAAAATCCAGTTTCTTTTCATAAAAATTACCATTGTGAAGCTTACCAACAACTCTGAAATTAAATCAGTATTTAAGAAATTAACATGATGTATAATATTATCTATAATAATTGTGTTCACCTTTGTCTCCATGGACTACAAGATTTACTTAGGCCATTTCTTTTAAATATAACAGATCACTTATAAATGCAGTACAAAGACTTGCTATCTTTGTCACAGCTCTTAATTCCTGCCATCTCGCTGATCTTAGCCATCAGCTGTTATTTTCAGATCCTGCCCCCCCCAAGTGATAAGTGTGGGAAGTAAACATGTGGTTCTCCTCACCACTCCTCCAGCTTCAACCACAATGGTCTGCTTTGTCCACCTCACCGCCCTTGTGCTATGTCGTGGACGATGCACAGGGTTGGCATTGTGCTTAATAAAGTTACAGTGGTCCTAAAATGTCTGCCTTCCCTGGCTAGCAAAAGCAGGCAAATCAGGGCTACAACGAGCTGGAACAAAAGAAATTAAAAGCAGCTTTGTCACAGCCAGACCAACAGGACTGTGGAAAAATGCAGCTATGCAGTGAAGTTCTACTGGGCTACAAAATGCAAATATTTCTTGAAACCTAACTGCATGGGAAATTTTTTGATGCATTTAAATTAAAAGCGATCATGTCTGGAGGGGCAGATCACTGATATGGCTAAATGCTTAGCCTTGGCACCGAATCCAGCTCGTGATTCACTTTAGTTTCCTGGTGACCCTCCTTGTCACAACCTTTTACGGGCCCAGTTGAGTGGGTGGAAATGTGATGGTGATGGAGTTGGAAAGATGCTACACCCGTTTTACTAAACAATAGACAATTCAAAAGGTTTGCAGTGGAAGCTGAGGTGTACTGGAAGGAATTAGTTGGCAGCTCCTTTGGTCTTATACCACACAGGAAGAAAAAGAGATGACATCTGATGTGTGCTGAGTGAACGTTTGGATGGAAGAATAAGTACTGAACATGTGAGCAAATTTTTCCAATGAGGCTACTCACATGAATTGAAACAGGGAAAAAGTATTGAACACAATAAAAATGATGACACATTCAGTACTTATTTCCTCCATTATATTTAGTGGGTGTTTTACTGTGAAATTAGTTAGGAATAATTATTTGTTACCAGTGACGTGCGGTGAGGTTTATGGGTGGTGAGGCACTGACTCTTTCAAAGTCATATTTACAAATATATGAACACAATAGCATAAGCTTGAATTTAATTTCAATTGAAAGTTTGCATGTTTATGATCTGCTAATTTTACATTATAAAATCCAATGATATAAATAATTTATTAACAAAACAACTAAGGCATTTATTGAATTGGCTCTTGATAGAATGTGCAGTGAATTTAAGTTCAGTTCTGCAATGCATGTCTTGTGGCAACCTGGGGAGTGCATAATGGTTTACCACCTTAGACAGGAACAAAGGACGCAAAGTTAACCTTTTGTGTGTGAGAAGTTTCTAGATGCCCTAGTAAGATAACAGGGAGGTGTCAAGGATGAATGGACTGACTGCAGTCGGACGGGGAGATTATCTTTTGTGTGTGAGAAGAGTCTAGAACAGGGGTCGGCAACCCGCGGCTCCGGAGCCGCATGCGGCTCTTTCATCCCTCTACTGCGGCTCCCTGTGGCTTTGGAAAATAAATAATGAGTATTTAATTAAAATGTATTTTATTTTAGTTCATTAGTTTTTAAACTGTAATTCTAAATTTGAAGATTATGGTGATCTTGTAAAATCTAAAAAAAAAAAAATGTGTTAAAGTTTAATCACCGTCAGCGAAAATCAACACGATAACATAAGCGCTCGTCGCTTCCCCGGAAGTCGTCTCCTGCGATAACCCGGATGTGTTGTGTTCAAGCTACTGCTGTATTGCAGTAGCTTGACAGCCCTGCGATTGAATAGTTGCAAACGATTGGACCAATCAAATGGCTCGTTGTACGCTTTTTCAAAGATTCATGGCAGCGTGTTCTCAGGGATGTGATTTTCTGCTAATTCGCCAAATTCCGCTTTATTTTATCTTCCAGGAAGATAAAGTATGTTAAGTACGTTAGCGGCTTGTGGTCCACGAACGCAGTGAAGCTGCGCCCTTTCAGGCAGGACCGGAAGTGGCGTATGGCCAGGTAGAGAGCCATTAACAGAGGGCTGCGCGGGGGATGAAACGGTAATAAAAGTTAACCATCCCCTTTTATGATTCCAAACAGTTTGAAATTGACAGTGCACAGTGGACATTGACTCATAACTTTTGAATATTTCTAAGACTTGGCTACATCAGTGATTGTGCAAAATGAACTGCTCAAGTCTCAATGGAGATTGAAACTGGTGACCTGAAATGAATGCTGAAATTATAAAAAGTAATGGTATGTTGGAATTTTATTTCTATTATGGAATAGATAAAATTAACTGATTTTGATTTGATCAAGTGTTAAAGCATGTGATGGATAATGCTTGATGGAATATTTTAGGAATGCTATCTTCTTGGAACATAAGTCAATATTATACAGTAATAAGTGGCATTCAGCTGTTTGTTTTATGTCATTTAAGCACAGTTCTGGTACTTAAAAATCATAAAAACCCAGGAGCTTCTGGGGGCTTTGCCTGGTCTAGAAGGAGATTATCTTTTGTGTGTGAGAAGAGTCTAGAAGGATGTCATGTTATTTAAGGGAAGAGTTCCTACTGGTATGCCATTCTGTCTATGCTCCTTGTGTGAGTCGTGTAATAAACCGCCTGAACCAAATCCGCCTCATTATTTACACGCTCCACACTGGTGACCCAAGACGAATCATGGAATACGACGGAAGATCCCCAGAGCCAACCTCGACTGGAACCCCCAGCTTCGCGCGCGCTGTAGCGATCAAACTACCTGATTTTTGGCAGCACAACCTGCGCTCCTGGTTTCACCTAACCGAGGCGCAGTTTGCCCTCCGAGGGATATCGGCGGATGATACGAAATTCCACTATGTGGTCGCAGCGCTCGATGCCAGCACGGCTCAGCACATCAAGAGCCTGCTCGATCAGCCACCAGCCGACGGCAAATATGACGCGCTGAAGGCTGCCCTCATCCAGTGCTACACGCTCTCGGATGGTGAGAGAGCAGAGAGGCTTCTGACGCAGACCGAGTTGGGAGACGGTTCGGCCGTGGACATGATGGAGAAGATGCTGAAGTTAAAGGGCACGGACGACGACCACTTCATCTTCACCCACATTTTCCTCAGGAACCTTCCGACAGCGGCGAGAGCGGCCCTGGCCAATTCGTCGTTGCTGGCCAAACAGGACTATTGTGCACTAGCCCGGGAGGCAGACCGGATCATCGTCGCCACCAAGGCTTTCGTGACCATTGCAGCAGCGACGGAGCCTGGCACGTCGACACGAGGAGGCGAGGAGCCGCCAACGGCGGCAGCAGAACCACCGACGGCAGCAGAAGCGGGGGCCAAGGAACGTGGAGGTGACACGCTTTGCTTCTACCATTGCCGCTTTGCAGAGAGGGCACACAAATGTATACCACCATGCCAGTTTAAGCGCTCGGGAAACGCCAAGACCGGGGGTCGGTAGCAGCCGCAACCCTCAGGGAGGAGAACAAGCTGCTCTATTTGACGGACGCACGCTTGGGGAGGCATTTCCTCGTGGACACCGGCACACAGAAGAGTTTCATCTGGCCGACCTACGCTGACCGGCTGGCAGGACCCAGCGGCCCCGAGATGGCAGCAGCAAACGGCTCAGAGATTAAGACCTTTGGTGAGAGGACTCTACTCTTGTCTCTACACGGCCGTACATTTGAATGGACTTTTGTTGTAGCAGCATTGAATTACCATATACTGGGGGCTGATTTTCTATGTGCACATGGGTTGTTGGTAGATATCGCTAACAGGCGCCTGGTTAATGCACTGTCTTTTGACTCTCTCCCCTGTATAGCTCGAGTGACCCGGCCAACAGCACAAGCCGTCACAACAGCATGCGGTAAGTTCCACACACTGCTTGCTCAGTTCCCAGCACTCACAGTCCCGACGTTTTCAGCAGCTATCACTAAACATGGGGTGGAGCATTTTATCACCACCACCGGGGCACCCGTTTTTGCAAGACCTCGGCGCTTGGACGCAGCTAAACTGGCCATAGCGCGCGAGGAGTTCGCTAACCTAGAGAGGTTAGGCATCATCAGGCGCTCAAACAGCCCATGGGCTTCCCCGCTACACATGGTCCCTAAAGCTGAAGGTTCGTGGCGACCTTGCGGCGATTTCTGCAGGTTAAACAACGCTACAGCGCATGACCGCTACCCAATTCCCCACATTCAGGATTTTTCCGTTCACCTCGCAGGAGCGCGCATTTTTTCTAAGATAGATTTGGTCCGTGGTTACCATCAAGTCCCAGTGCGCGCTGAGGACATACCCAAAACAGCGGTAATAACTCTGTTTGGTTTATTTGAGTTCTTGCGCATGCCGTTTGGGCTTAAAGGGGCAGCACAGACGTTCCAACGCATGATGGATGCAGTGCTGCGCGATCTCCCTTTCGTGTTCGTCTACCTGGACGATATCTTGGTAGCCAGCGCGTCCGAAGACGAACACGAAACTCACCTCACGACGGTTTTCCGAAGGTTGGAAGAGCACGGTTTAATAATCAACCCAGCGAAATGTCAGTTCGGGGTGACGGGGATTGATTTTTCAGGGCACCGCGTCTCTCCCAAAGGAGCGGTTCCGCTGCCTGACAAAATGCGTGCAGTGACAGATTTTCCCCGACCGCAAATGGTCAGGGCGCTACAAGAATTTTTGGGAAAGGTGAACTTTTATAACCGTTTCCTTCCCCGCGCAGCGCAGCTCATGCAGCCATTGTATGCTGCGCTCAAAAAACAGAAACCCGCGAATAGGGTCGAATGGACCCCGGAACGAGAGCAGGCGTTCTCGGAAGTTAAAGCAGCCCTGGCAAACGCCGCATTGTTGGCACATCCAGACCCAACGGCCCGCATAGCCCTCACCACTGATGCCTCAAATGTGGCCATAGGGGCGGTCGTGGAGCAGCGCGTCGCCGGGGCTTGGCAGCCGCTTGCCTTTTTCAGCAGAACCTTGCGCGACAATGAACGTAAATACAGCGCGTTCGACAGAGAGTTGCTGGCTCTCCACCTGGCCATTCGCCATTTCCAGTTCTGGCTGGAAGGGCGCAATTTTACTGCGTTCGTTGACCATAAGCCACTAACATTCGCGATGGCCAAAGTTTCAGAACCTTGGTCGGGCCGGCAGCAGAGGCAGCTGGCCGCGATCTCAGAGTTTACTACTGATATTCAGCATGTGTCGGGCAAACTGAATGTAGTGGCAGACTGCCTCTCGCGCACCGTTGTGGCCCCGGTCTGTGTAGGGATGGATTACGCAGCCATGGCTGCGGAGCAGGCTAGTGACGTGGACGTGCGCGCGCTCCAGTCTCGACCAACAGGGTTAAGGCTGGAGAGTAGGACACTGCTTAACGGCATTCCCCCCTTAATCTGCGATGTCTCCACGGGTCGCCCACGGCCTGTGGTTCCGGCCGCGTGGCGCCACCACGTGTTTGAGTCGGTTCACTCTTTGGCACACCCAGGGGTGCGCGCGTCGGTCAAAATGGTAGGAGAGAAATATGTGTGGCCGGGCCTTCGCAAACAAGTGAAAGAGTGGGCGGCAGCCTGCGTGGCGTGCCAACGAGCCAAAGTTCACAGACACACGAAGGCTCCTTTGGAGCCATTTCGCATCCCGGCTAAGAGGTTCGACCATGTCCACGTGGACCTCGTAGGCCCCCTTCCGCTATCACAGGGGTACACGCATCTCCTGACAATGGTGGACCGCACCACGCGCTGGCCAGAAGCGGTTCCGCTGGCGGCAACCACGGCCGAGGAGGTGGTGCGCGCGTTTTTAACAGCATGGGTGGCACGTTTTGGAGTTCCGTCGGACATTACGTCCGACAGAGGCTCTCAATTTGTTTCTGAACTCTGGTCAACCATGGCCTGCAGCCTAGGTGTCTCAATTCACCGCACAACCGTGTACAACCCGCAGGCTAATGGGTTATGCGAACGTTTTCATAGGTCGTTAAAAGCGGCTCTGAGGGCTTCACTGACGGATGCAAATTGGGTAGACAGGCTACCATGGGTTTTATTGGGGTTACGTTCTGCGCCTAAAGAGGATCTGGAAGCTTCCCCGGCAGAACTCGTTTTTGCACAACCACTCCGGCTGCCTGGGGAGTTTCTGCCAGATAATCCTGCGCCGGGCAGCTCCCCGTCTCAGCTGCTGCAGCGTTGCATGGACTCAAGCACACTGCCGGGCCCTGCCCACCACAGTTTTCCGCGCGTTTTTGTGCCTAAAGCTTTGAAAAACACAGAGTTCGTGTTTGTCAGACACGACGCCCACCGCCCCCCACTGCGCCCACCTTATGATGGACCGTTTAGAGTGCTGGAAACAGAGGATAAGCATTTTTTGCTAGACTTGGGGAGTAGGAGGGAAAAAATTGGCATAGACAGACTCAAACCAGCTTTCGTTGTGGCTGACGAGCAAGTGCTGTTGGCGAGGGCCCCTCGGCGTGGAAGACCCCCACGGGGCGCTTCCCAGAGAAAAGATTCTCCAGAGCACCCACACGGGCAGTCAAAAAGTTTTCACCCCCAGACATCAGCCCCCCAGCATGGCAGCGCCACGGAGGCAGCGAATCCTGGCTACAGCAGATACGGCAGAAGATTGAAGCCCAAGCAGCATGCGGACTGATGTTGATGGTTCTACAGCATGTGGACTGATGTTAATGGTTCTATCACAGCATGTGGACTGTTACCCTTTTGTCCTATCTAAGTTGCTGGGGGGGGGGGGGGCAACCTGGGGAGTGCATAATGGTTTACCATCTTAGACAGGAACAAAGGACGCGAAGTTAACCTTTTGTGTGTGAGAAGTTTCTAGATGCACTAGTACAGGGGTGTCAAACTCATTCCATGGTAGGCCAAGACCCTGCATGTTTTGCTTTTACCCAGTGTCTTCAGCAGGTGTTTTCACTGATCAGCAGTCAGTGGGAAGAAATTCAGTGAGATCACCTGTTGAAGACACTGGGTGGAGGTAAAACCTGCAGGGTCTTGGCCCTCCGTGGAATGAGTTTGACACCTGTGCCCTAGTAAGATAACAGGGAGGTGTCAAGGATGAATGGACTGACTGCAGTCGGACGGGGAGATTATCTTTTGTGTGTGAGAAGAGTCTAGAAGGAGATTATCTTTTGTGTGTGAGAAGAGTCTAGAAGGATGTCATGTTATTTAAGGGAAGAGTTCCTACTTGTATGCCATTCTGTCTATGCTCCTTGTGTGAGTCGTGTAATAAACCGCCTGAACCAAATCCGCCTCATTATTTACACGCTCCACAGTCTAAACCTTTTACTGTGAAGGGAAGAAGCAGAAATGGTAGTGCACTCCAGTTGCTTTTGTTTTGCAGAAAGCCAGTTAAAGTTCTGCTGACTACCTCCATGCCTCCATGTTTTTATTTCATTCAACTCTCCTGAATATAAACAAAGTGCAAAGACCCTTGGCTACACAAATAAAATGTATTAAGTTATGTTACAGACAGATTTGGGGGGGGGGCAAAATTGATTAGACGACTTGTTTTAGGCCAAGGAAGAACTAAAATTCTAGCACATTTGCTGTGCTCCCTGTAACTCCACAATCCAATACAAACTAAAGTATGTAAAACAAGTATGCATGGTCTTACCTTTACCTGTAAATGAAATCCATGCCCCTATCCCTCTGGACAAAAATCTCACTGACTTTGTTGGAAAAGTCCTCTTTGTCTTCTTTTAAATCTCTCTGTCTCAATCGAGATTACTGCCAGTTTTGATTGAAAGTCCAGTTTTGAGAATGTTTTAAGTTTAGCTATAAATTCTTCCATTTTCAGTCTGTATAAAATAGGAGCACAAACGGAGTACTTGGTACTGTTGACTTTCTGATTTTAACTGTAGCTAATTTGGCATTTAGAAGAGCAGCCGGGACAAACTCCTGTGCCTACGGTGCTCAAGCACGCCCCCCTCATTGGAGCAACATTCCTGCGCAGCCTCTGATCATGATTTTTAGCTTAAGTTTTATGTCCGATTAAGAAGACTGAATATGTTATACACACACATTAAGTACATTACATAGACTATGGAAAAGGAGGACATGTGGTGAACACTCAATGGACCTGTTGGACCGGTTCTGTGACTCGCATTTCAGGTCAGAACAAAGGCAGGAAGCTTAGCCTTATTATGCAAGGCTGGAGACTGTGGGAGGTCGATTAAAGGATGCGTGGGAGACAGTGGAAGTGATATCATGGAGGGAAATGCATTGTGACTGTCTTTATTATGCCAGGTGGTGAAATGCATTTTGACTGTCTTTATTATGCAAGGTGGTCTGTGGGACATGGGATCTATGAGGTGTGAAGTCCCTGATATTTAAGGACGAGAGTTACTGTTTCATACTCTCTCTTTTTTCTGCTTGGAAATGATGGAGATGTGAATAAAGCTGACTCTGAGAAAGAACGCTGCCTCATCATTTTCACATCTTCCACAATGGTGACCCTGAGACATATCATGGAAGAAAGAAATTCCCCCGGGCCAGCCGCGTCAGGAGCCCCCAGCCAAGCGAACGGCGCTACAGTCCAGCTACCGGACTTCTGGCAGAACAATCCACGCTCCTGGTTCAACGCAGTTGAGGCGCAGTTCAACCTCCGGGGGATATCGGTAGATGTCACGAAATTCTACCACGTAGTCGCAAAGCTGGACAACAACACGGCCCAGCATGTGGAGAGCCTGATCAACCAGCCGCCGGAGAGCGACAAATACGGCGCGTTGAAGGCTGCACTCATCCAGCAATTCACCCCCTCGGCGGAGGAGCGAGCAGAGAGGCTCCTGGCACTGACGGAGGGGGAAAACGACATGCCCGCGAGCCTGATGGAGAAGTTGTTGAGGTTGAAAGACTCTGACGATGATCACTTCATTTTCACCCACCTCTTCCTCAGGACTCTACCGTCAGCTGCGAGAGCGGCTCTGGCCAGTTCGCCACTGTTGGCCCTACGGGACTACTGCGCGCTGGGCCGAGAGGCGCAGCGGATTGTCAACACCACCAAGCGGCGCGCAGCCACGGCCGCTGCAGCGGAACTTGGCGCGACGACTGCAGACGGCAGGAGGCCAGAGACAGCGGTGCCAGACTCACCGACGACGGCGGCGGCAAGGGCCAGGGAGCGTGGACCGGACGTCTTTTGTTTCTACCATCGCCGCTTCGCAGAGAGGGCACGCAAGTGTGTACCGCCGTGCCAGTTCGGGCGTTCGGGAAACGCCAAGACTGGGGGTCGGTAGCAGCTGCGGCCCTCGGGGAAGAGAACAAGCTGCTCTACTTGTCGGACGCACGCTCCGGGAGGCAGTTCCTCGTCAACACAGGCTCCCAGTTGAGTTTCATCACTCCTTCCTACGCGGACAGACTGGCGGGTTCCGGAGGTCCCCTGATGACAGCGGCGAACGGCTCGGAGATTAAGACCTTTGGTGAGAAGACTCTGCTTCTGTCTCTACACGGCCGTGCATATGAGTGGACTTTTGTTGTAGCAACAGTAAATTTCAATGTGCTGGGGGCTGATTTTTTGTGCTCACATGGGTTGTTGGTTGATCTCGCTAACAGGCGCCTGGTTAATGCATTTTCTTTTGATTCTGTCCCCTGTGCAGCGCGAGTGGCCCCGCCTACAGCACAAGCCAACGTCACAACAGCAGGTGGTAAGTTCCACACATTGCTCACTCAGTTCCCAGCACTCACGGTCCCCACATTTTCGGCAACAGTCGCTAAGCATGGGGTGGAGCATTTTATTACCACTACTGGACCGCCCATTTTTGCAAAAGCTCGGCGCTTGGACGCAGTTAAGCTGGCCATAGCGCGCGAGGAGTTCGCCAACCTGGAGAGGTTGGGCATTATCCGAAATTCAAACAGTCCGTGGGCTTCCCCCCTACATATGGTCCCGAAAGCTGATGGATCATGGCGCCCTTGCCGGGATTTTCGCAGGTTAAACAACGCTACAGCGCACGACCGCTACCCAATCCCACATATCCAAGATTTCTCGGTTCATTTGGCAGGGGCGCGCATTTTTTCTAAAATAGGCTTGGTCCACGGTTACCACCAAGTCCCAGTGCGCGCTGAGGACATACCCAAAACAGCGGTAATAACTCCGTTTGGTTTATTCAAGTTTTTACGCATGCCATTCGGACTTAAAGGGGCTGCTCAGACGTTCCGACGCATGATGGACGCGGTGCTTCGCGATCTCCCTTTCGTGTTTGTCTACCTGGACGATATTTTAGTAGCCAGCGCGTCCGAAGACGAACACGAAAAACACCTGGCCACAGTTTTCCGAAGGTTGGGAGATCACGGGTTAATAACCAACCCAGCGAAGTGTCAGTTCGGGGTGGCGCAGATCGATTTTTTTAGGACACCGCATCTCCCCCGAAGGAGCAGTTCCGCTGCCTGACAAAGTGCGCACTGTGGCAGATTTTCCCCGGCCGCAGACAGTCAGGGCGTTGCAGGAGTTTTTGGGAATGGTGAATTTTTATAACCGTTTTCTCCCCCGCGCGGTGCAACTCATGCAGCCGCTGTATGCCACGCTCAAAAAAAAGAAACCCGCGGATAAGATCGAGTGGTCCCCAGAGCGGGACCAAGCATTCTCGGAGGTTAAAGCAGCCTTGGCAAAGGCTGCGTTGTTGCCACACCCAGATCCAATGGCCCACATAGCGCTCACCACTGACGCGTCAGATGTGGCCATAGGGGCGGTCGTGGAGCAACATGTAGCCGGGGTTTGGCAGCCCCTCGCATTTTTCAGCAGGACCTTGCGCGATAGCGAACGTAAATACAGCACGTTCGACAGGGAGCTGCTCACTCTCCATTTGGCCATCCGCCACTTTCAGTTCTGGCTGGAAGGACGTGCTTTCACCGCGTTTGTTGATCACAAACCGCTGACATTCGCGATGGCCAAGGTCTCGGAACCGTGGTCAGGCCGGCAGCAGAGACAGCTGGCCGCGATATCAGAGTTTACCACTGATATTCAGCATGTGGCGGACAAACACAATGTAGTGGCAGATTGCCTCTCGCGCGCTGTGGTGGCCCCAGTCAGCGTGGGGTTAGATTATGCAGCCATGGCCGCAGAGCAGGTTAATGACGCGGACGTGCGCGCGCTCCAGTCTGGACCAACAGGGTTAAGGCTGGAGAGCAGGGTGCTGCAAGACGGTATGCGCCCCCTAATCTGCGATGTCTCCACTGGACGGCTGCGTCCAGTAGTACCGGCTGCGTGGCGCCGCCGCGTTTTTGACTCGGTTCATTCTTTGGCGCACCCGGGAGTGCGTGCGTCGGTCAAAATGGTGGGAGAGAAATTTGTTTGGCCGAGCCTCCGCAAACAGGTCAAAGAGTGGGCAGCAGCCTGCACGGCGTGTCAACGAGCCAAAGTACACAGGCACACGAGAGCGCCTTTGGAACCGTTTCACATTCCGGCCAAGAGGTTCGATCACGTTCATGTGGACCTCGTTGGACCCCTCCCGCTGTCACAGGGGTGCACACATCTTCTGACAATGGTGGACCGCACCACGCGCTGGCCTGAAGTGGTCCCGCTGGCATCAACCACAGCCGAGGAAGTGGCGCGCGCGTTTTTAACAGCTTGAGTGGCGCGCTTCAGCGTTCCGTCGGACATTACATCCGACAGAGGCCCTCAATTTGTTTCCGAGCTTTAGTCGACAATGGCCCGCAGCCTGGGTGTCACAATTCACCGCACAACTGCGTACAATCCGCAGGCTAACGGGTTATGTGAACGTTTTCATAGGTCATTGAAAGCGGCTCTCAGAGCGTCACTGACGGATACAAATTGGGTTGACAAGTTACCATGGGTGTTATTGGGGTTGCGTTCTGCACCTAAAGAGGATCTAGAAGCCTCCCCAGCGGAGCTCGTGTTTGCGCAGCCACTCCGGCTGCCTAGGGAGTTTCTCCCAGATAACCCTGCGCCAAACGCCTCCCCGTCTCAGCTGTTGCGGAGTAACATAGAATCAAGCACGCTGCCCGACCCCGTGCACCACAGTTTTCCGCGCGTTTTTGTGCCTTAAACTTTGAAGAACGCAGAGTTTGTTTTTGTTAGACACGATGCGCATCAAACCCCGCTGCGACCGCCTTATGACGGACCATTCAGAGTGCTAGAGACAGGGGACAAGCAGTTTTTGCTAGATTTGGGGGGTAGGAAAGAGAAAATTGGCATAGACAGACTTAAACCCGCTTTTGTGGTGGCAGAGGAGGAAGTGCTGTTGGCAAAGGCCCCGCGGCGAGGTAGACCACCACGGAGGGTTTCACACAGTAATGTTTCCCAAAGTAATGTTTCCCCAGAACACCCGCAGAGACTGACAAAGGGTTTCTGCCCCCAGACGGCAAATCCCCAGCGGGACAGCGCCGCAGAGACTGTGAACCCCAGCTACAGCAGATTCGGCAGGAGGCTGAAGCCTATCCAGCATGTGGACTGATCTGTATTGATGCTATCACGGCATGCATGTGGTTATTTTCTTGTTGTTCTGTTTTTTCTAAAATGCTGGGGGGGCTTGTGTGGTGAACACTCAATGGACCTGTTGGACTGGTTCTGTGACTCGCATTTCAGGTCAGAGCAAAGGCAGGAAGCTTAGCCTTGTTATGCAAGGCTGGAGACTGTGGGGGGTCGATTAAAGGATGCGTGGGAGACAGTGGAAGTGATATCATGGAGGGAAATGCATTGTGACTGTCTTTATTATGCCAGGTGGTGAAATGCATTGTGACTGTCTTTATTATGCAAGGTGGTCTGTGGGACATGTGATCTATGAGGTGTGAAGTCCCTGATATTTAAGGACGAGAGTTACTGTTTCATACTCTCTCTTTTTTCTGCTTGGAAATGATGGAGATGTGAATAAAGCTGACTCTGAGAAAGAACGCTGCCTCGTCATTTTCACATCTTCCACAGACACAATAAAAGCTCCTACAAGCATTACTTTTTTGACATACATACACAGAGCTGTCACCAGGAACGTGCATCTTGCACAAGCTCTAACCAGGCTGTGGAGGATTGCGCAGTCCTTTTGAGGCTGCATTTGTTGCTGCTTCACCTGGCCTGTCTCCCTTGTATTTGAACAGGAAATGTGCAGATTTGGCTATTTTAAATATGTAAATATTATTGAAATGATTGGAATCATTCAGAAATTACATTTACCTGTAGATCTACAAGACAAATGAATCGGTGAATTCCAAAAGGGCCCAAGTCCACACTTTTTCAAAACCCAGATATTACATGTTTAATGAACTTTAAGAGACAAGCTATCTGATTATGTGCAAAAACGTCCCAAGTCAACTTTAATGCATTGACTATTCACAGCATTGTTTATGCATTGAGTGCAAGAGAGACCCAAGTCCAGGACTTGGGCCCTTCCTGCATGGATTAAACTTAAAGTCATAGGTGGCAACACAAATTTCAGAAATGATATAGAAGTTTCCGAAAATATGTCTGCTCAGGTCACATCCAGATTCTGCCTTCTAAAGCCATCGTGCAGGGTTGTTACATACCCAGAGGAGCCACTCTACAGCGAGCAACTTGGTGTAAAGGCAGCTAAAGTAAAGGATGTTCAGAAATTGGCGAAATATCTTTCACCAGAGGCTCAGCAGTTCCTCAGTAATTTAACAGTTTGTGATGCTAGGCGTGAAGATGAGTCTGACTTTGACGATTAGTTACCAGTAGATGGACCTCTATGTTAATCTGCCCACTTTTAGATGAAAATCTCATTTGCTGGTAGTTATCAAAACAATAGTTTGAATATAAAGTGATCATAAAAGGTGTTTAAAACATGGCATAATTTAAAAAAAAACGTTTTCAACATGTGAGAAATAGATGTTATGCGCTTCTTTTCATATGTTCTTATTGTTTAATTCAAGAAGGGCCCAAGTCCAGGGACTTTAGTTTGCCAATCCTCTGAAATTAAAAAAGTGAAATGCTTCATATTATAGCATTTCTAAGCTATGGCCTTGTGCTATATCTGAGTAAAGTATGAACCATCTGGCATAGAATACCTTTGAGATATGCAATTTATTTGATTTCCTGCAAAAACATATTTCTTGGACTTGGGCCCCTTTTGAATTCACCGATTCAAATTAGGGGACAAATAACAATATATTTATCATTATTTTTTTACTTTTTCATGATAACCTGCCTCCCTTGACCGCACGTCACTGTTTGCTACTCTGCAAAAGGTTTACTGTGTTTAATATTTGTCATCCTTGAATATTTTTGTATGCTCTATTTCATACTACAGCTTAGCCCTACCTACCAAAACTTTTTTTCTTCTAAATTGTTTTGATTTTTTTTTTCTTTTTGGTGATATTTGCATTTGATCGTCCCAATGCTTATTACTTGCACAGTATTCCCACGTGTAGCAACCTAAGCTTTACTTTGCACCCCATGCAGGCTTCGCACTGGTGTCGCAGCCGGCACATGGCCAGCTTTTGACTGATGGCATGCTCTCATTCCCAAGAGCTGCCGGGTCCCCTGGTAGTCTCTTTCCTCCATTGTAAAACTCCCTCAGGGTGTCACCGCTAGTGTGTGTGTGTGTGTGTGTGTGTGTGCGCTCTATCTCTCCCATGCAGGTAGCAAACTGTGACAGCTCGGTCCACAGGTAATAGTCAGGTGGCTGAAAAGACGACCCCCACGGGAAGATGCTGGTCCACCAGATCCCAAGGGATCAAGCAAGTGGGAGAGCAACAGATAGAGAGAGGAACAGAGGTAGGTGGAAAGGTCGACCAGTAAGGGGTTTATAAGTGTTGGCCACTTAATTGATCACCAACCACCATTCAGTGCTGCTTTCCTTGGCTGTGTTGTCCATCAGGTTGATTCTTTGCTTTCTTCTTGCTCTTGTTGTGCATGAAATTCTGCTGCTGCTATGGCATATTCCAGTAATAATGCTATGACTGCATGGTGTGGCCATAGGATGGACGGATGGATGGATGGATGGATGGACATGCATTTGTCATACTCAGATGTTTTAGTCTTTAGTCTTTGTCTTTAGATCTTGGATGGCTTTTTCATGCATTTGATCATGTTAATACATTCCACCAACACACCAACGTAAGACACTTCATAGCAGAAAATTTTTGATGTGCTGTAATTGCTTGAAGATAACCTATCCATACCAAGATGCTGAATAGGCAGCATGTTTGCTGCACAGACTGACCTTGAAGGGTAGACCCCGAATGAAAAAGGTCTCCAAAGACAAAATGTTTGATTTTGAGCAATAGTAGAATATAAACTTTGTCAGCTACAGACACCAGCATCTGAAGCTTTATAAGCATATATTTCTCCAAGCACCTGCATTTGAGTGATGCTCAGGACATACAGGCAGTGGTATTATTTAACATGATTTGCACACAAAATAGAGATATACAGATGGGTGTGAGTGTGAACTTGGTAAACCCTCTCTTTTAAGATAAGATAAGCCTTTATTAGTCCCACAACGGGGAAATTCCAGGATTGCAACAGCACAGGGACAGCAACACTCAGAGCAACAATCAGAAGGCAAGAAAAAAAAAACAAGCAAGCAAGAGCAGCTAATATACATATGTACATATTACTATAAAATATATATATACACACACACAGACACACAGTGCAGAGCATTGTAGCTGGATGGAATAAATATATGAATATGTAAACACAGTGCGGAGCAATGTAGCTAGATGGAATAATATGTAGATATATAAACACACAGTGCGGAGCATTGTAGCTAGATGGAATAAATATATAGATATATAAACATAAACACACCCAGTGTGGAGCATTGTAGCTAGATGGAATAAGTATGTAAATATATAAACACACACAGTGCAGAGCATTGTTGCTAGATGGGATGAAACAGCACAACCGTCTACTTAGTTATCCTACATGGTATGATTATGTACCCATACATATTCTCACTCTCCATAGCGACTGGTATTTTCCTAGTTGTATGCCGGAGGGGACCATTGTGTAAGTCTATTGCATCTTTTGCATTCAAAAAACTATTAGTTTGTTACGTCTTTTTGCTATCTCTGCGAGCAGCCCTGCTTAGGTTGTACAGTCTGACAGCCGTTGGTAGGAAGGACCTGCGAAACCTCTCGGTTGTGCACCTGGGATGATGTAGTCTGCTGCTAAATGAGCTCCTCAGTGCATTCAGTATGTCCTGCATAGGGTGGAACTCGGACTCCAGCAGAGATGACAGTTTAGCCACTGTCCTTCTCTCTCCTATCTCCTCCACCGGATCAAGGCGCTGCCCCAGGACAGAGCTAGCTTTCTTGATCAGTTTGTTCAGTCTCTTCCTATCGGCTGCAGTAATGCCACTGCCCCAGCAGACCACTCCAAAAGTGATGGCTGATGCCACCACCGTGTCATAGAATGTCTTCAGCAGCGCGCCTTGTACACCAAAAGACCTGAGTCTCCTCAGCAGGAACAGCCTGCGCTGTCCCTTCTTGTAGAGTGCATCAGTATTGTGTGACCAGTCTAGTTTATTGTTCAGATGAACACCCAGGTACTTATAGGCTGTCACCATCTCGATGTCTGTTCCCTGTATATTTACTGGTGCTGTGAGGGGTTGTCCTTGCCTGCGGCAGTCCAGAATCAGAATCAGAATCAGAATCAGAATCAGGTTTATTGCCATTGTTCATGTAGTACACAAACTAGGAATTTGTCTCGGTGCAATGCTGCAACATTAAACATGATAAAATAAAAGAAATAAACTATACATGCAATAAAGTGTAGAATGAGAGTAAGTGATACTGGTCAGCAGTTAAAATATATTAGCGAGCAGCAGATACTGTGGAGAACTATATAGTGCAGTCGGTAATGCAGGAAGAAAACAGTGATGATTGACATGAGTCTGGTTGAGCTGCTGTACATAGTGCACGAGAGTCAGTAAGTCACTTAGTGTTCAGCAGTCTGATGGCAGAGGGGAAGAAGCTGTTCATGTGACGGGAGGTTTTAGTCTGGATGGACCGAAGTCTTCTACCTGAGGGGAGGGGGGCAAACAGTACGTGACCAGGGTGTGAGGGATCGGCTATGATCCGGCCAGCACGCCTCCGGGTCCTGGAGATGTACAGATCCTGGAGAGATGGGAGCTTGCAGCCGATCACCTTCTCAGCAGTGCGCACGACGCGCTGCAGCCTTAGTCTGTCCCTGGCAGTGGCTCCTGCGTACCACACGGTTATGGAGGTGGTGAGGATGGACTCGATGATGGCTGTGTAGAACTGCACTAACATCTTGGTGGGTAGCTTGAGCTTCCTCAGCTGCCGCAGGAAGAACATCCTCTGCTGGGCTTTTTTGATGAGTGAGCTGATGGTCGGCTCCCATTTGAGGTCCCTGGTGATGGTAGTGCCTAGGAAGCGGAAGGAATCAGCAGTGGTGATGGGAGAGCCTGTGAGGGTGAGGGGGGGCAGAGGGGTTGTGACTTTCCTGAAGTCTACAATCATCTCCACTGTCTTCAGAGCGTTCAGCTGCAGGTTGTTATTGTTGCACCAGGACGCCAGCTGGGCCACCTCTCTCCTGTAGGCGGACTCGTCGCCGTTGGAGATGAGCCCGATGAGGGTGGTGTTGTCCGCCACCACCAGTCCACCACCAGCTCCTTAGTTTTTCTCGCGTTGATCTGGAGGCAGTTCCGATGGCACCAGTCCACGAAGTCCTGGATAAGCCCTCTGTACTCAGCTTCATCTCCATTGGAGATGAGGCCAACGATCGCAGAGTCATCAGAGAACTTCTGTAGATGGCAGTGTGTTGTGTTGTGTGAGAAGTCCGCAGTATAAAGAGTGAACAGGAAGGGAGCCAGCACCGTTCCCTGGGGGGCCCCCGTGCTACTGATGATCGTGTCGGACACACAGTCCCGGGTTCTCACAAACTGAGGCCGGTTCGTGAGGTAGTCCAGGATCCATGATGACAGGTGCTGGTCCACCCCTGCGCGCAGCAGCTTGTCCTTCAGGATCATCGGTTGGATGGTGTTGAAAGCACTGGAGAAGTCAAAGAACATGATCCTCACCATATTCCCGGGCTTTTCCAGGTGGGATAGAGAATGGTGAAAGAGGAAGCTCACCGCATCCTCCACCCCAATGCCATGCTGGTAGGCGAACTGGAGTGGATCCATCGCTGGTTCCACCAGGGGGCGGAGGTGAGCAAGGAGCAGTCTCTCCAGGGTCTTCATCAAGTGGGACGTCAAGGCCACCGGTCTGTAGCTGTTCAGGTCTTTGGGGTGGGAAGTTTTTGGTACAGGTACCACACAAGATGTTTTCCACAGCTGTGGTACCCTCCCCAGTTTCAGGCTCATGTTGAAGATATACGTCACAATCCCACACAGCTGGTCTGCACAGGACTTGAGGAGCTTTGCGCTGATGCCGTCCGGTCCCAACGCCTTCCTCGCCTTGATCTTCCTCAGCTCCGTCCTCACCTGGGTCCTGGTCAGGGTCAGGATGGGGGGCTGTGTGTTGGGAGTGGGGGGGTGTTGGTGGAGTGGGGAGTGGGCAACAGGACTTGATTTCTTTAGAGGCAGCAGTGGTTGTTGTGCAGACAGGGGGGAGGGCGGTTGGTCAAACCTATTGAAAAACAGATTCAGGTTGTTCGCCCACTCCCTGCCCCCCGTGGCCTGGGGGGGAGGTATTCTGGAGCCCAGAGATGGTTTTGAGGTTTCTCCAGACCCCGCTGATGTCGCTCTGTTGCAGCTTGTCCTCCATCTTCTTCCTGAAGCTGTCCTTGCCTACTCTGATCTTTCTCCTCAGCTCCCTCTGTACGGACTTCAGCATCTCCCTATTCCCCGACCTGAAGATCCTCTTCTTCTCTCTCAGAAGTGTTTTTATCTCAGGGTTGATCCAGGGTTTGTTGTTTGAGTGACGCCGTATGGTCTTGGTGGGAACGGATTTGTCCACACAGAAGCTTAGGTAGCCCGTGAAGGTGTGAATGAGGCCATCGATGTCCTCACCATGTGGATCGCAGAGCTGCTTCCAGGCGGTGGCTTCAAAACAGCCCTTTAGAGTGTCCATTGTCTCCTCAGACCATAACTCCACAGTGTGCATGGCCGGAGGTTGTCTGTGCACTAGGGGTTTGTACACCGGCCGGAGATGAACCAAGTTGTGATCCGATCTCCCGAATGGGGGGAGTTGTGATGAGGTGTACGCCTCCTTAGTGTTTGCGTAGAATAAGTCCAGTGTTTTATTGTCTCTAGTGTGGCATGTGACATACTGGGTGAACATGGGTAGAATGGGAGACAGTGAAACATGGTTGAAATCGCCTGAGATGAGGAGAAGAGCATCTGGGTGTTCTGTCTGCAGCCTGCTGGTTACTGAATGAATGACGTCACGCGCTGTCCCAGCGTTCGCCTTCGGATTTGCATAAATAACAATGCAGATCACGTGTGAGTGTTCTCTCGGGAGATATGTAGGCCTCATGCTAACAGCTAGCAACTCAATGTCTTTGCTGCAGTGTCGTTGTTTAAAAGTGATATGTCCCGGTCTGCACCAGTTGTTGTTAACATACATTATCACTCCACCGCCCCTTGCTTTGCCACTGTCTGGTGTTCGGTCAGCCCGTATCATGTGAAAACCCTCCAGCTCAATGTTAGCATCTGCTGCTAGTTCTGTTAGCCACGTCTCAGTAAACAAAAGGAGAGAGCACTCCCGGTATGTGCTATCGTAACGGGAGATAGCCGCTAGCTCATCTACCTTTCCCAGTATCGACCGTACATTTCCCATGACAACAGATGGAAGGGAGGGTCTGTACCTTATATTTTTTGTCCTCCGCCTTACTCCAGCCCGGCAGCCACGGCGTTTTCGCCTCAGTTCTCTCGGTATGTCGAGTTTTTCCAATGGGACCGGGTGGCGGTTGAATGCTAGCAGCTCTTCCCTGCTGTATCGTATCCTGCTATAAACAGTGGCTCCGTCCACCGGCTCAGGAGACATTTGGGACGATCTGTGTGTCCGTGATATAAGTGGAGTGAAGTGAAAAAAGACGGATCAAAAAGAGAGAGAAGGGGAAAAAGACTCGGAATCGAGCCGCTGTTGCAAAAGGCAGCCTACTGGTGTGGCGCCGGGGAGAAAAAAAAAAAAAAAAAATTTTAGAGGCCTGAACCTCTGATTTCTGCATAGATATCATCCTACTGAACCTAATAACAAGATACATACTTACTACACCTACTGACATTAATGAAATATGGCTTATCTTCCCTAATACCTGTGCATGGACAGGTGGTGAATTGATAGCCTTACTAAAACCTGCAGAGTATTACAGCAGGTGTTGGCAGGATTCTTAATAGCTCTCATGTGTCTGAACATGCCTTGCCCTACACTGACAGTAAGCATGCATTCACAGGATGGATCAAGGTGGATTTGCACGCATGGTGTTCCAAACTTTTTTTTTAATCTTCGCAGACAGACATGTTTGGTGAGGATGTTGAAGGGAGTGGGAGGGAAAGCATCTATTGTGCTGTCTGCTCTTTTAGCCAACCGCACAATTTGAGTCAGACAGTTTACTTGGTCATGGAAACATTCCGACTCATGTGTCATGAGACGGCAAGACCTCTGAACATCTTGTGCTGAATCTTTTTAAGACAGCTCCACTGAAAAGCAACACAAACACAATTCTCCTTCTCTTGACTCCTCTTGCCAGGTCCACCCCTCATCACTCTCTCCAGTTTTTATGAAGGGAGGCCTATCTTTGGACTATCATTTGACATCATGTACACATTCCTCCTACCAGATGCTCCCTTGTGATATGCTGTGTGTGTGTCCTCCCCCTTGCTCTGTGACTCAATGGGTTGCTTTCTTCTTCTGCAGCTCCCCCCACCCATCCACACACAAACATATAGACCATGTCACCCCACAAAGTCCATTCAGCTGACGGAGACGGCTGGCTCAGTGGGGAGAAAAGCCGCCTCATGATCATGGGGTCTGGTTCCTCCCAGAAAGCCACCTTTTCTGTCACAAGGGGGAAACAGACAATGCTTTGTGGGCCATAGAGAGGGAGTCTAGTCCTTCCGTTAAATGCACTGACACCCAGCTGCTTAAGCACGTTGCCAAAACTATGGACCTTTGTTCCGCGCAAGCTTGCTTCAGTCACAATCCTTCCTCGATAGTCAGCTAATGGTGATCAATAGCTCAGCCCTGCTGGAGTGGTCGAGGGTCTGTGGCACCCCACAGGTCTCAGTCCCAGTCCCACTCATCTTGAGACTGATTGCCTGTCACTCTCCACCCTCTCCACACCCCTGACCTGAAAAAGGCACTCATCTCGTCCCCTCAATTAAACCTACACAGCATGTTATATACTCCTTGCTGCTAGTTTCTGGATTTGTCGGGGAGAAAAAAGAAAAAGCAGAATGCTACTTTGTTTTCCTCTAGTTTTTATTGGCTTGGAGATTGTGGGAGACGTGTGTACAACTTCTTATGTTTTTCATCCTGTCTCCATTTTATGATAGCCTCTAAAAAGCTAATGTCTGTCATCTCATCTGCTTGGTGCAATTAAATTCTTCTTTTAGTGGTATTGTGAAAAGGCCTCAGCTAGCACGTCCATCAGAAGAAGAGCTGTGTATAGGAGACATGCTCAGTTAGACTGCATGGTCATAAAGGTTATATTAATGGTTTATGTACCCCACTGCAGGATTGTTAATGGCAAATGGCATTTACTGGGTTCTGCAGAAGAAGGCCATTCAATCCACTGTATGGTTTATCTATCATGTCAAGCGCTCAATAAAAAGCCCTCTGTAATATCAAAGAAGACTCAAGACAAAGACTCTACCCTTGGGCTAGATTTAAACCTTCTCTTGTCTTCTGCATGACAAAATGAATAGTTTATATTTTCAAAATCCCTCTGAAATTAATCAAATTTAACTCCTCTTTGCGCTATGGATAAGTACATGCACAGGGACACACCGAGACAAAGCACACGCTGCAGTATGTCAACAATGTGATCCGTGCACGGTGAAACAAACCCTATTAAAGGAATTTCAGGGGTTGTTTCAAATCTGCCTTCATGAAATAGCTTACACCTGAACCAGAGCTTGAGTTCATTTGCCTTTTCGATTGTTTTAGTGTCCCTTCGTCTGTGATGATGTCATCAAAATGAGGGACCGACTGTACAGAAAAACCTCCGCGGCTTAACAGTTAAGCAATGTTGGCTGAATGCTGGAGACGATAACGATAATGATGATGGAGGTTATCATGGAGTAATTACTGTGCATGGAGGATTCCACACAGTGTGAATGAGTAAAACACCCAAGCGAGAGAGATTGAAAGAGGGAACGAGGAAGAAACATTGATGGGTGGGGGGGCTTTAAATGTGTCGCTTGATTTAAGTGTGTAAGGTTCTGAGCTAATTACATCCAGAACCACAGCCTAGGAACAGATGCCACACTTGTGCATCAATAAATGCTTATAAGTAACTTATTTAGGGCTGCCTGCCATGCAAGGAAATGGCATGACTTAAAGCACAAGTGCCCGGGGGCTATTCCCCGGCTCTTTGTCTTGTCATCCTGCATCTTTTAAATCTATTCACCGCTTCAAAACAACACAGGCAGACAGCAGGGCAGGCAGGAAAAAAACAGTAGAGGAAGAAAAAAAGATACAAATATTCACACTTTGCAGACAGTATTATGTTTGCCGTTTGGGTTGTCTGGCATCAAAGAAATTATGTCTCCTCTTAGATTTGTAAGTCGTCAGGAAGTGATGAGAATGATGCTTTAAGGCCAAGCTCCTGTTTGATGAAATGCAGCTGCTCTTTAAAGTTTTAAGATAAATATATTTTGACTTGAGTGAAGAGCGATACATTGGCCTGACAAGTTGGTGCTATGTTTTATTTAGCTTTTGGTGTCGTCAACAGTCGTCATGCCAGAAAGTTGTGTGCTGTCAGAAATTAAAGGTTGAAGGGCCATGCGCTTTTATGTTGTTATTGCATTGTTTTTCCTGTTTATCATGCGTAGATATGGCAGTGGATGCCACTGTTTTTATTAACAGGCATGACAGATTTGGCTGATAAGTTGACTGCCTTGGCAGCTCCAGTGCACACATGACACTGAGTGTGTAATCAAAACTAGATCTTAACACTCTACTAAGATAACAATCACCGGATTTTGATTGATGCAATTCATTCGAGTGTTAGTTATGAACTGTTTGAGGTTAATCCTAGAAATGCCTTTTTGGTCATTAATGCAGTACGGTGGAAAAAAAAAAAAAAAAAAAGCTTTTTCTCCCTGAATTTACCTATAATTGCTCGATCACCTGCTTTACATGTGCTCGTCTTTCCTGACACTTTCGCAAACACAATGGCTGGGTGCAGTACATCTCATGCTCCCATGCAGCTTTTCTGTACAGTGGTGTGAGAAAGTATTTGCCCCCTTCCTGATTTCTCATTTTTTTGTATGTTTGTCACACTTAAATGTTTCAGATCATCAAACAAATTTAAATATTAGACAAAGATAACACAAGTAAACACAAAATGTAGTTTTTAAATGAAGGTGTTTATTATTAAGGGAAAAAAAATTCCAAACCTACATGGCCCCGTGTGAAAAAGTGATTGCCCCCTAAACCCAATAACGGGTTGGGCCACCCTTAGCAGCAACAACTGCAATCAAGCGTTTGTGATAACTGGTAATGAGTCTTTTACAGCACTGTGGAGGAATTTTGGCCCACTCATCTTTACAGAATTGTTGTAATTCAGCCACATTGGAGGGTTTTCGAGCATCAGCCGCCTTTTTAAGGTCATGCCACAGCATCTTAATCGGATTCAGGTCAGGACTTTGACTAGGCCACTCCAAAGTCTTCATTTTGTTTTTCTTAAGCCATTCAGAGGTGGACTTGCTGGTGTGTTTTGGATCATTGTCCTGCTGCAGAACTCAAGTGCGCTTCAGCTTGAGGTCACAAACAGATGGCCAAATATTCTTCTTCAGGATTTTTTGGTAGACAGCAGAATTCATGGTTCCATTTACCACAGCAAGTCTTCCAGGTCCTGAAGCAGCAAAACAGCCCCAGACCATCACACTACCACCACCATATTTTACCACTGGTGTGATGTTCCTTTTCTGAAATGCTGTGCTACTTTTATGCCGGATGTAATGTGACACACACCTTCCAAAAAGTTCAACTTTTGTCTCGTCAGTCTACAGAGTATTTTCCCAAAAGTCTTGGGGATCATCAAGATGTTTTCTGGTAAAACTGAGAAGAGCCTTTATGTTCTTTTTGCTCAGCAATGGTTTTCAACTTGGAGCTCTGCCATGCAGACCATTTTTGCCCAATCTCTTTCTTATGGTGGAGTCATGAACACTGACCTTAACTGAGGCAAGTGAGGCCTGCAGTTCTTTGGATGTTGTTGTGGGGTCTTTTGTGACCTCTTGGATGAGTCATTGCTGCGCTCTTGAGGTAATTATGGTCGGCCGGCCACTCCTGGGAAGGTTTACCACTGTTCCATGTTTTCCCCATTTGTGGATCACTGTGGTTTACTGGAGTTCCAAAGTTTTAGAAATGACTTTATAACCTTTTCCAGACTGATAGGTCTCAGTTACTTTGTTTCTCATTTGTTCCTGAATTTATTTGGATCGCAGCATGATGTCTAGCTTTTGAGGATCTTTTGATCTACTTTTCTTTGTCGGGCAGGTCCTATTTAAGTGATTTCTTGATTGAGAACAGGTGTGGCAGTAATCAGGCCCTGGTGTGGTTAGAGAAATTGAACTCAGCTTTCCAAAGATGTGATAAACCACAGTTAATTTATGTTTTAACGGGGGGGGGGGTCACTTTTTCACACAGGGCCATGCAGATTTGGATTTTTTTTACCCTTAATAATAAACACCTTCATTTAAAAACTGCATTTTGTGTTTACTTGTGTTATCTTTGTCTAATATTTAAATTTGTTCGAGGATCTGAAACATTTAAGCGTGACAAACATACAAAAAAATGAGAAATCAGGAAGGGGGCAAATACTTTCTCACACCACTGTATATTTTAACTCTATGTTTTACAGCAGCATGGTTGCCAAACTCAAAGAAACAACTGTATTTAAAGCAGTCAAGCCAGAACATCAACTGTGTGTCAATGATGGCCCAGCACACTCCCATAGATTTTCACACAGAGATGACTGATAAAAGCTTCTGCTACATGATGTAAGAGGCCTAAAGTTCTTCAAATTCACTTTGGTTTCAATCCTGCATGACTGACCTGTCCTGAGAACACTGCAGTACATAACCCCATTTCCCACTTGAGTATTTGTTCTCTCTCTCTCTTTTTTTAAATGCAAGAAACTGTTTTGCAATTGATGATTGTCCCTGCGAATAATTAGACTGGTTTGCATTTATTTTTCATGAGATTAATTCACGTCTTTCTAATGAACATTTTGTAACCTCGCACTGCATTCATTCCGTGCTGCATTAACATATTTGAAATATGCATGATCTTTCTGAAATATGCCAAATGTGACTTGCAGGCTCTGCACCATAGGTTGAATCATGTGAATGTGTAATGCTAATGGCACTATGTTTAGCAATACTTATCATAATATACTTAGAAAACAAATTTGCAGCGGAATTGTCCCATAGTCTTGTCTGACAATTTTCATCATAGGCAAATCATGTCCAAAACAATACATGCAAACACACATATACTCCAAATGAATTCCTGCTGATAGATTTCTCAACCAGAACAACCCATTTCAGGACTAATATGCATTGAAAAACTGTTTATTTGCAGATATACCTTATGTACTGTATGTGTGTCACTTTCCATTTTTGCACACACACTTGTTTGCACTTGTGTGTGTGCATATCTGCACCCAAACATAAAGTGTTTGCAATTAGTATTTGTGAACTGTTCCCTTAAGGAGGTTGGGTGGGAGGAGGGGGGTGTTAGGGGGTGGTGGATGTAGAAGGCAGTGGTAAAAGCTGACAAACATGGTAACTTTTCCATGACATCACCGCTCATCTGTTATTAACAGTATTAATGCATCAGGCCGCTTTGCTCTCCTCTCCAGCGCCACCCAAATTAGAAGAATGTAGCAGGAAGAGTACGCATGTTGCTGTTTTATGGGGGTTAAAAGTGGCTCACTGCCAGAATCTCTGCTTTCCTCCAAGGGCTAATTTATCTCACCATTTTTCCTCACTCATTCTTTAAGGGTGCAGATTACCTCAGTAAGGGCCACTAGTGGGACATACTGGGGTGCAGGGGCGTCAGACTGACGGTACTGGTGGAAATACCTACCGAGGGACCCATCTAAAGATTGGAATGTAATATGTTTGTCCAAAAATTCTGCATGGAGACACGAAACACATTGCCCTAAAATGACAGTTTAGTTAACAATTTTTATCCCCCACCAGTTGAAGACGGTAGGAGGGTTATGTTATGGGGCAATACGTCCATCCGTCTGTCCGTCTGCTCGTCTGTCCCACTTTTGTGAAATCATCTCCTGTTGATTTCTCTTTGTTTTGATCCGATTGTTTTGAAACTTGGTACCAGGGTTTGATATACACTGATGGTGTGCATATTGCAATTTGACTTTGATTGGATGACCTTGAGGTCAAGGTCATCCATTGAGGTCAGTTTTTCCCCTAAATCTTGTAAACGCAATAACTACTTAAAGAAATGATGTAGGCTTTTCAAATCAATGCAATAGTTGTATGTAAGACACATCTTGGACAACTTATACCCTGACCTTACAATGGGTTTGGGATCAAAAGGTAAAAGGTCAAAGTTAACATTCCATTTGCACTATTCTTGTACAACAAGTAAAGCTAGGGTCACCAAACTTGGTACACAGGTTCACCCTGTGACCCCGAAGGATGACTATGGATTTGGGATCGCAAGGTCAAATGTCAACATCAAAAGGGTATATAAATGATATCTCGACAACAAAGAAAGCTAGGGCCACCAAACCTGGTACAAAGGTTCACTCTGACATCATGACCTCTGACTACGGGTTTGGGGTCAAAAGGTCAAAAGTCAAGGTTAGCACTCCCTATGCTCTCTTTTTTTTTCCACAATATCTTTATTGAACCTTTTTTTTTTTTTAACAAACATGATACAAACAATCAAACACTAACACTAAAGTACTACAAAAAAAAAAAAATGCACTAAAAACACCAACAACCACCAACAAAATCAAGTCTTCAACAATGCTCCTCTGTTTAGTCTAGACAATCCAATACATAAGTATACATATTATGTTCACCAGTTTGGAATTTACAAGGTCCACACACATCATTCACCTTCTTCTTCAAGAGTTATGTTTAAATTTTTTACATAATCAATAAAAGGTCTCCATATATTCTCAAACACAATTTCCTTTGATTTTAGTATATATGTTATTCTTTCTAATGGAAGGTTTGTTAACATCTGTCTTAACCACTGAGTCACATCTGGTCTATGAGTCTTTTTCCATAATAGTGCAATACATTTTTTGGCATTAAGCAAACTGAGGTCTATGAATGTTCTTTCACTTTTATTAAAATTATGCTTTTCTGGGTACAGACCCAACAAAAACAGTTTAGGATTCAATATGATTTGTTTTGAGATTATTTTTTCAATTGTTACCCTCACCTCTTCCCAAAACATTCTTATTAATCTACATTCCCATAAACAATGAAATAGGGTTCCTTTACTTTCCATGCATTTTGTGCATGTATCTGGTATATTTTTGTTATATCTATTTAACTCCTCCGGTGTAACATACATCCGGATTTACCATTTGAAATGTATCAATTTAAGGCGTGCATTTATTGATTTGGTTTGAGCTTCTGTACAAGCCAATTCCCATTGTTCCTCTGAAATTTCAATTTGCAGATCTTCTTTCCAGTAGTTTAATCTTTTCAGTGAATTTTCACTTGAAGATAGTGTCAATGAGTTATAAAACTCTGAAATAATACCCTTTCTTTTACTATCTTTCATCATCATTTTTTCCAAGGATGAATAAATAGGTCGAGTGAGAGCTTTATTTTGATTTGATCGAATAAAGTTTCTAAGTTGAAGATATTTAAAAAAATGTGTTCTATTGAGATTAAATTTGATCCTCAGCTCTTCAAAAGACATTATGTTGTCTGCACATGGCAAATATAAATCCTGAATCTTTTGTATCCCTTTTAAATTCCATACTTTAAATACAGCGTCCGCTCTCCCTGGTTTAAAATATTGATTACCCCATATTGGACTAAATTGTGACAATAACTGTGGTTCTTTTAAATAGTTTTTAGCTTCACACCATATTTTGATCATATGCTTTACAAATGGATTTTTAACTTGTTTTTGTAATTTTTTTGCCGAATCTGAGTATATGAATATGGGAAGAGGTAAAGGTAAATTGTATGATTCCATTTCAGTCCAGTGAGGGAGATCATTTGATGAAAAATAATATGTCATAGACCTCAGTTGTGCCGACCAATAATACAACATAAAATTTGGACATTTCAGACCTCCACGATCAAATGGTAAATATAATAAAGACAAACGTAATCTAGCCCTCCTGTTGTTCCATATAAATTCCACTAACTTTTTTTTTATTCTTGAGAATAGATCTAAAGGTGGTGATAAGGGAATGTATTGAAATAAATAAAGTATTTTAGGTAAAATATTACTTTTAAGTATATTGATTCTCCCGATCATCGACATTGGTAGTGACATCCATCTCTGAGTTAACTCACTGATATCTGACATTAAGGCTTCATAGTTGACACTGGCGACTGATTCTAGCTTAGGCATAATTTGGATTCCTAAATATTTAAACTGATTTACAACATTGAATTGATTTACCTCAGGGGCTGGGTAATTTCTCTGGGTCTCATTTAGCATTAATATTGAAGATTTAGTTTTATTTATTTTATATCCTGATATTTCCCCAAAATTCTTTATTAAATTCAACAAGGTTGGAATTGATTTTTTTAGATTCGACATAAACAAAATTATATCATCGGCGTACAGGGAGATTTTATGTTCTGTTGGTCCAACTTTAATTCCATATATTTGTGAATGTAAACGTATCGCTATCGCTAAAGGTTCAATTGCCATAGTAAACAGTAAAGGTGAAAGTGGACAGCCTTGTCGACATCCTCTATTGATTTTTATTGGTTTTGAAATATTGTTATTTGTTAGGATTTCTGCTGTAGCATTATTGTATATTATTTGAACCCATTTTATGAAATTATTTCCAAGTCCAAACCTTTGTAGGACTTCAAAAAGAAAGGGCCATTCAACTCTATCAAAGGCCTTTTCGGCGTCCAATGATAGGAGAGCTGTATCCGGTGCTTCTTTATTAAAATAAATAATATTAAATAGTCTTCTTACATTATGGAAGCCTTGTCTACCCTTTATAAAGCCATTCTGATCTCGATTAATAATATTTGGTAAAATTTCTTGTATTCGTCTTGCTAAAATTTTACAGATTATCTTAAGGTCGGCGTTTAATAGGCTTATTGGTCTCATATTTTCACATTTATTAGAGGGCCTACCTGGTTTTGGCAGCAGTATAATTAAGGCATTATTTATGTATGATGGTAAATTATTATTTTGAAATGCTTCTAAAACCATTTCCAAAAAAGGTTTTATTAATTTATTCTTAAATTTTTTATAAAGGTCAACTGGAAGACCATCTGGTCCTGCACTTTTTCCTGATTTCATATTATCAATGGCTAGCCCAACTTCTTCTTGACTAATTTTAGACTCCAATATCTCCCTGTTTTCATTTGGAATACACGGTATAGATAGTTCGTTCAAAAACCCATTTAGTTTTGTTAAATCAGGTTCATTTTTGGTATCATATAATTTTTCATAGTAATCTCTAAAGGCTCTATTAATTTCTAAAGGATCTATAACTACCTGTCCCTTACTTATAATACTGGTAATTGGTGTTTTAATTTCCAATTGTTTAATCTGCCATGCTAATAATTTTCCTGATTTTTCACCTTGTTCATAAAAAGATTGTTTCAATCTTAGAAGACTCGAGGCAGCTCTATTCGCTGATTTTTTGTCGTATTCAGCTCTCAAAATCAGTAATTCATTCTCCAACCTTGGGTCACTTCCTGCATACACTTTTTCCTGAAGATTTTTTATTTTATGTTCCAATTTAGCTCTCTCCTCTCGAGTCTTCTTAGATTTTGATCCTGTATAACTAATAATATGTCCCCTAATAAAAGCTTTGAAAGCCTCCCACTTTACACATGCTGATGTTTGTGTAGTATTGATGTCAAAGAACTCGTCTATCTGTTTTTCTATATACTTGACAAATTCCTCATCCTGAAGCCATTTATGCTGAAATTGCCATCTACCTGATTCCTTTGTCAATTTTTTATCTACATATATTAGACAACAGGGTGCATGATCAGAGATCACGATGTTATCATAAAAGCAGTTTTGAATCTTGGACCTTAATTCTGTGGAAATCAAAAAATAATCAATACGTGAGAATGTCTTGTAGGTACTGGAATAACAAGAATAGGCTTTAACTTGTGGTTTCATTTCTCTCCATATATCTAACAATCTCAATTCTTTCATAAAATGATTAATAGTCATCCTACATCCAATGTGCGTACAATCCAGTCCTGTTGATCTATCCACACCTGGATTCAATGTACAATTAAAATCCCCTGCTATTATATGTTGCCCTGTAAGTGATGATAAGATGAGAAATAAATTAGCAAAGAACTTCTGATCATCTATATTGGGACCATATAAGTTCACAAGATTTATATTTTCTAATAGCAAAGAACCTTGAATGATTACATATCTTCCAAATTTGTCTCCAATTACATTTTTCACTTGAAAAGGAACTGATTTATGTATGAGAGTCATAACTCCCCTGGCTCGGGATGAAAATGAAGAGGTGAATACACTTCCCTGCCATCTACTCCTAATTCTTTTAACATCCTCCTCTATCAGATGAGTTTCTTGTAAAAACACAATTCTTGAACCCATGTCCTTTATTTTATTCATAACTTGTTTAAGTTTTTTTAAATTTTGTAGACCTCTGCAATTCCATGAAGTTAAATTAAGATTAACACTTTGGTCCATGATCAATAGAGAGTTTGGGATTACCTTGCAGTGTAAACATGCTCATACAGAGAAGCAAAAACATGAGTGGTTGAACATTCATCCTACAAACTACACACAAACAAATTTCCCCTTCCCACACTTGTGGCAAACCCCCCAAAATCAAAAGAAAAATTCTGTCTCCCGATATAGCCATCGACCGTTCCACACCCACGGGGAACAGCCTAAGCCACTCCTTCTTCATCCTCCCAATCACCCTTACTCTACTGCTTTTAATGACGTAACATTAACTCTCCTCTGTAGTTTTCCAACTTAACTCCAAAATTTTTAACAACTTTGTACATCATAGTTTTTTTTTGTTTGTTTGTTTTGTTTTTGTTTTGTTTTTTTAATATATAATACAATCTATATTTTGTAAACTTACTATTTACTTCAAGTCAGTCAGATGCCTGTGCAAATGCTTAATTATTCTACCTTATATTTTGTTCATGCTTAGCTCCCACCAGTCTCTTCTTCTTCTTTGATCTTTTTGATGAACTCCTGCGCCTCCTCTGGGGTCTTGAAGATGTGGGTTCTGCCCTCATACGTGGTCAGCAGTCTCGCAGGATAGATTACACCATGACGAATCCCAAGGTTGCGCAGCTCCTTACGTACGGGATCAAACTGCTTCCTCAATTGCTGGATTCCTGTGGCCAAATCTGGGTAGAACCGCACCTGCTGGTCCTGGTGTTTAATCTCTCCTTTAGCACGTGCAGCGTTGAAGATCTTCATCCTGTCTCTGTTGCTAAGAAACTTCATAATTAAGGTCCTCGGCGGTCCCTTATCTCTCCGTGGGCCAATGCGATGTGCTTTTTCCAGAACCACTGCTGATTGCAACTCCTCGCTGCCCAGCACCTCCGGAATCCACTTTTCCAGAAAGGAACATACGTCCCGACCTTCTGATTCCTCTGGAAGACCCACCAGCCTCAAATTATTCTGTCTCGACCGAGATTCCAAATCCAAAATATTATCTTCCAGAGATTTTTTTTTTTTTTTTCCAAAGTGCGCACCTTTAATTGAAGACGGGTGACGTCATCTTCAGCACTAGCGAGACGGAGCTCCATCTGCGCCGTTCGTTCTACACAGTCACCCAATTCCTTTCTTATTCCTTCCAACGCTGTCATAATCCCATCAAATCTAGAGGAAAAGTCCGCTCTCATTGAACTCATGGCAGCCATCAGCGCATCTGCGCCATTCCCCGCAGATATCGCACCGTTGCCAGCCTCCTCCGCCATATATGGAGTTTTGTTTGCTGCGTCACAGACCTGAAAGTCCGTTAATTTGGACTGTTTCGGCGGCTCGCTTTTTCCTTTTCCTGGTTTTCCAGCCTTAGGCTTCGCCGACATATCCTCGCCCAAATGCTGGGATACGTTCTGTCCCAAATGAGAGAGTTATTTGCCGATTTTTTTTCTCCAGGAGCAGAGCAGAGCGAGACACGTCCGTCCTACGTGGCAGCCATAACCGGAAGTCCCCTATGCTCTCTTACTCTAGAACGTATATTGCTCTCTAGGGTCACCAAACTTGCTACACAGGTTCACCGCAGGATCCTGCCCTACAACAATGGGTTGTATACTTTGTTGTATATTCATGGATGATGGGTTTATCATAATTGGGTTTTGCCCCAGTAATTATATTGAAAAGTTGAAAACTGCTGTCCCTCAGTGAGTATTGTGATCTTCAAAGAAAACAGAGGTGGGGGATGTTGCACTCACCTCAGAGTGCTGTTGTTAACTCATACTTCTGTGACTGTTTATTTTTATATATGATTCTTTTTCTTGAAAATGTACAGCTTTCGTATGTTTTTTTCTGAACGTACTGTTTTGGCAGGGGTCTTTGTTTTCCATGGCACTGTATGGATGCAGGTCTTTGCACATGAGATGTGCGTTGGACTGTTGTCTTCTTAGATTGCTTGGAGTTTGGAAGTGGCTTCGTCGCACTGGTTGTTTATGGAGTTGTTTGATTTTTAGCTGGCACTGCTTTAGTTCAACTGTTGCCCGCTAACACTGCTGCCACTGGATGGTGCAGAAACGGGTAGGTAGGTGGGTGGTGGCCCTCATGATTGAGTGGGTTTTTAAAAAAAAAACATTTTTGTGCAGGGCTCTTTGTGTATTTAGTATGTCATATCAAAATCTTTCTGTTCGTCGTTGTTATAAAATCCCAAAAAAATTCTAGACATTTTGAGTTAAACTTTTTAGGTGCATTTCTCAGTTCGTCTGCTGTGTTTCTCCATCTATCTTAATTAGTATAACTGGCATCAAATCTCATGAGACAAGCTATGCTTCACCTGCAAATGCATGCTTACTTTGCCCCATCAAGTGGACTAAAAACTCAGTTGGTTAATTGATACCCAAGAGTTTGCAACAATCACATATACAGATGAAATCAGAAATTCACATACACTGTATAAAAAGGCACAAATTTTTTTTTCAGTGTCTGACTTTAAATCAGACTAAACTTTTCCTGTTTTAGAGCAGTTAGGATTGCTAAATTATTTCTATTTGCTAAATATTTTTTTACTTGCTGAATAATTTTTTAGAGATTTTTTTTTATTACTTTCTTCAAAGTCAGAAGTTTACATACATTTCCTTAGTATTTGGTAGCATTGTCTTTAAACTGTATGACTTGGCTCAAACATTTTGGGTATCCTTCCACAAGCTTCTCACAATAGTTTGCTGGAATTTTGGCCCATTCCTCCTGACAGAACTGGTGGAACTGAGTCAGGTTTGTAGGCTGCCTTGCTCACACACATTTTTCAACTCTGCCCACAAATTTTCTATGGGATTGAGATCAGGGCTTTGTGTTGGCCACTCTAAATCATTGACTTTGTTGTCCTTGAGTCACTTTGTAACTAATTTGGCGGTATACTTGGGGTCATTGTCCATTTGGAAAACCCATTTCTGCCCAAGCTTTAACTTCCTGGCTGATGCTTGAGATGTTTCTTCAACATTTCCACAAAATGTTCTTCCCTCATGATGACATCTATTTTGTGAAGTGCACCAATCCTTCCTGCAGCAAAATACCTCCACAACATCCACCCCCATGCATCACAGTTGGGATGATGTTCTCAGGCTTGCAAGCTTCCCCCTTTTTCCTCAAAATGTAACGATGGTCCTTATGACCAAACAATTCAATTTCAGTTTCATCAGACCACAGGACATGTCTCCAAAAATTAAGATCTTTGTCCCTGTGTGCATTTGCAAACTGTAATCTGGCTTTTTTATGTTGCTTTTGGAGTAATGGCTTCTTCCTTGCTGAGTGACCTTTCAGCCCATGTCAGTACAGGACTCGTTTCACTGTGTATAATGACAATCTTTTACCAGCTTCAGTCAGCATCTTCACAAGGTCTTTTGATTTTGTTCTGGGGTTGATTCGCACATTTTGCACCAAAACACATTCATCTCTGGGACACAGAACCCGTCTCCTTCCTGAGCAATATGATGGCTGGACATTCCCATGGTGTTTATACTTGTGTATAATTGAACAGATGCTTTCGGCTTTAGGACTGTGACTAGGATTATTCTTTGACTTGGCACAGAGGCGTCGTCTCTTCGAATTTAGTCTACTGGTAGGATCATTAGCTTCCCCAGGCGAGCCCGGGTACTGGCGGAGGGCGCGACGAGAACGCTGATCCATTGCCCCCCAATTACCCATTACCCATTACCCATTGCCCCCCATGCAGATATCTACACCCCACCCACTGCCCGACTTTCATCCAGACGGCCGATTTGGAAAAACCCTCCCCCAGCTGACTTTACCATCCAGACAGCTTGGCAAGAGGAATGGGAGACCAAGGAGGTCCCAAACAAACAGCTGGTGATAAACCCCAACCAACAGGTCCCGGGCACCAACCTCCCAAGGAGACAGTGGTCTACACTCAATCGCTTCAGGACTGGACATGGCCCCTGCTTGGCCAGCCTTCACAGATGGGGCAGTAGCCCTAGCCCACTGTGCGCATGTGGAGAGGAGCAAACTATGGAACACATCATAGAGGCTTGCCCGCTCCAAAGACTGGAAGGAGGATTACACACCCTCCATACAGCAAACCAGGAGGCAACTGCTTGGCTTAAGGACTTTGCATTCGCTAAATAAATAAATAAATTGAACAGATGAACATGGTACCTTTAGGCATCTGGAAAATGTACCTAAGGATGAACCAGACTTGTGGAGGTCCACAGTTCTCTTCCTGATCTTCTTCTTCTTCTTCTTCTTTTTCTTCTTTTAGATTTGATTGGCAGTTGGCAACCAGCTTACAGGTGCATTACCGCCACGTACCTCACGCTATATCATCACCCTATCCAGTCAGGAGCTGTCGTCCTTCTATCAACATTGCTGTGTCCAATTGAACCTTAACTCTTCTTCTTCTTCTTTTAGATTTGATTGGCGGCTGGCAACCAGCCTACAGGTGTATTAATAGCTTGGCTGATTTCTTTTGATTTTTCCCATGATGTCACACAAGGAAGCAATATATTTGAGGTGTGCCTTAAAATACATCCACAGCTGTGCTTCCAGGTAACCTATCAAAAGCTTCCAAAGCCATGACATCATCATCTGGGCTTTCCCAAATTGTTTAGAGGCATAGTAATCTTTCTCTATATAAACTTCTGACTTTGAAGAAAGTAAAAATCTCTGAAAAAATTATCAAATATAAAAATTATTTGTCAAATAGAAATAATTTTGGTAATCCTGACTTAAAACAAGAAAAGTCTTATTTAATGTCAGACAGTAGGAAAAAAGTGTCTTTTTATACAGTGTATGTAAATATCTGTTTCAGCTGTATATATAACTAATAAAAGATCAGTACATGTGTTTAGAGATTGATGCATCATCTCCATATCAGTCCCCCCTGCCCTTAGTCAAAACTCTCACACAAAGATGCATGATTACTTGAGTTCTGAAGACTGATGGGTTATACCCCCACAATGAGGGCACGACGGGTGAAAGGTCTAGCTACATTAACAGCCCGTACAAAAGGTCCCCTCCCCCACATTTTACCCATAGTTCCTTCACAGGAAATGAGCTATAAACTCCTGTACCCGTGGCCCAACATTTGGTGCCAGTATCTACTGGGACACAGTTTCTTGTTTTCCCTCTTTAGCCGGTTAGAAAAGTTGTTACATGCTTCTCACAGTTGTTGTGTTTGCTTATGGGATATTCAGTATTTTGAAAGTCTAATGAACACATAAGACATTTATGAAAGTTTTTCCCAGTTGTAAATGATAAGTACAGGATGCAAAGCAACAGCATCTACACCTCAGTAACACTCTATTAACTTTATCTGCAGTGTAAAAGCCTTTAAACTGCAAATAATCAGACTTGAGGCCTTATTAGTACCAAAGCAGCTGGAACATACTTTCTCACAATGTGAAGTGAGTCTTTAAATCCAAGCGCAGTATGTCACGGATATGAAAAAATGTAATCCAAGGTGTCTGATTTCACCTGCAGGGCAGGAGGTGGGGAGCAGTTTTGTAGAAAGATTCCATTTTTTAATGCCTTAAAAATTACCACTCAGTGTTTGTCGACTTGTTTGGGCAATGAGCAAACACTCGTGGCTTATATATACCTCCCAGCCCCACCTCTCTCTCCTGCACCCACAGCTGCAACCACCGGCCCCAATCATTTTGATCTAATTTCCTCTTTTTTTCCTTCTTCCTTTACCTTTCCTGCTGAAATTGATTTCTGCTTGTTTGGTTTGGCAGTAATAAGATCAACAGTAGGATCATGTTTCAATGGCATACTACCTTGAACCCCAGGCAAATGATTTGTCCAAACTTAATAATGGAAATACTTAGGATGTATTGGGAGATGTAAACAGTAGTTGTAATAAAAAAGCGCCGGAAGCTAAGGGCTCCTTTAAGTTGCAAAAGCCTTTCCACTTATGTCGGCCGTACACACCTCGGGCTCTCCCCAAACACGGAGAATAAAATGTATCCCCATTTAGCCTGACGAAAAGTCACCCAATAAAAGCCATTTAACTGGAGTGGGGTCTGGAACGTGGCATGTTTGGCCCTTTGCAAAGTTTGACCGCCAATGACAAAGCTGTCAGCGGAGCAGGAAACAGCTAATGCTTCACTACACAGACAATTAGTTTAAACCACACACACATATGGATGTTGGGCAAGTCCCACTTTACACTTTCATAAAGCTGCAGCACTGTTTGTCCTCTGCTAAAAGGGATAAACAAGACAATCCCACAAGGAAATGATGTTTGCCTCTACTGTTTACATTTATAGCTTACATTTTTCTGTTCGCAAAAGAAACTAAAATGTATTTTTTCCCTCTTAAGCCACAACCAGCCACATGTAGCTCTTATGTGAGCACCTTTTGTTTTTTTAAATGTCAAAAAATTTTGAAAAAAAAGTTGTATATTCATGTGAAAAAAATCTCATATTTATATGTTGAAAAAAAAAAATGCAAATTTATTGGAAAAATATCACTAATTTAAGGGTGAATTTCCAATTTAAGCTTCAAATTTAAGAAGAACAAAACAGAAATGTGCAAATGTATGTGGAAAAAACATCTTTGAGGGAAAACTATCAGATTTTTTTGAGAAAGAAATGTAAATTTAAGACACAAAACTTGAAAATTTAGGAAACAAAAAGGCAGAGTAATAAGAAATATATCAATATAGTGATTATAGAAGGGCACAGTGAAAAAACTCACCTATTTCTAGTGTTGACAGGATAATTTATACTAATATTTTAGTTGTTTTATCTTCATTTAATGTTTGTTTGTTTTGCTTTTCTCCTCTGGCTCCGGAAATATTTAACTTGCTAATGTTTGCTTTTTATTCATATAGGATTTAGAAGGAAAACCTGACATTTATGAGAATCAAGTCCTAAATGCACATTAAAAGACTATTTTATAACAGCAGTGCAAAATTATGAGGGACAACAGTACATATAAAAAAAGTTAAATAAAAAAGATGGTCCTTTTTATGTAATTATCTAAACTGTAGAACTTACAGAAAATGCATATCGTGATATATATTGATACCGTGATATAAAATGACTTATATCGTGATATGATTTTTTGTCTTATCGCACAGCCCTAGTTGAAATATGATCAGCATATCCATGCAGATTTATTTTATTTTGTTTTATTGTAGGCAAAGCAGTCACAACTTTAATACAACTTCAGACATTTATTTTTCAGGCCTTTATTGAGGCTTGTTTGGGATTTTAGGATCTATTGTCTCCTTAAGACTTACCTTAAGCCCTCTACAAAAATTACAGTCTCTGCAATGTGCAAAACTTGCAAAGGTAGCAATTTTTGTGATGTTTATCTTTTCAAAAGGTGCATTATATCTGTGTCAGTTTTTAATTAAAGCCTTCAGGAGTTTTGTTTACAGGCTGCCACCTCACACCTTGTATGCATTGTCCTGCATGCATTCCTCAGAGTGAATTAGATTAGTTTCACCTCTTGTGGATGGCAGAGTTGCTCCATGTTCCTGTGGTAAATGTGAAAAAGTATCCGGTCAGGAAACGCTTCACATCCTCCTTCTCCTTTTCCACAAAAAAAAATAAATAAAATACCGCTTTAAACAAAAACTGGGCTTAAAAGTACATGACCACATTTTCGACACAGTGATTTTGCTCCTGCTGTACACTTGTTGTTTTCATCGTGTGCTTCACTTGACCTCTGGGATCATGCAAGTTTGGCTACATTGCTCAAATGTAAGTCCTGAATTAAACCCTTGTTCTAAATGACCTTACGCTTAGCTGTGCTGCACAGGAGCAGATGGGACTGAAGGTTTCTGCAGCTGCACTCTGGAGAGCTTCTACCCCAAAAATAGACTGATTCACGGCGTGTTTAGCCCTGCGTCGTTCCCAGTGTTGTCTACCGCATGCAGTCCTTGTGACCTGGCCGCAGAATCCAGAAAAAAATGTTATTGCTGAAGTTGTTTCACTTTAAAGGGAGCACAAGTTTTGACACCACAGAACTAAGTGCAACTGAAAATAAACATATAAAGGCGTAATCACATTTATGAACACAAACGAAGCACATGCATGCAAAAAAAGATGTACTCATGCCTAGTTGCCCTCCACCGTTCATCTGCTTTAATGCTGTTCTCTACATACAAAAGCGCCATTGAACTGGCAGCAGAATGTCTCTCCTGTCTATGAAAAATGAAACATGTTAAACAAATTGAATCTGTGCTCGAATTTATTTAACATCTTGTTTTTTTCACGAGTGAATTATTATCATTATATATCGTATTATTCCAATATAAAAGCAGCCTTGGGCATTGTTGAGGCTCACACTTTTGTTAGTGTTGCAACTTTGTCAGAGCACTTTTTAGCATCCCCACTGTGTTTGCTCGTGGATTCCTTTACCTGCTCTGGATTTAAAAAAAAAAAAAAAAAAAAAAAAAAAAAAAAACAGCTCTGGATAAAAACAAACAAAAAAAAAACAGCTCTGGATAAAAACAAAAAAAACCAGCTTAGTCAGTCATTAGTCATAACATGGCACATTGGTGTTTCTCCTCCTCCTCCTCCTCAGCTTGCTTTTTCTGGAACTCTACGCAACCAGAAACCAAACAGGAAAAAGAAAAGTATAAACCATGTGATTTGAAGCTGTCATCTACCAAGCTGTTTAATTTTTTTAACCCTTAGCCAGGGGTAGAAATCGAAACCCTGGAAAGTCGGCCGAAATAAACAGCAGCGTTCATGTGGGGGGTGGATTCGTAAAACACCTGTTTGCAGTATGGGGCCTGAAAGCAGAAGTTGTTAATAGTCGGCCATAAATCGCTCACTCCATTGTTCTGTCACCAAGTTGCAGGCCTGCATTTCTCGGCGGGATTCATGAGGTAAAACTTTGTTGAAAGTGCAACGCCACCACCCTCCCACCGCCCCTGCCTTTAAACGGTTGCAGCATCAGTCGCCAAGCGCGCCGTGTGAAACCTGTGAAGCTATATGAACATGCAAATTTCCCTTTGAATTCCCAGCTCCTTTGCAAGTGATTTGGCTCCCTTTTAATAATCTGCACAAAAACATTTTAACAAATTTGAATAAAAAATTGCTGTCTCCTTTTGTGTCGCACCATTTTGCGACATTGTAAATTAGTCACGGCCCCTCAGCAGTGGCTTTTTGGTGGATTGCTGATATTGAGATTAATGTTTGCAGAAGCACATACTAATTTATCAGAATTTAGCTGCTGTTGACCTTTTTTTGAGGGCTTTTGAAAGGGGTCTTTTTTGCTAATCAGCCATTTGACAACAAACACAAGCTCTTTTTGGGCCACAGAAAGCATTGATGCTGTGCAGAAATTCAGTTTCTTTCACCTGGATGGTGCTATCTTCAAAATGGACCATTGGACATCTCCACCATATCATTGATCCACCAGAAAAAAAACAAAGAAGGGAGCAGACATTGAGGCTGTTCGGAGGGGGGAGGATGGGGGGGGGGGGGGGTAGCAGTCAGTTTGGACAAGTCTGGACGGGACAGGAGGGAGACTTTTAGCCCTCCACCAGCCGTCTCTCTGAGTCTCCGCAGTGATGGGGATCAGTTTACTGTAACAAGCTGCCCAAAGACAGAAGGACACACAAAGGGAGGAGAGCCAAGCACCTGAGGTCAGATGTGCTGATCACTTGCCTGCAGTAAAGGTCATCGTGGAATTCATTCGTTATTTCTGCTTTCAAAGGCCCAAGCCATGTTCGTGGACCATGAACATCTAAAAATGAAGAGCTCATGTGCAATGTTAGTCCAGCTACATGAGGAATTCTAAGCATGAAGCAGTTTTAAAATCAAAAAGAGGGAGAAAAAAAAAAAAAGATAAGGGCCACACCAGCTTTTCGACATTCTCTGTCTAGTTAATGTCGGGAGCCTCTAATAAAAAGCCACCATGTGCCAATTGAGCGCCTACTATTAACAGATTAGAGTGATAGAGAGGCTGTGTGGCTGCGGGGCAACGGGGCCTGCTTCCACGGGCCCTCAGGGCTCCACCACGGGCAGGGCCAGAAGGAGGAGGAGGTGGAGCGAAGTTGAGCGGCTGATGTAGGCCCCAGATAATCTCCCCCACCCTCCTTCTCTTAGCTTTCCATCCACCCTACCCTCTCACTTCACCTCCCCTCTTCCAGCCACCCCACCCAATCCTTTGCACTCTGTGCCCTGGAGCACCTTTTGCAAATACCTGCTCAATATTCTAGTTGGGGGTGCAGGAGTTGGGAGTGGGGGGGGGGGGGGGCTTGTGGTGTGTCTGCAGAGGGGAGATACAACACACAAAAAAGCTGCTTGAAACAAAAAGCGGAACATCTGCTAAAGCGATTGCGGGGTAAATATGTTTGACAATTATTGTTTACAGTGACAGTGGTAACAGTTTCAACACCAAAATCAAAACCCCACCATTTCTCCATTCACAGCGAAACAGATGGGCCTAAAGCGATCCATTAGCAACCTGTCAAAAGCTTCATTCCCAACTTACTTTTATGTCTCTGCTTCTTTGCTGTGTGACTGAGGAGAGGCAATATCGGGGCGTAATGATTATTATCGGCCCAGCATAAATCAGATACCTACTGCTCATTGTGTGTTTGTGCTTTTTCGTCTTGCTGCTTCTTTACTTTGTAGTGTTTACTGTTCAAGGAGAGCCGCTTGAATCCACATTTGTTCTCCCCTCTATTTCTATTATTGTATTATTGATGGCGTTGCACTCTACGTTGCACTTGAAAGAGCCTGCAAAAGAGATACTGATTTTTTCCCCCCCCCACTTACTATTGTTTTTGTTTGTTTGTTTCAGCAGCAGTGATTGTTTGGCTTCATCCAATACTTTTGGGCATTCTTGATTTTCCATGTGAGTGAGATTATTCAACAGTAGAAATTATTAACAAGCTGCCTCTTTTATTACAGCTTCAGAATTTTCACACTATCTTCAGAGATCAATGCCTTATGAGTAAGTGTGGAAAGAAAGGATGTTAAATGCTATGATGTGAGGATGATAATTAAACCACAAGAATGTGCAAGAATGTCATGCAACATACACGTGACAATATTCTGCATTTTTTTGCACTTGTGACTGGCCCGCCAAGGGAGCGCAAATCCTGTACAGCGCTCACATGACAGTTATCCACGACAGTTGCAAAATCGGGACCAGGAAGTGCAGAGACTGCTGGATGAGGAGGCGGCCTCCGAGTCCTTCTGCGTCAGACACAGCAGGGCCTGGGACCAGCTCCACTTCTGCAGAGGCCTATGGGGCAGGGACAGCAGCCCTCCCATCTCTAGCCTTGTCTAGTCAGAGTCGACACCCGTGAATTTTTGGAACACGTTGAAAGTTCTTGTGACACAAGAGCGAGGCCCTGCGACTCACGAAAGGAAATTGCGAACCCCTGGGAACGTTTAATTTGGAGGGATTTTGGAAACTCCCTCGCGAATGCTGTTCTCCAGCTAGTCATGAGCTGTCGCAGCCACTGTAGATCCTGAGTGGATAGATTCAACTTTTCACTCTCAGCTGCTGTGATAAATGTTGTCTGCTGCAGTTGCAAAAATATTGTAATCTGTCAGAAAGACGGACAGCCTTCATATTTCTTTCCATTTTCTGTCGCCATGCTGCCACATGGCGACAGTGACATCTACTTCAACAGATGTTTGCCTGGGTGTTCTATTCAAACATCTTCTGATCAGAGGTGAGGTGGACAATGACCGGTGTCACTTGCAGAGTCAGTTTGCCCAGGGACTTGATCCTAGGTTGCCCTTTTTAAACTGCAGATGTAGCCTAGGTCTTGGAGAGATTTCCAGGGTTATTTTGTTCAGTTTGAACAAAACAGCAAAACAGTTTGAGCAAAACAAATGCATCCTTGTATGCAACTGGTCCACCCAAAAAAACCTTGACTTATTAAGGAACACCCTAAAAAGGACTGTTTCAGACAGTTTTGTAAAACGACAAAGAAATTGTTGTTGGTCTTTAAAACTACACGTATATACAGTATACTGTGTATACTGTATGTCCTTGAGGATGCCAAAACTTAAAATGAATATTGGAAAATGTTCAGTATGGGACCTTTATGTTAGAGCAAGGGTGTCCAGTCATGTGCCATGGAGGCCCAAGACCCTGTTGGTTTTGTCTTCTACCCAGTCTCTTCAGCAGGTGTTTTCACTGATCAACAATCAGAGGGCAGAAATTCAGTGAAATCTGCTGTTGAAGACTCTGGTTGGAGGTGAAACCTGCAGGGTTTTGGCGCTCCGTGGCACATGATTGGACACCCCCGTGTTAGAGTATGATTTAGCTTGGTTTAAGCCAGTAAAGAGGTGGTGTTAGACAAGCATTAGTTGGGTCGTAGGGATACAGTTTCAAGAAAGTGAATGTAAAACAACTAATGTTCTCTAAGTAATGGAAGTAGAGCTGTGTGTGTGTGTGTGTGTGTGTGTGTGTGTGTGTGCGTGTGCGCGCACAGCATCTGTCACTGTCTAGCTGTGACTGTGAGTGCACATCAACAAAGACGGAGTCGTTATCTACCATTAGACTGTCGGCTGCTTTCCCCAGCACTGTACGGCTCTAAATATGCTCAATCAAATAATGTGTTGGGAATAATTAACCCCAGAGCCCCCATTGGTTCTAATTGGCACCTATTAGGGGAGCTGTATGATTTCTTGATAAACAGAGGAGGGAGAGCAAATGGCAGCAGCGGTGGGCGGAGATTTGATTGGTAAGCAAAGTGCGGGAGCGATGCATACCGGGGGTAACCAACATTTAATTATCAATGAGGTTTTCGCAACACTTTAGAGGGGCCCCGGGCATCGTTTCCTTCAGTAGTAGTAATGGGCTCCTTTTAATGGAACTTGTGTTAAACACGGTGCTGCCACTGCAAAGCCCTGGCGTTCAGCAGCAGCCCTTAGTTGTGGCTGCCTTAATTTAGGTGAAAGAAGACAGGGCTCATTTGGGTCACACACTTTGAAAGTGTGTACCGGGGCAGTGGAGGGAGATAAAGGGGATGCCCATTGTGAATTCATGCAGTCTTGCTTTTACGCGTTCTCATTTGCATGTGCTTTGCCACTTCTTTAGGAAATGATTCATTTATTCAGGGTTCATCTATAGCCCTACTCTTAACTATGCTTTTGAATCAAAGAAAATAAAGCACTTCCAACTACTTCCACATTTTAAAATCACCGCACTGGAGCCTCGGTGTTTTAAATGACTTGTAGTTGAATGTCACACGAGAGTCAAACTCCACCAGCTGTCACCACAGTCGTTAATGTGGTTTCCCAGTAAGACCAGTGCTAATTTTATATATATGACTTGATTTATACACCAAAGAAACGCTTGCGCATTCTGTGTTCCATCCATTTGTTTATTCCACACTGTCAAAACATTCTTATTTCTTCCATCATTTTTTAAACATGGAAGTTAACAGACTTTGACAGGTCAGGAACTAGTCACAGCCAATGATATGCATGGAAATCAATATGAGAGCAAATTAACTCAACTGTTACTCATTTGAGTCTTGTTTTCACCTACAGTGCTGTGAAAAAGTATTTGCCCCCTTCCTGATTTCTTATATTTACACTTTAATGTTTCTGGTCATAAAATAAGTTTTAATATTAGACAAAGATAACCCGAGTAAATACAAAATGCAGTTTTTAAGTGATTATTTGGTTTAGTAAGGGGAAAAAAGCTATCCGAACCTACCTGGCCCTTTATGAAAAAGTAATCGCCACCCCACCCCCATGTTACATCATGAATTAACTGTGATTAACCACATTTTTTGGAAAGCTGAGTTCAATTTTCAGTAGCCACACCCAGGCCTGATTACTGCCAGACCTGTTGAATCAAGAAATCACTTAAATAGAACCTGTCTGACAGTGAAGTAGGCTAAAAGATTTCAAAAAGCAACACATCATGCCACGATCTAAAGAAATTCAAGAACATAGAACCAGAAACCTAGAACAACATCTAAAGAACTGCAGGCCTCACTTGCTTCGGTTGAGAAATTTATTTATTAGGATATGCCCCTTGAAGGCTGCACGGTGGTGCAGTGGTTTAGCACTGTGGCAGCACAGTTTACCCTCGGCGCGGGGATCATGAGATCGTGGGTTCGATCCCAGCCCCCGACCAACAGTGAGCTGTGTGGAGTTTGCATGTTCTCCCCGTGTTGCGCGGGTTTACTCCAGGATTTCTCCGGTTTCCTCCCGTATACCAAAAACATGTAGGTTTAGGGCACTCGCGCACGCAGCGACCGGCAGCCGGTGGCTTGTCACCAGACTGCAAACCAAATCTACCTACGGGTACAAATAAGTAACAAAAAAAAAAAAAAAATGCCCCTTGAGATGTAACAGCTCATTTTCAAGAGGGTCCCAACATACAACACTTTGGACACTGCTCCATGATTCAACAATAAGAAAGAGACTTGGCATAAATGGCATCCATGGGTTCCAAGGTAAAAACCACTGCTGACCAGAAAGAACACAAAGCCTCACCTCACATTTGCCAAAAAACATCTTGATGATTCCCAAGACTTTGGGGAAAATATTCTGTGGACTGATGGGACAAAGGTTGAACTTTTTAGAAGGTGTGTGTCCCATCACATCTAAAACTAACTCAGCATTTAAAAAAAAACCAAAACAGCATACCAATAGTCAAACATGGTGGTGGTAGTGTGATGGTCTGGGGCTGCTTTGCTACTTCAGTGCCTGGACTTGCCATAATTGATGGAACCATGAATTCTGCTCTCTACCAGAAAATCCTGAAGGAGAATGTCCAGCCATCAGTTCATGACCTCAAGCTCAAGCCCTCCAATGTGTCTGAATTAAAACAATTCTGCAAAGAAGAGTGGGCCAAAATTCCTCAACAGCGATGTAAAAGACTCATTGCCAGTTATGCAAAGGTTTGATTGCAATTCTTGCCACTAAGGGTGAGGGTAAGAAATCAGGAATGCTTTTTCAGATCACTCTATTTTCATCCATTTGTTTATTCCATTTTCTCAAAGCTTCCATATTGTTTGCATCCTTTTTTGTGGGTTACAGACATTTATGACAGGTCAGGAACTAGTCACAGCCAAGCTTGTGCATGGAAATTCATATGAAAGCAAATTAATTCAACTGTTACTCATTTGAGTCTTCTTTTGTTCACCTATATCAGGCACACTTGATTTAACAAAACAACAACACTCAAATCCAATTAACGCAATAAAAGTTAATTTAGCAAAGAATAACATGTCAAAACATATGAAAAGAATTAAACCAATTAGCACCCTGAGAAACAGTCAGCTGTTTACAATAAAAGAAGTCTGTTAACTAAGAACCAATAAGGTTTTGAATGTTTTGTACTATATATGACTTTCATTTTGAAAACGGTTTTAATGTTTGGGAGAGGGCTAGAGTTTTGGCCTTCATCTGAGGCCTGAGGCTCGACTCTTGCACTGCAGCAGTTACAGTGGGACCACTGCTAGGGTGAAGGGGCTCCAGGCAGAGCCAGGCCCAGGTCTGACCCAGTTTTCAGGGGTTCCTGATAGTAGGCGGCAAGGAGTCTCAGGGTAACTCTCCATCAACACCAGCTCCTGTAATCCGGCCTAGCATGTGCCAATCAAGCCGACCATGATGACAGGCTCATGATGACACGGCCATCGTCCACTCTCCTCTCCTTTGCTGCCTGGACGTCTCAAAAGCACGAAAACATCCCAGCGATTATGGCATTTCAGTGTCAACTGGCATGTTGCGTTTGGCCTGAACCTTGAGATTGACAATGGCGAAACATGTTTGCGAGCTTTGCAAAGTTTATCAGGAAAGGTTGAGGTTTTTTGGCACACGAGTGTTCGACAGTGTTACATACAGTAGATCTTGTTTGTGAAGGCTAACTATCAGATTGCATTTAGATCCACATATTAAAAAAAAAAAAAAAAAAACTCCCAAAACATGCAAAATACAACAAAATCTAAAGTGTAAAATAAAATTTTGTTCTTTAGGGATAAAACTTGCTGAAATATTATAATATGCAAAAAATATGTAAGCAGAGGAGACAACTAAAATGTGAAATTCAGCTAAAATGAAAAAAAGCTGTCAGTAACTGTATTTCTTGTGAATGAAGCCTCATGAAAGGCACAATTTTTTAAAAATGGTCTTCTACATTTTACAGCTGTCAGGGGATCCTTTCTGCGGACACTCACATATAAGCGTAATGGGAGAGAGAGAGAGAGAGAGAGAGCAGCACATCTGACAATCCACTGGCATGAAAGTGAGCCCCTCAAGCTAACAAATTCAGAGAGAAAATTACAGTTTTGTGCGTTTGTGTCAATATGCATGTCAAAAGGTAATTGGGAAATTGTTCTGCAATGTCAAGTCCTGTTGGCAGTGTTTAGCCTGTGGTGAGATCAAAACCATTTCTTCACAGGCTCTGAGAGGCCAGAGCAGCGCTCTCCAACTCTAACCCAACCATGCACGACTTTACTTTAAGCTAATAAAGTGACTGTTTGAGGTAAAGTTATTACATTAATGTCTGCTGCTCTTCTGAAGATGACAGGAAATCCTAAATGCACTTTTGCCTTGTCATGAACTATTTCAATGTAAATACCTCTTTAAGATCAGCTAGGTTGAAATAAGCATGTTTTTATAGTTGTCTGTGCCAGCAAGAAAAATGAAAATGGTACAGTCAATGATCATTCAATTATTTTATTAACAGGGAAACAGTAATGTCTTAAAGTCAACATGTTCTTCAAGATTTTATGTTCTTTTAAGAGTTTTTTTTGGGGGGGGGGCCTAAGTGGTGAAAATAGTCATGTACTTTGATGTAATGACCTTAAAATGCTCACTAATATGCTTTAAGAAAAAAAAGTTTTATTTTAAAAAAGTGCTCTTGTGACTCAGTGGTCAGTTTGCATTACAAGAATGAAGTGTTTTATTAGTGTTGGCTTTAATAGAAAATTCAGCTTTAACTTCCATGCTAGTTTGTAGGATTGTGATGCTTCTATGTGTGTGACCCAACAGTAACAGCCAGAAAACCAAATAAAATTAAAGACAAGACAAAAATTATTACACTGTTAAAAAAAACTTAATCTACCTGAAAAGTTGGTGTTTGGGCTGTCTTAAAATTTGAAACTGACTGAACTTGAGTTTGTGTTTTGTGTGTCTTTACCACTTATCTTCTCAAGTTCGGTCAACTTAAAATTTTAAGGCAGCCCAAACACAAACTTTAGGTTGAGACAACTTTTTTTATTATTATTACAGTGTAGGATTCATACAGATCTGATAAAGTTTTAAACGATTCATCCAAATCAATGATACCATAAAGACTAGCAGCACAACTTCCTGTCAGCACAGCACATCACTGATGTCATCTCTGCCTGAAACTGCATTCTGACCACATGAATTCCACCCCCCCCTTTTTTTTTTCCATTTGGTTCCATCATTGGGACAAAAGTTGAATTTTAAAGATACTCTGTGTTAGCCTTATTTGATGATGATGGTTTTACTTTATCTTCCATCTAAAAATCAAATAAGCAATAAAACTTTATGCATTTACAGAAAATATATAGTTGCAAGCATACTGAAATCTCAGTCAAGTCAATGGGATTTAAGTATATTTTTTAAACTAGGCTTTCATACAGTACTTACCCACCGGGATGAATGAGAATCTTCATTAAAATATTTGTAAAAAAATAAAAAATAAAAAAAAAAATTGGCCATTCCTTGACAAATAAATGATTTTTAAATTTCAAAGATGCAACCCCAGTCTCTGGGAAGGCAAACATTAATGCATGATTCCGTTTTATTCCATACTAACCAGATAAATAGATATCTATTACACAGTTAATTCAATTAAAAAAAATCACCAAAATATGCTATTTGTCAAATTTTTTGCATTTCACAATATGAATATATATTTTTTCTTTATTTTAATTTGGTAACTTATACATTCTTGCATGTATTTATAATAAAAATAATTTTATAGTATTGTTATTATTGGGGTTCACCAAAATGTGGAAGAGAGACAGAATACAAAAGACGCGGAAAAAGGTGGTGTGTGTGTGTGTGTTGGGGTGGGGGGGTGGGGTGGGGTGGGGTATGGTGTGTACCAATCGTTAAAGGGCCGAGCCAATGAGTTGATTAGGTTGGGGAGAGAGAGGAGCTGCTGCGGCTTTCTGTGCGCGCACACACAGTCTAAGTCCTTTATCATGGGGAGGCACCGGCGTGGCCCCGAGCTATTGCAGGCCTGAAGCACAGTACCAGGGAGGAGGAAAAAAAAGAGAGAGCTGGGGGGGGGGAAGGAAGGAGGAGGGGGCTCTATCATCAAACTTCATAATAACGCTGGGGTTTGCCACAGCTGCGCAGTGACCCTTTTATTTTGCTGTGATGGAACAGATAGCTCACTATGAAATAGTGTGAAATTATCATGTCTATTAATTCAGTCAGACATCCAGGGCTGTACCCCCCACCCGTCCTCCTTCCTCTGTCTTGTTTCATTTCTTTATCCGTGGAAATGTGAGATTTCCCCGCAAATGTTGCATTTTTTTTATTTTTTTTTTTTTAAAGTGGAGTGAGTTTTCCGTCGTTGATTCACAGTAAGTGAGGTAGAGGATTACATGAAGCGTTGAGGCTCTGGCTGGCTGAGAACGGCAGAGGTGGATGCGCACGTTGGCTCACTTTGTCTGCGTAACGGGAAGATTGTGTTTGTAAATTTAGCACAAAAAGTACACCTTTTGATTTTTTTTATCAATTAACAAAAATTAATCCTTCCAAACTGTCAACTATTATTATTATCATCTAATCACCTAAGATTTGCTTGATTGGGGTGCTTGAAATTACAAAATCCCTGACTAATCTGGTCACTATATTTGCAGTCATTTGTTAGTGAAGCATAGCCTAAATATTAATATCAATGGAGATTGTGCTGCAAGTTTGACGACCCGACAGCAACGTGGGGAACGAACATAAACGAAATTCTTAAGGAAGAGGAACTGTATTTAAAGATGCGCGATGGACTCGTTTGATAAAAGATTTTTGGACTGATGCACAGTGTGTGTGTGTGTGTTGGTGGTGGTGGTGGTGGTGGTGGGGGGGGGGGGTGATTGAAATGGCGTGTGCCTGGCTGACGGAAGCCAGTGAGGGACAAAGCCCCTGCGAAGCCACGGCCACTCGAGCAATTATTCCTCCACGCTGCATTTGGATTAGTGCAATGGAAAGAAGCATATGTTTGGCCCGGGGCGACACTCCCCCCCTGGCTGACTGCAGAGGATGCAGGGAGAGAGAGGGAGGACGACGAAAACTAGAATATAAACTGCATAACAGAGTATAGGGTGAAGGGAGGGGGGGGAAGCACATTTTAATCCCTTCGTTTTTCATATTTGGACACGAACATGCCATTTCCACCTCAGATTGTGACGTAATAGTGCTGATAAAACACACACACACACACACACACGCAGTCATAACCAACACACCTGCAAGTACAAAGTGAACTGTTCACACGCTCTCATTTTTGTGAATGAGAAAAGCTGCTGGCTGTTTATTCAAAAGCCACTTAATGTTTTCTAATCGATTACCTAATGTCTCAAGTAATCAGGGACCATTTGGTGAAGTCGTTGACCCCTCTTGGCTTCTGTGCTCTGGCTCGCAGAGAGTGGGCAAGGGGCCCATCAGGGGTCAGAGACCCGGCGATGGTGGGGTTGCATGGGGCCTAATGCCCCCAAATGACGGCTGATGTCAGAGTTGAGGACAATTAGCCGTTTTGGCGCTCCGCTGCAAACTTTAAAAATCGCATAATTCGATTGCGCCAACAGCCGTATCAAATGTCATTTGGAGGGACCCAGCCAGCATGACACGGGCAGCTCTGCAGGCTCGGATCCGACACTGTCCTGTTCTTTCGTTTGCACAGCTCCGTTTAAAACTTAAAAATCCTACATCAATAAGAAAAAAAAAAAAAAGAAACTTTCCTCGACACCAAGACCTTTGCACATTTATTTTCCAGACTATTCCCCCAAAATCTAAATCCTTCAGCCGTAACTTAAATATCCCCGTGACTCAGATCGCTCTGTTTAAAAATGTCAAGAAGACAGCTGGGCTTGAATCAAATTCCAGTCATGCCAATATAACATTTCTGTCAGTGCACTGAACAAATCTGGGCCTTATAGCGCTGCCCTATATCCTGCCATGCATTGCCTCGGAGCGTTACAGTGCAGACTGTTGTAGTGATGCCTGCAGGCTGATTAGGGCCGTCCAGACAGTCCCCTGCACCCAGCAATGATTTCAGCATTATCATCTAAATACTTCCTGACCAAAGAAAATGGTGGTGGTGGTTGGGGTGGGGGTGGGGGGGCTCCTTCCTAAAGTGGATGGGACACATTTGTACAGAACTGATGAAGGCGGCGCTGATGTGCAGCTGGTTGCAGATGAAAAGTTGTAACCCGGAGAGACAGGCATGAAAAAATAAATATGTTTGGAGTATCGGCGCACAGGCATTAATTTCTGCCCGAAATTAATCCCGCACATGTATGCGTCGTTTGTTCAGATCTGGCGGTGCAGCTTTAAGAGGCGGTTTGACTGACTGTGTCTGTGCATGTCCTCCCCAACATCTCCGCTCTCAGCTAGAAATACCAACCCAACAGCTCTGCACACAGCTGTCCAAATGCATCTTTTTTTTTTTTCTTTCCCCACAGCAGCGCCAACGGATGCTTCACACTTCCTCCGAAATATTCCACCACAGCATGCCCTTCTTTTATTAATTACTATTTAGGAATGAACTCTAACTGGTTTAGTTTGGTCAATATGCTTTTTTTTTTTATTGAATTATCCAAAATTCAGCCCCGGCTCTTTATTTTATTTTCCTCAAGTGTTTCTTCTGTTGTGAGGCATGTGAGAAAAGCACCTGTTCAAGATCATATTAGAGCAAAAATTACCATTTTTTTTAAAAAAAGGTGTGCAAATTGTTGGGGCCGGTCTGTATAAACAAAGGCAAACAATGGGGATTTGGGAGTTTCTTTAACACAGTCTAATTATAGGCCTTTCCATCATCCCCCCACCATCTTACACTCTTAATGCGCACAAATTTGCGCCATTGTCGCAGACGCAACTATTTCTAATGCGTTTGTCTCGCCCTAAAAAAAAAAGGAAGAAAAAAAAATGTTTTCATCCGAAGCGAACCCCGATAAATTTATTAAATAACATTAGCATTAATGACACACACTTCTCCCTAATACCAATGAATGCCTGTTTAATACGATTGTTTTCCCTTAAAGTGACTATTTATGCTGCCACCCCCCCACCCCCCTACACACACACACACACCTCCCAACCACCATAGCAGGAGCAGCCGGGTAGTCTCTCTCCCCTTTATGAGTGAGCTATTGCGCCCGAGGACAGGATCCCACACACACAATCCGAGGACCGAGCCAACCAAAACAGGGCCTGACAGACAATGCCTCGCTTCACCTGCTCCAGCACCGCGCGTCGCAATTACGCACAAGGACATGTACAGTTAGGCTTCATTCACCCTCCTGCAAATAAATACATAAATACATAAATAACAACTGGCTCAGAATTAAAGCAAGGCCCCCCCCCCCCCAAAAAAAAAATCATGCAGACAATAAATTCGGCTGCTGAGGAGATTGGAGAGGGGAGGGATGGCGGAGGAGGAGGAGCCCCCCCCCCCTCCCCTACAGTGTTACAATATTTTAAACCGCATGGTTACCAGACAGTGAAATGGAGGGAAAGGCGAGAAACAATACCAGGGATGCATATATCAGCAGACTGAGTCCGAGCTGGATATATAGGTGCCACGCCATCAACACACAGTCAAAAGGCAACTCTGGATGTTACGCAACGGCCTGCTCTCCTGCAACCCTGCACGCAAAATAAAGCCAACAAAAAGGGCCACTATCACTTCCATAGCCAAATGCAACCAAATGGTAATTCGTTCTGATACTGAGATATAGGCTGCAATAAAAAAAAGAGCTCTGATTGTTCATCGATTACACTGAGAGGCAAACAGCATAACAAATATTACCGATAACAGCCCAACAGTGGCCAACACCAGGCCTGTGTGCGTCTCAGAGGGGTGCAGCTGCAGGAATGGCGCTGCACACTTCAAACGCCAGTGCATGCATTGTTGTGAGCCGTTTGGCCTGCATAAAGATGCCGTGCTCTGAACCAGGCAGTTTAAAGTAAGATTTTCTTCTTCTTCTTTATTATACTTGAGGGAAACCGTGAGTTCAGCTGCTTATTGCGAGGAGCAATCGTCAGGGGAGGCTTAAACTCAATTACTGTAGCCGTTCAAAATAGGGGGGAAAAATAACAGAAGGAAGGGGGGGGGGGGAAACTAGAAAAACAGCAAGTAGTGAATAAAAAATTAAAAGATATTAATAAAATCCAGATGAAGCGTATCAAATATTTATTTTTTTCTGGGCAACAAAAGACTATAATACATTGACAGGCAGAGGAACTATTGCCAGCACATGTCTATACAATACAGCTAAAACCGCCTCCAATTTGTGGACATTTTCGGACATGACAGGATAGCAGGTGGTCCCCAAAAAATGTTTTTGAATGTCTTCGAACATTGAAGGGAAAAAAAAATGACAGTATTCCATTTATTGCTTTTATGGTGCGTTCAAGGAGAGAACAAGGAGGTGAAACGCATTTCTGATTGGCACAACACATAAAAGCTCGTATAAAAACCAAAATAGAAACACATACGCACAAAAAAAAAAAAGACATTTCTCCTCGGGGTCTCACTTATCTGTCTCAAATAAAAAAAAAACTGAGTAAGGATGATATATATATAGAGAGAAATGGAAGTTTATTTCTATTAAATTTGTTCAGTTGCTTCAATGTCGCCTCAACATGCTACAAGAGGGCTGAATTGAAATATCCCAGAGAAATAAAACACCCCAAAAAGTTCTGTTTTTTTTTTTTTTCTAAGAACCATAAAATCACATGAAGAACTAACCGAATATTCAAACCCACTAAAACAGGAGGCACCAGATAAATAAAAAAAGAAGTTTCAATAGACGCACCATATTTACAATTCCCATTAAATTACACATAAATAAATATGTACATACATGAACACTGATTCCCTTATATAACCGTGAATCGTGTTGAAATTCAAAAAGTTCAAGTTGGTCGCTGGGAGAGAAAGATGGAGAAGAGAGAAAGTGAGTCTACAACAACTGAAGTGATGGCATGGGCATCTGTGGGCTGTTTCCTTGCTTTTCAAGTTTATTATTCACAATACTGATAAGAATTCGTCCTCTTTTCGTTTCTTTTTTTTTTTTTTTGTGTGTCACAATCGTAAAATCGAGATAGGAGGGGTCGCTGGATTTCAGTCCATCCGTTGCAGCTCATAAAAAATAAGGGGAGTCCATAAAAAGTCCTCTGGGTGAGGCCAGCTTTTTCTTCGCCCCTGAAGCTGTTCCTCTGCAGCTTTTCTGTTTTTTTTTTTTTTATAAGATTTCAGATGGGTCAGGTGTTGGGAGAAGTATAGAAGAAGGAGATTCTTGCGTTATTTCCCCTGATTCCAAAGTGGGATGTAAAAATTAAAAAAAAAAAAACATGTAAAACCGCGCAAGATCGGGAAGTGGCACGTTTAACTTTATCAATAATATTTATAAGGTATTTATAGTATTTATATTGGATGGGTGGGTGGTGGTGGTGCGTTCAGGGCCCCCACGGTGGAGACGGACACGGCAGCATCACTTTCTGTGCTTCTCGTCTTTGTCCCCGCCTTTAGTGCCGTTATCCGAGTGACTGTTGGGGTTGTTGTTGAGGTACATTTTGTCCATGGCTTTGATGGCCTCGGTCAGATAGTTCTGCAGGGCCGTGACGGCCGCGCACAGCGCTGGGGTCCCGAAGCCGTGCGAGATGAGACTGAAGTGGGTCAGACAGCTCTGGATGCCCGGTTCCAGGATGGGCTGCGGCCGAGAGTTGCCCAGCGGCGAGCGGTCCTGGGACAGCAGGTCCGTGAACTCTTTGCACACCTGCCTGCAAGAGGAAGAGGAGACAGAGCGGTGAGAGTCTGGGTGGGAAAAAAAAAAAAAAAAAAAGCCTAGGGTGTATTTTAATGTGACGAAAAGAGGCCAAATCAAAGTGGGCACTCTGACCCCACAGGGAGCAGGGTTATCGGTTGTAGATGGTGCAGCCTACATATAAATAAACATCTTATTTTAACACATGCATCACAGCATATCGGTTGGCTGAACCTGTGTGTTTGTTTTTTCTTCTTCATTTCCAAAAATAACACTTTCCCTTAATAAACAAGACAGAGAAAGAAAAAATGTCCCGGAGCAACAAACAGGTGGAAACTAACCCCGCAGCTCCTATATTTTAATTAGATTGCAGAATGAATTGAATTTTAAAAGATTTAAAACACATACAGTATAACTGATAATCAATTATTAGTTTGAATGGAATTAATAAAACATTTTTTTAAATATGAAAAAAGAATAAGCGAGTATTTTTTTTATTTATAGCAAACAGCTTTTCAGTCATCAATAATAAAAGGCCTCTGTTTGTCTCCCGTGTTTTCCTTGATGCACCAGTAAATACCAGTAGCATCTGGATGGAAACCAGCAGTGTGTCAGTGAAATCAGTCAGGAAAAAAAATCCAAAATGTTGCTGTGGGAGCTGTGGATGAGGAGGAGGGCCCAGCCACCACGGCTCAACAACACTGGCCTGTATTTAGCCAGCTTTGTAATTACCAGTTTAGGATATCATATAGGAGCACCTGTTTAAATAGAGCTGAGGACGAGGGCCTGAATGACAGCCGTAATTAAGACAGAGGAGAAGCGTGCAGGTATGAAAAAAAATTATTATTAATGTTGGAATAGAAGTTGTCTATAGTGGCATGGAAAAATGTAAACAAGTGTTTTTTTTTTTTAAAAAAAGGGTGGAATATAAAAAGAAAGTAAAAAAAAAACAACTTGTGGAAAGTGTGAGGTGTGTGTAACTTGGTAATATGTCTCTCTCACACACACACACGCACGCACGCGCGCGCGCACACACACACACACACACACCCGTTGGCACATGCTGGGACGCATTTGTCGTGACACGGTGAAATGTGATGACAGCACTTACTTTGTGGCCAGTAGCATGTTTTTTCTTTGGACTTGTTCATTTGGGTCGGAATGCTGCCGGTTTACGTATTCAGCTATCGCCTTGGCCGGGAACTCGGTCTCACACACATAACCGAAGTCCCTGGCAAGATGCACCGCTTCGCCTGAGAAGAAGAAGAAGAAGAGGGGGGGGGGAAAGACAAGAAAGGAATGAGGGCTGCATCAAAACGCAGAGAAGTCCTGCACGTGAGCTGGGCTGCGGGGTCCGCTGTGTTCACGCGCTCAGACGGCGGGGTTGCGGCTGCGCGTCACGACCATCAGCGACCACGGTGATAGCGGCAATAACAGGAAGGGATGATAACACAGTCGTGCGTGCAGCAGCTCCTTTTCGTCATACCGTGAGAAGAGTTAATATAGTTAATATAGAGGAGAAGCTATAAGTGGATTTGGGAATATAGACGGAGCGTCGTGCGCAGCACCGTGTCATTGATTGCCAGTACCCGCGCGTCACTGAAAGTCCAGCAGATCGCAGCAGTTTTAAAGGGCTAAACTCCAAAGCTCTCTTTTGCTTTTGCAAACTTCTGCTGCGAGAACTGCTGGTTTTATTCCGTCCCCTCTTCAGGCTTTCCTTCCCTAAAGTCCTTGGCTTTAATTTCCTGAAGCAGTTGAGTTTTTTTTACTGCGGGGCTTCCTGCCCATAAGCCTTTTGCTCCGGAAGAACGCATGCGCCAATTAGCATCAAAGCTGAAATGAAGTCCACCCAACTATTTTCCATAAAATGGAGTGGATCATAAACAGTGACAGCACATCCACCACCCCTCCACCTCCCCAAGTCTCTGTCACCCCCCCCCCCCACCCAACTGCCCCCTTATTACTCACAATCAAACATTTCTCCGGGCTCATTACAATACAGGCCCGAATTTCTACGAAACGCAATGAATATTGCATTGGCTGCTCCTCCGCAATAATGATTAACGGAGACCAACCAAGCGTCGCAGGCTTTCACCTTTGCAAACCAGCAGCACACCAAATACCACTGCACTGAATAATAAGGTTCAACTCTGCAAGCAAAATGGATTTATCCAGTCGCGTAAAAGGCATCTTTTTTTCTGCACCGACAATAATTGACTAATTTATATTTTAATAGGCCCAAAATATATAGCCTGCAATAGGTCAGCGCCACGCCATTTACATGCAATAAAAAACTCTCCACTAAAAACCAAAGCATGGGCAAGCTATTAACGAAAAAAAAATTAAGTCACCATTAAAAACCAGCCCCGCACTGTTCTGTGCAGGGCTGTATTCAGGTTTGAAACAATGCAGGGTTAATAAATCAATCGACTCCTCCATCCATGAGGTGAAGCAGCTCAGCGGCGCCCGATAAACAAGCAGCACTCAATAATTAACTGGACTTCAACACAAATTAATCCAGTGTATAAACTAGGCCAGCCGCCGACCTGCGCGCGCTCCTGAAAGCCAAGGCCAGCGCCGCCACAGTCACCAGCACCATCCTCCCCATGTATATGTGCGCGCCCGCCTCACGCGCGCGCGCGCACCCCGCAGACACACACACATCCTTCATGCTTTATTACTTGCGAGGCAAAGTCGGTCCACATTACACGGATGAGCGCATATGCTGATTTCCAACACGGAGAAAGAAAGAAAGAGAGAGAGAGCGAGAGAGAGAGAGGGAGAGGGAGGAGAGAGAGAGAGAGATCCAGTTTGCCAAGCGCATGATATCGCGGGAGTTCCGCCATCATCAGCGAGATCGCGATTCACAGCAGCCGACTTACCTTCCACTAGTGACGTCAGCAGGGTTACGTTGGCCGCCTTGCGTCTGCCCGCAGGTAGATTCAGACCGATTTTATCCAGCTTCTCTCTTAAACACCTTCCCCCGTTCTTAGACTTGGCCCTGAGACAGTAAAGCAAAGCAGATCCCACTGTTACACAGGCAGGGCTCATCTGTGCAGGAGCTAATTTCTTTGACATGTAAATGCTGCAGACAGACATGAAATTAAGAAGAAAATAGCCTATTCGTCAGAGAAATGGTCACTTACAGACTAAACGTTTATTTTCTTCGATGTGCGCTGATAATTATGTATAGATGCGGACTCGGTGGTAATTTGGACGTGAGCGCACCTCGGATGCAAACAGTAAATACCAGGGAAAAAAAAAAAAAGAGAGCCCCATGACTCCTCACAGGCAGACAAATCCGCCACAAACTGAATAAATAAAACCCTGCTTAAATAGGCAGCGCTATTAGGCTGTGTGTCTGCTGGTGCTTCAGTCGACAGTTCACTGGAGACCAATGTTTTCACGTGTAATGCCTTCACTGGGCCTATAGAGCTGCGGCTGGAGCAGACTGGGCCTACATTAATTTGAGAGAGAGAGAAAGAGTGAGGGGGGGGATACTGAATTTAACAGACCCTCGCTACTTTAAATGCAGGAGCTAGGTGTCATGGTTGGTCGATTTTAATTATTCTTGGTACAGAGGAGGAAGAGAGAGAGAGAGAGAGAGGGAGATAGACGCGCGCTCACAGAAAGCAATGATTTGAGTGCGTGCACAGACACAGGTACAAGAGAGAAAAGGGAGGTGGAGGAAGGGGATTTTGCAGCTTCCCCCCCCCCCCACCTCCAGCCAAACTCACCTTCTCAGCACCCCGCCCAGCAGAGAGGCGTTGAGGCACTCGGGCGGCGAGAGGCGTCTCTGCACCTCCGCCACCGTGACCTTGTACTTTGATGTGGAGCTGAGGAGGGACAGGCGACCCGGAACCGAGCAGAACACCTCGTTGGGGTTGGCCACCCCTCCGAATAGACCGTCCTTATTTACTGGGATTGCGGAAATGTTGTTGTTCTTGGATAAAGACACTGGACCTGTGAAGCCGGGGTGGGAGGGAGAGATGGGGAGGAGGAGGGAGGGAGAGAAACCGTGCTCAGTGAATTTCATGCAATGCAGAGCCTTAACTGGGAGAAAGGGGATTTAGGCCCCGGATTTAGAGTTTAGCACCATATGTGTGTGTTTTAGTAACAGAAATGTGCAGGGAAAATGGCCAATAATAATAACAATCCTGATATTAATATACATATCTGCAGCAGACAAACAACCACACCAACCGACAGATTTGGTAAAGTCTACCTATTCTGACACATCCTCGGACACCGTGCGTGATTTTCCACGGGGGGTGAGGCAGCCGGGGACTGGGCTCAGAACTGCCTGGGCTGTGCACCGTTTTGGTGCGCAGCAACCGGAGACAAAGGGGGACTGTGCGCCTTTGGATAGATCACTTGTGACATTAATGGCTCAAGGGAGCCTAATAGAGACAATAGGAGTTAAATGAACTCTTGAGATTACTAATATAAGAAGCCAATTATCATGTTGATGTGACTCAAAAAAAAAAAGAACGTATAAAAAAGCAAGATTGCAGACAGAAAGAGAAAAGGGAGCAAAAAACAGCCTCTTTTCATATCAGCTGATTTCTGATTCGACCTGACAAAACGTTTTTAAGCATGGCCGCGAAAAAAAAGGGGGGGGGGATCATCTCAGAGCTGTATCAACAATAAATCACTGCATTTTGACATCAAATAAATAAAGAGTGGAAGCTCTACAACCGTCCAACAACCGTCACTAAAGTGGGTCTAAATATGAAAATCACATTTCAAGATATTAAAAAAAAAAAAAAAGCGGACAGTGATTTCTCCAAGTTTTGATTCCCTCCCTAAGTGACAGATTATCTTCCTAGACACACGCACGCACAGCGGGCCTGCGCTCCATCCAGGCGGTGCCAACTCCCCCATTCCAGATTTGACCACGCTGCGTGGCTTCCTGGAGCGCCCGCGATCCGTCTGTGGGCCCTGCGTCTCCCACCATCACGGAGCTCCAGAGCTCCAAGCAGCTCCACTCATGTCCCCGCTGCGCCCAAACGCTGACAGTAAATTCCATCAGCGAGGAAAAGGAGGGGGGGGGAAAAAAAAAAAAAAAAGGCGCAGCCACTTTGACGCACTTGGAAACCATGTAATGAAAAATAGGCTACTGCGTATTAGGATCAGTCAGGCATTACCGCATTGCATCGAGCTCTCTGGAGCAGAATAGTGGATTGTGTGTGCCTGTGTGTGTCTGTGTGTGTGCGCGCGTGTGTGTGTGTGTGTGTGCGTGTGTGTGTGAAGCCCGAAGAAGCATGCATGATATCTCGGAGGAAATTGCTTACCTTTTTTAATTACAGTCTGGTCAGGGATGTGAATTCCTTGATCCTCAACAGGCTGTGACACAAATATATATAAAAAAAAGGCACAAATTTAGTACAAAGGGAGGGAAAAAATGGCCTCAGTTTTGCAGTGAGTGGACGCACCTCTGGATGCTGCGCGCGAACAAAGCCTGACACAATTAGCAGCGCCCAGGCTCGCGAGGCCCATACCTGTTATTCTATAGCCCACCACTGTTCTGGAGCGCTGACAAAGCCAGACTTAAATAACGACGCCGTGTCGCCCCATAATCCTGACCCAGTTTCGTCCTTAGATCGGCTCCACTTAGCAGAGAAACTTCTAATCTAGATTGGATAGTAATTACGGCGCAGCCTATTAAAGGCCTATGGACTAATTAGACGATTATTGGTGTTTGTTTCTGATTAAAAACCGGTCAGAATGCTCCCAATAAAGAACCGGGAGGTTATTGACAATTCCTGAGCGCATTCATCATCGCATTTACTAACGCAGCTGCTCCGATCCAGCACAGCAAACCAAATTGTCCTGCCGGCGTGCACGTAATGACATCTCACAGCCGTTATTGTTCACACACACGAGCTTCGCCTTTTTCATTGTCGAGCGCAGAAATTAAATGGAAGTCAAAAAAAAAAAAAAAACATGAAAGGGATGTGAAGTGCCGCTGAATTCCACTTCACGTTCGGTTTGAAAAATGTGTTCAACCGAATAATAAAAAGTGGGGTTTAATCTCGGATCATATTTTACAAATGTTAATTCAATCCATTTTTTTTGCACAATGAAACCGGTTTGCATGCGTGTCAACCTTTTTAATTTTTGCAAATATTAAAACGAATAGCACTTCAATAATGCTCCAAAAATAAGCGTTAAAATCGCCTATTATTTCTGCGTGGCAATGAGATGATAAATAATTATTACTATTATTTAAAAATCTGTTTTAAAAGGCGACCCTCGTTATCGCTCGTTACAATTTAATATCAAAAGGTTGCACGCTGAACCCCCGCTGTTGCCACTCCTTCATTCTGGCACCGATTAATCCCAGAGAAACAAAAGCAAAAAAAAACACCGGAAGCAGGTAACGTGGCCTCACCTGAACGTCTTCTAAAGAGTGAGGTATTCCATGCACAGGGATAGAGTCCGACAGTCCCGTGTCCAAGCCGTGGCCGGACGGCAGCAGCACCTCCCTGCGGTACTCCCGGCACAGCTGGTGGGGCAGGCTGCGGTGCTGGTGCAGCAGGCCGCCGTCCTGACCCTGCCGCTGGCCCGGCCAGCCCGGGTGCTGCGGCTGCGGCTGCGCGTGCAGTGAGTTGAGGGAGTACGGGTCGTTGACGTGCGAGTACGGGTCCTGAGACTGCGGGTAGATGGGCTGGTAGGGCGGCGGGAAGTACGGCGGCTGGAAGTCCGAGTTGGGCGTGTGGGAGAGCGGCGGGGCGCTGGTGTAGGGACTCTGGCCCACGCCGCCCAGCTGAGGTAGCCTGGCTGTCCCGTTGCTGGTGCCGTCGTGGCGATCCTGGAGCAGGGAGAAAAGTAGATTTTAGCCTGAGTACATTTTGTTTAAAAAAAAAAATTAAAAAAAATACGAGCAGTAAATTAATAATTAGTGAATGCTCCGCGGGCGAAAATGGCCCGAGAGAATGACAGGAATTAGCTCAAGCGTGGGGCACGTGTTGAATTTTTATCCTCAAGTTAAAATAAAAACTAAACACGCCAACTAACACAACCACAAATTTGAACAATTTTTTAAACTAAAATAACACGCTGAGCCAGAAGAAAATAACAGGTAAAGACCGATCCAAATTACAGAAGTAAAAATATTTCTAAATACAACCTCCTTCTGCTTTGGGTTTAACCAGGCACGCTTCACAGGGAAAATAAGCATTTTTATTGCCAGGAACAAATCATAAACACTCAAACAAACAAAAAAAAAAAAGTATTTGACCCTGCATCGCTCCAGCAACTCACCATGGCGGAAAAACTGTGCACTAACATCTGTACGGATTTTTGGTGCGACTCGAGGAGAGAAAAACCTAATAATAATCAGTCCAGAGCCGCCGAGCCTTTGGGGGGTGACCACGGAGAAATCGCCAGGCGGAAAACCAGAAAAAGGCCCCCCGAAAAGACTCTTCTCTCCTGCGGGATCACGTTGGCCACGGCGATCAGATACGTGCCTCAGCAGCAGCGCGATAAATCCATCAGAAATAAGTGGTGGTAAGATCCCAGCTGCGCGTCATTTGGCTCTAAGAGATGCAGATGTGCGGCGGTGCCGGCGGGTTGAGGTGCAAAAGTTTCTCTCGGCACAGCGTCTTTTTTTTTTTTTTTTTTGTCCTGCTCTCCGGGATTCTACCACAGTGCTATCGTCCTCTCGCTTAAGCTCATATTAGCACAAGAGCCGCTTCTTCGTCTCCCTCTCGGACTCCCACTAAAGCGGATTCATGACAATTAATGTTGCAGGAATACTTAATAACGAGGAAAGAATAGTCGGAGATCTGGCGTGGAGCGGAGGACGCAACTCGAGGCAGGAGTCTGCGCTTAAATGACGTCCATTGAAAGGAGGAATCTATATCTAATCAGAGATGGGGAGAGAGAGAGAAGGGGTGGGGGTGAGTGAGAGAGAGAGAGAGAGAGAGGGAGGGAGGGAGAGCGCAGAGAGAGGCACACAAAAAGAGGGATATTGAGCTCCTCTGACGAATCAGAGGAAGAGGGAGGAGGGGGGAGGTTTAAAAAGAGTCCCAGGCCAAGGCGCAAAAAGTGAAAGAAAGGCAGGAATGGAGGGAGGTGAAGCCGCAGAGAGGAGTGAAGAAGCCAGGGGAGGAAACAATGTGCACCTCCGAGCTGGGTGAAAATCCAGCAGGCGACTCAGTGGGCACCACCAGCTCCCTGCAACGGCTTGTTGTCCCTTTGTTTTCCACCTCAGTCTCCGACGGCGAGCTGTCCTCCATGGGTCCCCGTCCGCCGATTTAATCCAGAGTTTTGTGGCCGATTCTGAGCCACGCCGGCTAACATTTATTCTAACCCGGATAGACTGAGTGAAAATAAATCCCCCCCCTTCCCCCAGTCTTAAGACAGGGCCGCCGGATCCTGCTCTCCAACTTTTACGCACGAATTTCGCTCCTCTTCCTGCTTAACCATTTTCAAAATTGCGAAACGTCGGGCCTCGGCTGGATTTTTTTTTTGTTGTTGTTGTTTGCTGTTGTTGTCGTTTTTACTTTTCAAATGCGAATTTCATTTGTTTATTTCCATCAGCGTCATGTCGGGAACATTTCTCATGCAAATCAAAAGGAGTAGATCACGAACGCGGAGGGTTTCCCATTTCTGTTTCCCTGTTTCCTTTATCCTCGCAGGACGCACGAGAAAACACGTCCGACCTGCTCCTCCACTCCTAAACCAGCCACCGGTATTACTGTCAAACTGGGCGCCCACGACAACAGTGACTGCACCGCACACACACACGCGCGCACACACACGCACACACACAAAATGTAAGTCTGGCAGAGCTCATTCAAACCAAAAATTTGCGGAAAACATTTTAATTAGCTAAATGTCTAGCACATTATTATTATTATCATTATTATTATTATTATTATTATTTCCACAATTTAGTTGATATCTGGAAATATATTTTATTTTGATTTTTAAAAGAAAAATAAACAGAATTATTATCATTCTCATCCATAAAATTCTATTTTGTGAAAAATAAAATACAAATTTGATATATTAAAATATAAAAGTATTATTATTATTACTATTATTGATTACAAAATTATATCTGAAATTTTGCGCATTTAAAGGAAATTTTAAACTGTGGCCCATTCATCTTCTAGCTGATCGTGTTCACCAGCAGCTGTCAAAAGATTCTCACATCTACAGCAAAACAACTAAACTTTTTTTTTTTTAAAGCTAATATAGAATCATAATAACAAATATAATCAACTGCGCAAATTCCAAAGAAGCGCTTCTTACCTCGCAGTCTTCATATTTAATGTTATCAGTTAATTTCCAGAGCATTTTCATGGGGTGTTGAGGTGGGTATTGAGTCTCGGTCCTGCTTTCACGCAGTCAGTAGTGCTGGGCGCTCAGGAAAAAAAAAAAAGCCGCTTTTCACTGAAGCCGGGCTGCCGCCGTCTGTCTCGCGCTCTGAGGTCTCCCTCTAATGGTGGAAGTGGAGGGCTGGATCAGCTGGGTAATAACGCCGGCACCGGGCCTCATTAGCATATCAACAGCCGTTTGATTCCCCCCCATCAGCTCGCACCACACCAATGGACAGCTGCACACAGGTGAAAAAGTATAAGGCGGCAGGACGTTGCGTGTGCCTGGTTACTTCTGCTCGGTGAGGTGGGTAGTTTGCGCAAGGGGGGTGGGTGGCAGGGGGGGTGGGTGTGAGGGTGGGGGAGGATGCTGTAGCGCACAGGGGACCGGCGTGCACCTGGGACGGCTTGTAGAATCATTTTATTTGACATTTTTAAAGATATTCCACATTTATGCTGTATAATAACTTTTCTGGCTACTGTAGCAGCCTTATCCAATATCTAAGCCTGCAAGTGTCTGATTTATTTTATGAAGATTTAATGTGGAGGGGGGGGGGGGGAACACACCACTTCTCCCAACCTGGATTAGTTGGAAAAGACACCCAAAAGTATTATTTTAATCCCATTGGGAGGCTGCTCCCTTAATCCACTGTTGAAAAGGTGAGCCCACGGCTGCTCCATGGGAGCACGGACTGCCTGTGAAGGCGCGGAGACGTGGGGGGGAGACTGTAAATCATTTACACAACAAGCCTTCATTTGAATGGGAGGCTCGGGGGGGCTCCGGCCCTGTCGCTGGACGGGCCTTCACCTCAGCGGGTCTGGGGTCAGCAGATAGCTCGGCTGCTCTTTAAGGCGCTTTAATCCACCCCACCACCCTCCACAAAAAAAGGACGACTTTTTCTGGAGCTGTTCTTATTGAAGTTCATATATTGTTTAGTTGCTGGTTAGCTATAAAAGGGTGCTTGCAGAGCTGTGCCCCGCTCGGCTGTGGTGTTAGTGGTGGGATCAGGGTGAAGCTCCAGCAGATCTCACGCTGTCTTTTAAATCTACGGCAGCTCCCAAACAAAGGCCACATTTTTCCACTTGTACCCACACTCGCTCTGTTGAACTGCAGCTGGTACGGAGCTATTTGTGGGGCATTTTGTAACGCGTGCGGTCCGTACTGGAAGCTTCGGGATCCTAAAGTGATGAGTTTCCTCTCCTGAGGATCTTTTGCAGCAGATGCTACATTAGAGGCAAAGTGTGACTACATTATAAAATTCTTTCCCAACGTCACTTACAGCTTCATGTTCTCAAAGCAAAAAAAAGGGGGGGGGGTGAGAGGAACGATTTGACACAAGGCCACCTCAGACACAAACTGCTTCAAATATGTTTAACTTTTGCGTAAAATCCACTTTTTTTTTTCTTGTTTCAGAGAAATCCGCCACCGTCCCCGAATAAAAGACATCAGCCTGGTCCTGCAACAAGCCGACAAAACTTGACAGTTTCCCTGGCTCTTCCCCGCAGTCTTTGTCTCAAAAGTAAACAGCACGCACGTACCTGCCATTGCCCCATTTTCCCCATGACTGACATTCTCCGTCTTGGCTTCCCTCGGTGACTCCCTTTTTTTGGCTGGTCCTGCGGCGTGACTGCCTCATTAAGCCTCGGGTCCAGAGTAAACCCTTACCTGGACCAGATCGACTCACCTGGCTATAAAAAAAAAACAAAAAAAACCACAACGGAATTAGGACCACCTGGTGACGCATGCGCACTGCGTCGGGTGTGGACCAGAAAGCTGTGGAGTCTTCCTGGAGGGTGAAAAAAAAAAAACACGATGTGTTGTGTGGATCTGAGCTTTTATTTATTTCTTTAAATATTATTATAGAAGTGGACAAAGAATAATAGTAAAATTCGCTGTGTTTTCTTATTTCTTTAAATGACAGCCCAGCTATTATACACAAAAGGAAGGATTGCATGCAGCGGTTTCCCTGTGGGAGTTGCCTTTTCTTTAATAGCTCCCAAATATATGCAAGATATTATATTTTGAAAGGGGGGGGGGAAAGCTGTTAGAATATCAGTGCCAATAACAAATAAATGATGACATTAATTCACGTATTTCTGACCAAGTGACATAAAAAGGGCACATCAGTTGCTAAAGTTCACCTTTTTGTTCTTGTCCATGTCTGATATTTCTTGTTGAAAAATGGTAAATAAAATTAAATTGAAAATTAAACAAGGTAATATCGTCACTACAAATGAAACCGTGTCAAGCTAAATAAATAAATAACTGAAGGTTAACTGCCAGCATCACAGCGAGCGCGACCGTGAGGGTCATTATTTATTTATTCCCTGTTTATTTCTAATACATACTTATGTAGACCCCTCGGGCCAAAAGCCAATGAGCTCCTCTCCAATCGCTCACGCACACACACACACACAGGAGACTAGAGCAACACGTGCGCACACATAGGTGATAATGGTCAAAGCCTTTGTACAAAAGCCCCCTTTGTCTCCATTACACTAATAACCAGTAAAGCGCAGCTGTGAATTGGCACATGGGCACTGCGCTGCTTTGACGCTTCTGTCACTGCGCCACCGCCATTGTGCTGAGTGCGTGATAATGTGGAAGATCAGACAAACTTTTTATTTGAAAAAAAAAAATGTTTCTTTTTCTCCCCCTCCCATTTCCTGATTCAACTCGGAGTCTATAGATTTATTTATTTATTTTTGGCGCTGTTAATATTTAAAACAAGCCTTCATGTTTCACTTCAAAAGGAGACTTTAACTGCGCACACAATACCTGCAGCTATAGACCTTTGCAGCCTTGGACAAAGGAAAGGAGGGTTGGTGGGTGGGTGGGTTCTTTTTTTTGGGGGGGGGGGGGGGTCAGAAATATTGGGGGGGGGGTTTGGGGGGGGGGGCTCCTTGCGCAAAGGGAGGACTGGAGGTCTGAGATGTGCTGCTCCCAGTCTGGAGCGGGTCCCCTTTGAATACCCAGCAGCCTGTTCATCTGGGGCGGTTCAAACCACTTCCATCGCATAGGCGCTTAATAAATGCTAACTGCAAACACACTTATTATTATTATGATTACCTGTAATGATGGAAAAGTTGATTTTAATATATTTGTAACTCATTAAACTCTTTTTTTTTTTGGCCCCATTGTTACTAAGAAGTTCGGACATATTCTGATGAAGGGTGGTCCACTCTGCGCCACATCCATGTGTCGCTTTGTGACGTTCACAGAATCGGTGATTGTTGCGTCCGAAGTTGTCGTGACGGTGGCGTTGCTCTCCAGTCAGCAGAAGTTGTGCACGAGCACCACCTCTCTTCTGGAGAGCTGCGACTCGAGTCAATTTCGGAGGTAATTGAAACCAAATGAGAACGTGCGCGCGGACAGGCAGCCCTCCAGTGAGCGAAGATGTTAAAGGGGACGCCTGTCAGAAGGAGCAACCCGGGTTATTGTTGTTCTGACACGGGGAGATTCTCCTCCTATATTCAAAAAATTCCTTCTATACCTGCTCATCCATTAAAAAAAAAAAAAAAAAAATTTCTACTCCCCCAATTAAGTCCTGTAGCTGACTCGTGACTCGTGCGTTTTCTCATTTGCGTTGCATGTTAAAAATGTGAAAATGACCATACAACAGCTGACGATAATGATCATGATCTTGGGTATCCCGCGTTATTAATAAGAGCCGAACACAATTTAATGTAATCCTGTGATGCCATCTCGTGGTCGTCATGATAACAACAGTTTAGACTGCAGCCTGAGGCCTGCTGGGGATGGAGACGTTTAACCCTCCACATCCTGAGCCGCGCTTTTTCACTGATTTTCCAAACAAAATTCAAAATCTTCAGCTTACAGCGTCTCATCCTACTGATAGCTGAGATTTTTCTGATTTTTTTTTTTTTTTTATTATATGCCCCCAAAAAACAACAACAAAAGAAAAAAGGCAGGCGATTATGAGCAGGTATGGCAAAGACACAGTAACGAAAAGGTTAAAGTCAGTGCGGTGACGTGTGGACTGAGCAGACAGGATGTGGATGACAGTGATCTTTCAACGGGACAGCAGTTATCCCAATTAAGGTCCAGTTGTCAATGATAAAATTTTTGAGAAACAGTCGTCTGTTTCATTTTGTCATAGAATACAGTTAAAAAGCAGGGATCGTTAGGTTCCAAGCAGTTTTAGACTTCAAAGCCCTCTTGTGTATAAATACAAACAAGACAAAGAATGTTAAAATATGATTTGACAAAGAAACTTGAGGACGCGAGCTAAATTGTGCAATGAAGAAATGCCGGCTTAACAAGAAGTATAATTTCTTACATCCTCACTAAATCTGAATGATTGTATTCAAGTTACTTGAAAGGGCTTTTTGAGGATAATTTTCTGATTTTTATATCTATTACTTACAACAACTTTTATTTTTTTTTAATCTTAGGGTACACTTATAAATTAAAAAATACAAAGACACACACACACATATACAGTATATATATATATATATATATATATATATATATATATATATATATATATATATATATATATACACACATTATGGACAGGATTTCTAGGCGCAGCCAGGGAATGGAGGGTGTCATGCTTGGTGACCACAGGATCTCATCTCTGTTGTTTGCAGATGATGTTGTCCTGTTGGCTTCATCCAGCAATGACCTACAGCTCTTGCTGGGACGGTTTGCCGCTGAGTGTGAAGCGGCTGGGATGAGAATCAGCACCTCCAAGTCCGAGTCCATGGTCCTCAGCCGGAAAAAGGTGGATTGTCCTCTCTGGGTTGGGGACAGGCTCCTGCCTCAAGTGGAGGAGTTTAAGTATCTTGGGGTCTTGTTCACAAGTGAGGGGAAAATGGAGCGAGAGATTGACAGACGGATTGGAGCAGCATCTGCAGTGATGCGGACGTTGTACTGGTCTGTTGTGGTGAAGAGGGAGCTTAGTTCTAAGGCAAGGCTGTCGATTTACCAGTCAATCTACGTTCCTACTCTCACCTATGGTCACAAGCTTTGGGTAATGACTGAAAGAACAAGATCGCGGATACAAGCGGCTGAAATGAGCTTTCTCCGTAGGATTGCTGGACTCACCCTCAGAGATAGGGTGAGGAGCTCAGTCATCCAGGAGAGGCTCAGAGTAGAACTGCCGCTCCTCCACATTGAAAGGGGTCAGTTGAGGTGGTATGGGCATCTGATTAGGATGCCTCCTGGACACCTCCCACTTGAGGTGTTTCAGGCACGTCCCACTGGGAGGAGACCCCGGGACAGACCCAGGACTCAGTGGAGGGACTATGTCTCCCAGCTGGTCTGGGAACGCCTTGGTATCCTCTCTGAAGAGCTGGAGCAGGTGGCTGGGGAGAGGGAAGCCTGGGCTTCTCTGCTTGAACTGCTGCCTCCGCGACCCGGACCGCCGGAAAAGCAGTAGAAGATGGATGGATGGAGATATATATATAAATATATAGATATAGATATAGATATATATATATATATAGTGGAGAGAGAAATAATCAGGCAGAGAGGTCCGGATCATATCAGGTTTTATTCACTCTCTCTCTCTCTACATTTCTAGACACACAAGCAGCAAAAGAGTAACCGATTTCATGCACCTCTGCTCTTAAATCAAACCACTCGGTCAGCCTTCTCTGTGTGCTGCCTTAACATCAAAGCCTTTTCTCATTCCCATTCTCTTTGTCACTGTTCACATCAACACACCACCCCCACATCCACACACAAATCCCCCATGACAATTCCCTTTTGTCTTAAGTCTGAGTATGAATATACTGAGAGGGATTCCCTCACCGTCCCCCCCAGACTCAGACTGAGCCTTGACCCTCATGTCCTTTGGGCTTCAGCTTTCATTCATAGTGGCTGTAATGTGGGGTCTGCGGCTTCGAGGTTGGGGGTGCATCCGTCTGTGGGGGGACATTGGGAGGGAGGAAAACATCATTAGCATGCCCTTGTGACTGATCTGACGAGTCATTTACCTGGAGAGTTCTCAGTGGGGGTCGTCTGCGCCGAGGAGTTCAGGCCAGCACCACTTGCTCATCTGATAACATGAAAGCGGGCTTAAGCCTGTCTATACAGACTGTTTCTCTGCATCCCCCCCAAGTCTAACACAAAATGTTTCTCCCTGGGTTCCAAGCACTCTGAACGGGCCATGGTAGGGCGGGCGCAAGGGGGTCCGGTGGGCATCGTGCCTGACAAATACGAACGCCGCGTCCTTCAAGGCCCTTGGTACAAAAGCGCATGGAAAACAGTGGTGGATTGGACCGGACACCGTCCCTGCCACTGTGTTATGCGGTGAAAGCGGGGATGGATCAGTGTTCGGCGCGGGGCTGTCCGGCAAAAATTCCCCTGGGAGCCGCAGCGGCTGGGAAAAAAAACAGCTCTGCTGGGGAGGCTGCCAAATCCTCCTTCGGTGCTGAACGCAACCCTAATAGAACCCACGGCAACCGGTCCACCCAATTTGCATCCGTAAGGGAAGCCCTGAGCGCTGCTTTAAGCAATCTATGGAAACGCTCGCATAACCCATTGGCCTGTGGGTTGTACGCAGTCGTGCGATGAAGTAAGACGCCCAGGCTCCAGGCCATGGTGGACCAGAGGTCGGAAACAAATTGCGGGCCCCGATCAGACGTGATATCCGAAGGGGCACCGAAACGTGCCACCGATGTCGTCAAAAAAGCGCGTGCAACTTCTGCGGACATGGTGGAAGCTAGCGGGACTACTTTGCGCCAGCGCATGGTGCAGTCCACCACTGTCAGGAGGTGCGTGAACCCTTGTAATGGCGGGAGGGGGCCCACGAGGTCCACATGAACATGGTCGAACCGCTTAGCCGGGATATGGAACGGCTCCAAGGGGGCCTTTGTGTGCCTGTGCACTTTAGCTCGCTGGCACGCTACACAGGCTGCAGCCCACTCTTTCACCTGTTTACGCAGGCTCGGCCAGACGAACTTCACTCCCACCATTTTGACTGACGCGCACATTCCTGGGTGCGCCAGGGAGTGAACCGACTCAAAAACGCGGCGGCGCCAAGCACTTGGGGCCACCAGGCGCGGGCGGCCCGTGGAGACGTCACAGATTGGGGGGGCCCCCCGTCTTGCAGTACTCTGCTCTCCAGCCTTAACTCTACTGGTCCAGACTGGAGCGCGCAAACGTCCACTTCGCCGTTCCGCGCAGTGGCCATGGCCGAGTAATCTATCCCCACGTAGACTGGGGCCACTAATGCGGGTGAGAGGCAGTCCGCCACCACGTTGAGTTTACCGGCCACATGCTGAATGTCGGTCTTAAACTCCAAGATCGCGGCCAGCTGTCTCTGTTGCCGGCCCGACCATGGTTCCAAAACCTTGGCCATCGCATACGTTAGTGGCTTGTGGTCTACAAACGCAGTGAAGGTGCGCCCTTCCAGCCAGAACTGGAAGTGGCGTATGGCCAGGTGGAGAGCTAGTAACTCTCTGTCGAACGCGCTGTATTTACGTTCACTGTAGCGCAAAGACCTGCTAAAAAAGGCGAGTGGCTGCCAAGAACCGGTGACGTGCTGCTCCTTGATGGCCCCTATGGCCAGGATCGAGGCGTCGGTAGTGAGCGCTATCCGAGCCGCCTGGGCCGGGTGCGCCAGCAGTGCGGCGTTCGCCAGAGCTGTTTTAACCTCGGAAAACGCCTGCTCCTGCTCAGGAGTCCAGTCAACTCTGTCCGCTGGTTTCCATTTCTTAAGCGTGGCGTACAACGGCTGCATGAGCTGGGCTGCGCGGGGGAGGAAACGATTGTAGAAGTTAACCATTCCCAAAAACTCCTGCAGCGCCCTGACCGTCTGAGGCCGGGGAAAATTCGCCACGGTGCGCACCTTGTCTGGCAAGGGTGTCGCGCCCTCCGGTGAGATGCGGTGGCCCAAAAACTCGATCCCCGCAGCCCCGAACTGGCACATCGCAAGGTTGATTATTAATCCGTGCTCCTCCAACCTCTGGAAAACTGTCCTGAGGTGGGCTACGTGTTCGTCCTTGGACGAGCTGGCCACGAGGATGTCGTCAAGGTAGAAGAACACAAACGGCAGATCGTGCAACACCGCATCCATCATGCATTGGAATGTCTGCGCCGTGCCTTTTAACCCAAAAGGCATGTGTAAAAACTCAAACAGGCCAAACGGGGTTATTACTGCCATTTTAGGTATGTCCTCCGCGCACACCGGGACCTGGTGGTAACTGCGGACCAGGTCTATCTTGGAAAAAATGTGTGCCCCGGTGAGGTGAACAGAAAAATCCTGAATATGAGGGATGGGGTAGCGGTCATGCGCTGTGGCGTTGTTTAATCTGCGGAAATCTTTGCACAGTCGCCACGATCCCTCGGCCTTAGGAACCATGTGTAGCGGGGATGCCCATGGGCTGTTTGAGCGCCTGATGATGCCCAACCTTTCCAAGTTGGCAAACTCCTCGCACGCTATGGCCAGTTTAGCTGCATCCAGGCGCCGAGGTCTTGCGAAAACGGGCGGCCCGGTGGTGGTAATGAAGTGCTCCACCCCATGTTTAGTGACAGCCGCCGAAAACGTCGGGACTGTGAGTGCTGGGAACTGGGTGAGTAGTGTGTGGAACTTACCCCCTGGAGCTGTGACGTTGGCTAGTGTTGGCCCGGCTCCTCGAGCTGTACAGGGGAGAGAATCAAAAGACATTGCATTAGCCAGGCGTCTGTTAGCAGCATCGACCAGTAGTCCGTGTGCACACAAAAAATCAGCGCCGAAGATGGGGAAGCTGAATGCTGCTATGACGAATGTCCATTGGTACGTACGGCCGTACAAGGATACAGTCGGCGTCCTTTCACCAAAAGTCTTAATGTCCGAGCCATTTGCGGCCGTCAGCTCGGGGCCGCTAGTTCCCACCAGCCGGTCAGTGTAGGATGGCAGGATGAGATTCTTTTGGAAGCCGGAGTCCACGAGGAACCGTCTCCCTGAGCGTGAGTCTGTCACATAAAGCAGCTTGCTTGCTTCACCGGCGGTCGCAGTTGCTACCGACTGCCGGTCCTGGCATTTCCCAAACGCTTGAATTGGCACGGTGGCACGCATCGGCATGCGTCCTCTCCAAAACAGCGGGGGTAGAAACAAAGCGTGTCTCTCCAGTGCTTCTTGGCCCCTGCTGCAGCCACCATCTGTGGCTCCTTGCCTCCGCTGGCCGTCTCGCTGGGGTCCGACGCCACTGCCTTCACTGTGAGGGCTCTGGTGGTGAGGATAATCCGATCTGCCTCCTGGGCTAGCGCCCGGTAGTTGCGCGCGGCCAGCAGTGGCGAATTGGCAAGGACTGCTCTGGCCGCCATCGGGAGGTTCCGGAGGAAAAGGTGAGCAAAGAGGAAATGTCCGTCATCTGTGCCCATCAACACCAACATCTTCTCCATCAAGTTGACCGCCGACCTGTCTCCTAACTCGGAGTGCGTCAGGAGCCTCTCCACTCTCTCACAGTCCGAGAGCGTGTAGCGCCGGGTCAGCACGGTTTTGAGAGCGCCGTATTTGTCACGGGCTGGGAGCAGTTGGAGCAGGCTTGCCACTTGCTGAGTTGTGCGTGCATCCAGCGCTGTGACCACGTAGTAGTATCTGGTGTCATCTGCCGTTATTCCCCGGAGTGCGAACTGGGCCTCGGTGTGGAGGAACCAAGACTTCGGGTCATGTAGCCAAAAGTCTGGGAGTTTGACCCAAACGTCACACGCATTGCTGGTACCCGTCCGGGTCATCTCTGGGGTGAGATGACCTCACACTTTATTGCATGTATAGTTTATTTCTTTTATCTTATCATGTTTAATGTTGCAGCATTGCACCGAGACAAATTCCTAGTTTGTGTACTACATGAACAATGGCAATAAACCTGATTCTGATTCTGATTCTGATTCCGGGTGTTCGCCTCGCATTCCATTGTGCGTCAAGGGTCAACAGTGTGGAAAGAGAAATAATCAGGCAGAGAGGTCCAGATCATATCAGGTTTTATTCACTCTCTCTCTCTCTACATTTCTCTAGACACACAAGCAGCAAAAGAGTAACCGATCTCATGCACCTCTGCTCTTAAATCAAACCACTCGGTCAGCCTTCTCTGTGTGCTGCCTTAACATCAAAGCCTTTTCTCATTCCCATTCTCTTTGTCACTGTTCACATCAACACACCACCCCCACATCCACACACAAATCCCCCATGACAATTCCCTTTTGTCTTAAGTCTGAGTGTGAATATACTGAAAGGGATTCCCACAATATACAGTGAGGCAAAAAAGTATTTAGTCAGCCACCAATCGTGCAAGTTCTCCCTCTTAAAAGATGAGAGAGGTCTCCAATTTTCATCATAGGTATACTTCAACTATGAGAGACAAAATGAGAAAAAAAAATCCAGAAAATCACATAGAAGGATTTTTAATGAATTAATTGGTAAATTCCTCAGTAAAATAAGTATTTGGTCAATAACAAAAGTTCACATCAATACTTTGTTATATACCCTTTGTTGGCAATGACAGAGGTCAAATATTTTCTGTAAGTCTTCACAAGGTTTTCACACACTGTTGCTGGTATTTTGGCCCATTCCTCCATGCAGATCTCCTCTAGAGCAGTGATGTTTTGGGGCTGTCGCTGGGCAACACAGAGTTTCAACCCCCTCCAAAGATCTTCTATGGGGTTGAGATCTGGAGACTGGCTAGGCCACTCCAGGACCTTGAAATGCTTCTTACGAAGCCACTCCTTCGTTGCCCGGGCGGTGTGTTTGGGATCATTGTCATGCTGAAAGACCCAGCCACGTTTCATCTTCAATGCCCTTGCTGATGGAAGGAGATTTTCACTCAAAATCTCATGATACATGGCCCCATTCATTCTTTCCTTTACACAGATCAGTCGTCCTGGTCCCTTTGCAGAAAAACAGCCCCAAAGCATGATGTTTCCACCCCCATGCTTCACAGTAGGTATGGTGTTCTTTCTCCTCCAAACACGACAAGTTGAGTTTTTACCAAAAAGTTCTATTTTGGTTTCATCTGACCATATGACATTCTCCCAATCCTCTTCTGGATCATCCAAATGCTCTCTAGCAAACTTCAGACGGGTCTGGACATGTACTGGCTTAAGCAGGGGGACACGTCTGGCACTGCAGGATTTGAGTCCCCGGCGGCGTAGTGTATTACTGATAGTAGCCTTTGTTACTTTGATCCCAGCTCTCTGCAGGTCATTCACTTGGCCC